>CM069132.1:25190051-25605051 GCA_035221665.1 Okamejei kenojei
CACACAGTTACAGGTGCGCATGTAACAGAGCAGGGGACTGAGCACACAAACCTGAGGAGCATCAATATTGAGGTTCGGTGGAGGAATTGTTAGGACCAATCCTAACTGACTGAGGTCTGCAAGTCAAGAAGTCAGAAGCCAGTTGCAAATGGAAATCTCAAGACCAAGGTCCAGAGTTTAGAGATGAGCTTATACAGTATTATGGTGTTGAAGGTTGAGCTGCAGTCAATTAACAGCATGCTGATATTGATGTTCTTATTATCAAGGTGATTCATAGCTGAATGTAGGGCAAGAGAGAAGGAATCTGGTGTAGACCTATTTTCTTGTGCGCAAACTCCAAGAAATCTAGGCTGTCTTGCAGTGGTGCAGGTGTGGGTCATTGACAATCTTTCAAAGCACTTCAATACGGTTGATGTTGGAGCTACTGGGCTATAATAATTGAGGCAGGTCACTTTACTTTTCTTGGGGACCGGAATGATGGAGGTTTCGTCGAAGTAGATGGGAACCTAGACTGTTGAAGTGAGAGGTTGATGGTGTAGGTGAAGACTGTCACTAGTTGTTTAGTTTAGTTTAGAGATACAGCGTGGAAACAGACCCTTCGGCCCACCGAGTCTGTACAGAATAGCAATCCCCGCACATTAACCTACAAACCTGCACGTCTGTGGAGTGTGGGAGGAAACTGAATGTTCTCGGAATAAATCCTCGCAGGTCTCAGGGAGAACGTACAAATTCCTTACAGACAGGCACCCGTTGTGGAAGTGGTTGCAGGATTTAGACCCAACGACTTAAAAGGAGCTTGAAGGAAGGAAACAGAAACATAGGGAGGCACAGCGTTTGAGTTGCTCCCTCACAGCGCCAGAGACCCGGGTTCAATCCTGACAACGGACGCTGTCTGTACGGAATTTGTACGTTCTCCCTGTGACTGGGTGGGTTTCCTTCGGGTGCTCCGGTTTCCCCCCACATTCCGAAGATGCACAGGTTTGTAGGTTAATTGGCCTCTGTAAATTGTATATTGTCTCTTGTGTGTAGGATAGTGCTAGTGTACGGGGTGAATGCTGGTCGGCGCTGAGTTGGTGGACAGAAGGGCCTGTTTTCACGCTGTGTCTCTAAACTTTAAATTCTAAAGAAAGCAGGAAACTACAGGCCAGCTGGTTTAACTCTCAATTAGGAAAATATGAGAAACTATTATTAAAGATGATATTTAAAAACAAATCAAGATCATAGAGTTGTGCAGCATGGAAACAGGCCCTTTAGCCTAACTTATCCATGCCAACCCAAGATGTCCTATCTATGCTAATCTGATTTGCCCATGAGATTTAGTCAGTGTGGAGTTATGCTGAAGAACCATGCTGTATGACTCTATGACTATATACCCTGGAAAATATGTTGCAATTTTTTCATTATTGGGACCAGCATTATTGCTAATCTTTATTTGCCCTTGATAGGTTGGTAGTGAGCCGCCTCTCCGAGTTACTGGTGAAGTTAGTTCCATGGTACTGTTGAGTAAGGAGTTCCAGATATTTAGACTCGGCAACGATGGAGGAGCAGCAGGGATTTGTAATGTTGGATCGTTGACGTCCCAAATCTTATCTTCTATGGTCCAACGATTCATCACTAACTTATCGACCTGTGTTGCCACTTACAGGAACTATAGTCTTGTACCCCAGGGTCCCTCTGTTCAGCAATAGTCCATGGGGCCTTTATATATCCTATCCTTATTTGACTTCTCGAAAGCTCAAATAAATAAATAAAATATAAACAGCAGTTTTGCTGAGTTTGAGATTCCCAATATCCAACGCTCAAAATAATGGTTCCTAATTTCATTTTCGACTGGCTCAAATCTAATGCTTTTCCCCTTTATTCTGGACCATGCCACCAGAAGAAATAGTTTCACATTCTAACAATCTCAACCACCTCAGTTTGATCAACATTTCATCTTCTCATTCAAGATTTATGAATACAGCCAAATCCTTCTAAAATAATTGGTGCAACCAGAATTATACTTAAGGGAAGAGAAGGTAGAAAACAAATGTTCTGTCATCTCATGTGTAAAGAAGTTAATAGATAAAGTCATAGTGTCATACAGCATGGAAACTGGTCCTTCAGCCAACTCGTCCATGCCCACCAAGATGCCCCATCTTATTTAGTCCCATTTGCCCGCATTTGGCCCACATCCATCTAAACCTTTCGCATCCATGTTGCTGTCTACATGTCTTTTAAATGCTGTTATAGTATCTGACTCAACTATCTTTCGTTTAGACATACAGCACAGAAACAAGCCCATTGACCCACCGAGTCTGTGCCGACCAGTGAGGTGTTGAGAAGTGTGAGGTGTTGAGAAGTGTGAGGTGTTGGATTTTGGGACTTCGAACAAAGGCAGGACATACACAGTAAATGGTAGGCCTCTGGGTAGTGTTGTAGAGCAGACGGATCTAGGAGTACAGGTGCATGGTTCTTTGAAGGTCGAGTCGCAGGTAGATAAGGTGGTTAAAAAAGCTTTTGGTGCTTTGGCCTTCTTCAGTCAGAGTATTATGGAAGTTGGGAGATTCATGTTGCAGTTGTATAAGATGTTGGTGAGACGGCATTTAGAATATTATGTTCATTTCTGGGCACCATGTTATAAGAAAGATGTTGTCAAGCTTGAAAGGATTCAGAAAAGATTTATGAGTATGTTGCCAGGACTAAAGGGCGTGAGCTATAGGGAGAGGTTGAGTAGGCTGGGTCTCTATTCCATGGAGCACAGGAGGATAAGGGGAGATCTTATTAAGCTATACAAAATCATGAGAGGAATAGATTGGGTAGATGCACAGAGCCTTTTGCCCAGAATAGGGGAATTGAGGACCAGAGGACATAGGTTCAAGGTGAAGGGGAAAAGATTTAATAGGAATCCGAGGGATAACTTTTTCAAACAAAGGGTGGTGGGTGTATGGAACAAGCTGCCAGAGGAGGTAGTTGAGGCTGGGACTATCCCATAATTTAAGAAACAGTTAGACAGGTACATAGATAGGATAAGTTTGGAGGGATATGGACCAAGCGCAGGCAAGTGGAACTAGTGTAGCTGGGACATTGTTGGCGGGTGTGGACAAGTTGGGCCAAAGGGCCTGTTTCCACACTGTATCACTCGACGACTATGACTCTATCCTCGTACACTAGCAATATCTACACACTAGGGACAATTTACAATCTTAATCAAGGCCAATTAACTTGCAAACCTGTATGTCTTTGGAGTGTGGGAGGAAACCAGAGCACCCGACGTGAGGGTGCACCCATAGTGAGGATTAAACCTGGTTCTCTGGCGTTGTAAGGCAGCAACTCTACCACTGCACAATTACACCACTGTACCTCCTTACAGGTTACATTTATAGTATAGGTTTGGAGGGATATGGGCCAAATGCAGGCAGGTGGGACAAATGTAGATGAGACATGTTGGTCGGTGTGGGCAAGTTGGGCCTGTTTCTACGTTGTACGACTATGACTGTGACTCTTTTATTAGTTGTATTTGTTGTATTGTTTGTGTATTAAAGTGTTTATCATTTAGATGGTATGTAATTCCAGGAGCAATTTCCATCAATTAAACTGTTCAACCTAAAATCAATGAGATTTTCACAGCTGAAAACCTGTGTTTTGCTTGTTAAGTACTTGCTAAGATGATTAATGATGAGCTTGTGGACTCTGTGGCTGGCTGGAAAATATGTTATGCCAAGTCATGCCCTGAAATGTTGATCTGGAGCCATACTTCGACGCAGATCTGTGATTGCAATTTGTCACTCTCCACCAGCATGCAGCACGGTAGCTTTGCCGCTAACTCAATATTTGCCATTTTCTGGAATTTTGTTTATTCTTTCACATCATGTGGTCAGCAACAACAAGACCAACATTTATCCCTCCTTCCAAGTTGCCCTGGAACTTTGCCAGCTCTTTAGGAGTGTTGACCAGGAGATAAATGAGGAAATGAGAATGCTTTCCCCAATGAAGCAGGGTTTTTTTGTTATTTTAACTGAATAGTTTTATGACTGATCCTACCTTTATTATTTCACATTCATTTAATTCACTACATAAAAATCCCCAGCTGTTGTAGTGTTGTTTTAAAATGTAACTACAAATTATTAGTCCAGTCCCGTAAACTCAGGGGTGGCACAGCGGCGCAGCTGGCCGAGCTGCTGCCTGACAGTGCCAGAGACCAGAGTTCGATCCTGACCTCTGGTGCTGTCTGTGAAGACTTTGCATGTTCTCCCTGTGACTGCAAGGGTTTCCACTGGATGCTCCACATTCCAAAGACGTGCAGGGTTTGTTAATTAATTGGCTTCTGTAGAAAAAAAACATTTCCCCTAATGTGTCGGGAGTGGATGAGAAAGTGGGATAATATAGAACTAGTGTGAACGGGTGATCGATGGTCGGCGTGGACATGCAGGGCCATAAGGCCTGTTTCCATGCTGCATCTATAAATTCTAAACTCTAAATTCCTCATCCAGTAATATAGCTTCTGTGCTTTCTTTCGGTTGGCCCATGTAAATGAATCAGTAAAGAGAAGTCAGTAAATCAGCAACTCTGGAGTAACATGGATAGGTGATGTTTCGGGTCGGGACCACTCTTCCGAGTGGTGACGCGTCCCGGCCCGAAACGTCGCTTACCCATGTTCTCCAGAGATGCTGCCTGACCCGCTGAGTTACACCAGCACTTTGTGTCCTGAAATGAGTGCTTGTGCCTGGGATTAATTGAGAATTTCATATGTGCTTCGTCTTCTCCTATTTGGCTATCTTAATGTCACATCAATCATTGACGTTTGCAGATTTTTTGTTGGATTGCATTCTCTCCAAACATTAGGACATCATAAAACATAGGATCAGAGTTAGGCCACTCAGCTCATCGAGTCTGCTCAGCCATTCGATTATGGTTGATCTATCCTTCCCTCTCAACCCCATTCTCTGACCTTCTACGTGTAATCTTTGACGCCCTCACTAATCAAGAACCTATCAATCTCCGCTTTAAAAATACCCAATGACGACCTCCACAGCCACCTGTGGCAATTAATTCCACAGATTCACCAAAGAAATGCTGGCATTGCAAGTGCTGTCCCAGGCATATTAGTCACTCAACCATTACAGGGCTTCAAGACATGCTCTGGCTAACCAACAGCTATCTCAAAGACTGCTATTGACCCTTACAAGACCACTAAACCTAAACTAGGAAAAAGAGATATATTCCCAAATAGATCAAATACTTTCCACAAGGCACTCTCTGCAAGCACTAGAGTGGAAACATGACCTATAATTCTTCTCTGCCAGAATTATCTGCCCGTGGTTTTTGCATCATCTCTGCAAATGCACCCTTTGGCTCTCGGTTTGACTGGGTTCTGACCAATTGTCCTCACCAGCATGTTGTCTCCTGCCCGGCCCAGTCAAACCAAATCTGCATGATCATTTGGTACAGTTCATATTTTGTTCGATAATAGCTGTGAATCAACTTCATATATTTTACTATATTACAAGAGCTGTACAGATTTTGTTGTCAATGATGATAACATGTAATTTGTTTTTGTCAATGATGATAACATTAGCCATCAATTTTGATAAAACTGGCTTCTTCAGGAACCATGGAAACTAGCCACGCAGGCGAAGCTCTATTCAAGATCTGGCACCGGTGTAGTATGAATCAATGAAAAGTGATTTGGCGCAATGAATGAATGATGAAGACGCTAATTATTACAGTGGCTTTTCTCCTCATATTATTTCACCAGCATCTGCTGTATAGAAATGGATTATTCTTCAAATTACTCTGCTTATCCACAATGGAAAGGACATTAGTGATCATCAGAAGAGTGCACTGTAGCTTATCGGTATTCACTCGTGGTTACTTTTGGAATAATGCTTGGCTTTTTCTATTCATTCAAAATATGTGAAGTCCTTCATATCCCTCCATTGTCTATATAAAATCCTCTTAAATGTCACTATCTATCTACCTCCACCACCACCCCTGGCAGGGAATTCCATGAACCCTTGACTCCCTGTATAAACTCTGTACAACCCTCCACCCTCTGTAGCTGCCCCACATTTCTCCTTTAAACTCTGTCCCTTTCACCATAAAGCTATGCCTTTTCCTCAGAATTAGGCCATTCGGCTCATCGAGAGTTCTGCCATTCGATCACGGCTGATCAATTTTTCACACTCAATGCCATTCTCCTGTCTTCCCCCCATAACCTTTGACGCCCTTGTTAATCAAGAACTTATGAATCTCCACTTTAAAATACCCAGACTTGGCCTCCACAGATGTCTGTAGCAATGAATTGCACAGATTCATCGCCTTCTGGCTGAAGAAATTCCTCCACATTTCCATTCTAAAGGTACGTTCTTTTATTCTGAGGCTGTGCCCTCTGGTCCTAGCCTCTCCCACTACTGGAAACTCCACATCCATTCTATCTAGGCCTTTCATTATTCGGCAAGTTTCAATTAGATTTATTCGTCCCCACCCCCCTCATCCATCAAAACTGCAGTGAATACAGGCCCAGAGCCATCAAACGTTCCTCATATATTAACCCAATCACCCCCGGGATAATTTTCATAATCCTCCTCCAACAACAGCACATCATTCCTCAGATATCGCGCCTAAAACTCTTCACAATATTCCTGACCAGCGTCTTAAAAATCCTCAGAATCACATCCTTGCTTTTATATTCTAGTCCCCTCAAATGAATGCTAACATTGCATTTGCCTTCCTAACTACCGACTTAACTTGCAAATTAACCTTTTAGGAAAGCCGCACCAGCACTCGCATGTCACTTTGCACCTCTGATTTCTAAATCCTCTCCCCATTTAGAAAATAGTCCACGACCTTTATTCCTTCAACCAAAGTACATGACTGTACACTTTGCAACACTGTATTCCATTTGCCACTTCTTTGTCCACTGTCCAAACCTGTCCAAACTGTAGCATCCATAAACATGGTCACCAAGCCATCAATTCCATCATCCAGCTAATTAACACATATAACATGAAAAGCGGCAGACCCAACACCGACCGCTGCAGAACACCACTGGTCATCAGCAGCCAACCAGAAAAGTCCTCCTTTATTTCTACACTTTGCCAATCAGCCGATTTTCTATCCATGCTAGTAACTGGCCTCTAATACCATGTGCTCCTAACTTGTTTAGCAGCCTCACGTGTGGCACTTTAACAAAGGCCTTCTAAAAATCCAAGTAAACAACATCCACTGACTCTCTTTGTCTATCCTGCTTGTTACTTCCTCAAAGAATGGCAACAGATTTTTCAGCCAAGATCTCCCCTTAACAAACCATGCTGTTAAGCTCATTTTATCATGTGCTTCCAAGTACTCTGAGACCTCATCCTTAATAATGGACTCATCAAACTACTGAAGTCAGACAAACCGACCTTTAATTTCCTATCTTTTGCCTTGTTCTCTTCTTAGACAGTGGAGCTGTAATTTTCCTGCGCTCTGGAACCATTCCTGACTCTAGTGATTCTTGAAAGATCATCACTAATGCTTCCACAATCTCTATAGCTACTTCTTTCAGAATCTGAGGTGTGGTCCATCTGGTCCAGGTGACTTATCCACTTTCAGACCTTTCAGCTTCCCAACCACCTTCTCCTTAGTAATAATTAAGTAACAGCTTATCAGTCTCAACCTTGACAATTTTCAGTTGCTCCAGCATCCACCTTTTCTTAAAAGACACAATTTCCGGTTTCTATTGTTGTTTATGTTAAAAAAAGAGTTTCCTGATATCACTTCAAATTGGTCCATATTTTAAGATTACAGGTGGTCATCTCGATATTTCACTAGAAATATTTTTTTCTGCAGCATTATATTGAATTTCTTAATGACAACAATGGGTTTATTCTACAACTTTTTAAAGCTTAAACAATTTTTTTCACCTGAATTGATTCATGATGCACCTCAAAATCAATTCACTGTGGAAGCTGAAAATCTGAAGTACAGAACAAGTTGAAAATACTCAGCAGATCATGCAGCTCCCATGGAGAAAGAAGTAGAATTAATGTTTCAGGTTGGCTATGATTCCTTAGATCACTTTTACTGAAAGCCCAAAAATAAACACAATTTTGTTTTATTTATTCACTTTTGGGAGCAGGACATCATCGGCAATGAGATTATTTGTTGCTCCTATCTAGTTGTCTTTGAGAAGACAATACTATGTCGTCTTCTTGAATTGCTGCAGTCCTTCTGATGAAGGTGCTCCCACAGCACTGTTGTGTGGACTGATCAGGACTTAAACAATGGACTTAGACCTATCCCTCTCAGAAATCCTGCTTGACTTTAGTTTAGTTTAGTTTAGAGATACAGCCTGGAAACAGGCCTTTCGGCCCACCGAGTCCGCGCCGACCACCAATCACCCGTACACTAGTTCTATCTTACACACTAGGAAGAATTTGCAGAAGCCAATTTTACTTCGGAGTCACGTGAGTGACTACGTGAAGAAGGCCCGCCTGGCGCTGGAACGGCATTACGTCGACGCTGACGGCAGAAGCAGGAGCTGCACAGACAGCTCCTCGACAGCGGTAGGTACGTAAGTGCAGTTGAAAATTTTTTTAGGAAGTCTGGAAAACTCCGTGCCTGGTGTATAGAACCAGGATTTTAAAGGAATTTAAAAACAAAGTAAAAGTTTAAATTAGAACAGAAATACTCTGTTAAAACAACGGAGTTTGGAAAAGAACGTCCCAGGGGAATACCCAGCAATCGGGACGAGAGATTAATTACGGGGCCGGTTCCGATACTGGTACCGTTAAAAATACGGTAGGGAGGTTAAGATGCTCCACAATCTTTTGGCAGGGGAAGAAATTTTAAATACGTCTGAAAGGCTGTAATTTAAAAAGTTTATAAATTTCGCGATATGGAGAAAGTACTCCAAAATATAAAAAATTAAAAAAAAGAGACAAGGGTCACAGTACCCAAACAGTTTCCCAAAAAGACCCTGAGGGGCTTGAATATACAGAATATGGCTATGTGCCAAATTGGGAATTTGAAACTCCGGACCCAGGATTTAGGGTGGAGGAAGTCTCTTTGGATATAATTCCAAGTGGATCAGGGCTGCAAAAGACAGACCCTGCAAGTGGTGATGTGGATTATGAATGCACACCACAAATAAAAAAGAGAAGGCCAGATGTGCCTGAGATAGCAAAAGATTTTGCTATATCTGAAGGAAGTGGTGAGGCTATGGAAGAAAACCTAGCTGCCAACATTAATTATATGGTATCTCACCAACTTCAAGAATACGATAAAACTTTTATGTTTTATTAAGATGTCAACGGTAAATCCGTTTATAATATCCATGTCTCAAATTATATGAGATATAAGAAATACAATTTCAAAGTATTTCAAAATGGTGCAAATAAGTAATACTTTCAAAATAAAATAAATTGCCATCAGTTGTGGAGCTCAATGGGAAGAAATATATATAATTTACCAAATCTGCACTATAGGTTCGCAGATCAATACAAATCAGGTTATATTAAACTCCTGATTATTATGGAATAAACCTGCCTTATGATAAATCAAAGATATTAATTACAAAAGAACAGACTACTGATCTTTAAACTTTGGGGGGAAAAAACTATGATCCAATGAAAGATTTGATAATGGATCAAAAACAAAGGCAAAGATCTTTAAACTTGCGGGGAAAAAAAAACTATGATCCAATGAAAGATTTGATAATGGATCAAAACAAAGGCAGAAGTGGTATAATCCAACATAGCTTTATCCAAACCTATATAATTGGGAAAAGAAGGCTTGAAGTACGTTGAAGAGGTGCAAACATCTGGTTACAAAATAAGTTCATGAAATCTCCAATTATGGGGGATTACAGGTGTATTATGATTATTAATTTAATATAACTAAGGAAGGATTGGTTCACCTGTATAAGAAAACTTTAAAAATTGATTTTAGGTTTGCACTCAAAAGTAATTTCAATAAGAAGGGGTACGTACATGTATATTATAAAATTATCTCAGTGTAAAGATTTCATGGTATAAACCATATAAAACATCATTTTATATACACTTTCACAGTGTAAGAAAATGGAAACATCTAGAACATGGAAATACAGTTGTGATTAACAAAGTGTTAATCAATATTACAGGTGCTTGAAATTAATTAAAGTGGGTCAAGCTGTGCAAGTTAAAACATTGTCCAAAGAATCAAATCAGTTCAAGGCTGTTAAACAGAACACTGAAGGAACAATTATACTGATAAAAGATCAGCACTTGCACTAATGAGGTCATGGTCATGGGTTATCTCGATTACATTTAAATTGGAAGGTATAAGAGTCAGCTGCAAATTAGAGCTGCAATTACAAACCTGGTAGAAGGTAAGGACCTGACCCATTACATAAAGCATATGCTTAGGCATTAATAAAATATTCATAAATTACTATTCTGAATTTAGAAGTAATTCAAGCACCATAAGAGTGGGGAAAAATTGTTCCATGATACAAATATGTCTAATTGTTGTTGACATGCTTTGTCCCTCCATTAGGTTAGGTAAAGAATAAATAAAGTTCCAAAAGAAGGAATACAGAAGCTTATAAGAATATGTATGCCCTTGTGAAGAGGCTTATGCAAAATATCAAATGATACGTTATCATTATTAAAGTAATGTAAAAAAGGTTCACAAGCTGCTTCAACTATAAGATTAACAGTTGTTGCAAACTGAAGCAAGTGTTACATGATGTACAGCTTCTGTGAATGTTTGGGTAAAGAGAAGAATATTATCTATTCTTATAACAATAATTGATATGTCTCTTGTTGGGACTGCGGACAATAATACCAGGTGAACATAAATGGTTTGTCCTAAGAAATTTTCCAAACATTCGTATTAATTGTTGAAGTATAAGGAGTTATGGATTAAAGATCGATTGTTTTATTATGGAAGTGTCCATGTCGTATCAAGATGAACAATACCACGGCTGTGGTATATGTTAACAATGGTATCGGAGACAACAAATTTGGGAGAAAAACATATTGTCATTAATTGGATTACTTACGATTAATCTGGTTGTATACAGATTAAATCACTGATCTTTCAAATGTTTCTTGTGGGTCACAAGATAAGTCAAATAACAATCATGGGATTATCTGAGTAAACAGATGTGGCATATTTTAAAGTTTAGTCCACCTGTTTATCTCTAAGGAAGAGACAATGGTATCGGAGACAACAAAATTGGGAGGAAAACATATTGTCATTAATATGGATTACTTACGATTAATCTGGTTGCATACAGATTAAATCACCGATCTTTCGAATATTTCTTGTGGGTAAACCAAGAACAGCGAAGGTGGATGCTTTTCTCCCAATTACATGAGGAAAAGATTTATTTTGTGTTCCTCATTTTGTTTGATAGGGCAGTGTCTGATGAAAATGTAGCGGGACACTGCCAGAGGCATTTTGGTGGCCTAATACGGATCCTTTATGGTTTCATAAATATTGTGTGATGTTGAACTACTAGTGATGATTCATAGTTGCAACAATTTATTGAAGTCTAAGAAGGGGTCTCGACCCAGGGCGTTGCCTGTCTCCTTTCGCTCTTTGGATGCTGCTGCACCCGCTGGGATCTCCAGGTTTGAGAAACCCTGCAGTAATTTATTGTTGTACAAAAGCATCCATGACATGAAAATATGAATTTGACTATCTGCAGGTTGACCAGACCATTACAACAGCTGATGGTCAAAGAAGTCTATGAATGTTAACTAATATAACAACATATCAATAAAATAATTATGTATAAAAAAGTGTTTACCTGCAATTTGCAGAAATAAGTCTAAAAAACAATATTTTGTTATAAGAAATTGGAGGTCTGTGTATACAGTAAAGTTATTTTATCATATTAGATATATGTGAGTTCCTTGTGGATTGCATTTTCTAAGTATCTAATTGATACTTAATACCAGAGCCAAAGAAGTCTATGAATGTTAACTAATATAACAACATAGGGATCAGCCATGATCATATTGAATGTGCAGGCTTGAATGGCCTACTCCTGCACCTAATTTCTATGTTTCTATGTTTCTATGATAGAGCCAATAATAAGGGCTCAGAGTGTTACCAATTAACGGACAATATATTAACCAAGAAGTTATCAGATGCATTCATAATATCCCGATATGGAAAGGGATATATATGTAAATGTTAATAAATATATATATATAAATATATATATATATAAATAATCTTGAATTGCCTTAGGAAATGGACTCTAACTCTATCTATGATTCAAAAAAGTTAAACATTGAAAATAATAAGGCTGATGACTTTAGTATCAATATAAGAGTGCAAACATTGCAAATGTTACGTTATAATTGCATGTGGATACAGATTGCATTATCATATATGTTTATGAATCTACCAAACAAAGCACACCAAGAAGAGCTGAAACCAAGGTAAACCTATAAGCATATCCTGTTGGCTTTAAGTTGTGTGTGTGTGTGTGTGAACATTGATGAAATATGTTGCAGTAGGTAAGAGTCTCTGTGGCAATGAGACTGCTTATTACACACAAAAACCACATTGGGTTCAGTAAAAACTGATGGTTATAGAGGAATGTATTTCTAGATGGTTAGAAATTGGATACACTCAGTAGGAACTAGACACTGAAAGGTGGAAAATCACTCTGTTAATGAGGTAGATACATTCACAGGAATGGCACGGGATGAGCCACTCGAGCAAAGATGCAAGGCCGCAGGAGGCTGTAAATTAATGTTAAAGTAAAAAGGAACCAGTCATGGTGTCAGATTTGGACACGCAGTGTTGGGTTCTCTATAATTGTTGCTTTGTCATGCCATCAAAATATATATATCAATTGGTATTTTGTGATAAACTTGCCTTTCAATGGAAAGGGCATTACTTTTATTCTTTATAATGTGAAATAATTTATCACATAACTTGAGGCAATGTTTGTGGAAAAATGTGTTATTCGCTCGTTATTGTGTTAAATGAGCCGGACTGTCGTATGGAATAAATTCTACGACATGAAAAACACAGAAAGCTTCAAACTCTTCACGTAGTCACTCACGTGACTCCGAAGTAAAATAGTAAGATTAAACGAGAACTTACCAGTTTGAAGTTTGATCTTTATTTTATGAGGAGTAACGATGAGGGATTACGTGCCCTCCACTCCACACCCTCATAAAATAAGTAATCATCTGGTAGTTCTAAATCTCTGATGAGCCTTACTATCTTACTCCGGCTATTGTGTTCTGTGTTCTTTCATGCCGCTGCTTTGAAGTATGCCGTTCCAGCGCCAGGCGGGCCTTCTTCACGTAATCCCTCATCGTTACTCCTCATAAAATAAAGATCAAACTTCAAACTGGTAAGTTCTCGTTTAATCTTACTATTAACCTATAAACCTGCATGTCTTTGGAATGTGGGAGAAAACCGGAGCATCCGGAGAAAACCCACGCAGTCACAGGGAGAACGTACAAACTCTGTACAGGCAGCCACTGTAGTCAGGATCAAACCCGGGTCTCTGGCGCTGTAAGGCAGAAACTCTACCCCTAGTCACCCTTGCTGAGTATATCCAACAGTTTCTTATCTTATTCCCTTCGCTCGTAATCTTTTATCTTCAATACACCAACTATTTATATAGCACCTTCATGTTGAAATAATATTCAAGCACGTTTCGTAGAAGCAAACAAAATTGAAAGGAAGAGCTGTAAGTCCTTCATGGATAGACGTACCTTGTTTTCCTTGGAGTGGATGATGTCCCGTGACAGAACTATACAAAATGTTGAGGGACTTAGATAAGGTGGAGAGTAGGAAACTTTTCCCCATAACAAGAGCAGAGGGTGTAGGTTTAAGGTGAGGTGTTAATGCTTTTGGAGGGGACCTGGGGAATTTCTTTTCAACCGGAGGGTGGTTGCAATCTGGAACACATTGCCTGAGAAGATGGTGGAGGCAAGTAATCTCACAACATTTGAAAAGTATGTGGATGAGCAATTGAGTTGGAAGGCATCAAAGGCTATGGGCCAAGTGTTCGTAAATGGGATTGGTATGGATATATGCTTGATGGTTGGCATGGACAGGATGAGCCGAAGAGTATGTTTCTCTGCTCTGTGACGAACTATGGCTCTATAACTTGTAATTATTCAGTTGAAGACTCCCATAACAGGTTACACTTCAATGCATTTGCACAACAGGGTTATATAATCTAAACAGTGAATGCTGTTTGCGGGTAAATACAGCTTTACCGCCTAGAACTGTCAATTTGTAGCCAAAGCTGTCTACTTTCCAGCTTTGTTGAGTAAAAACTCTGCCATGTTATTGTTGAGGTCTGGGGGATTCCCTCTGCACTACCATCTTCCTTTAGGTGTCAGCATTGAGTTAGTAAATAGTATTTTCAGCACAGAAGCTGCTGGAAATACTCAGCAGGTCAGACTGCATCCAAGAAGAGAGATACTGTGTTAATACTTCAAGTTATAAAGAAATGGTAAATGGGCCAGTAATTCAGTCCCTGTTGAATGATCTCAACAGTATTGATTCAATGATTATGTTGGCTGTTCTGCATGATGGACTGGGCTCCATCCACAACTCTCTACAATTTATTTAGGCCTTGCGCAAAGCTGTTCCTGTCGCGTAAAACACACATACTCACAAATAGGGTACAACGGTATAATACATTGGATAACACATATAACACACTACAGCACGTTGCTTCTACTGTACAGCAGCATAGACTGACTGCACTTGTCACGTTGCGATAATATGAATAGTGTGGTAGTAGGCAGAGCTTCTGATAATAAAGCACTACATAGGTTAGTAAGTAAAGTAACCAATCTACAGTTCCCAAACCCAGTTGTGATGCAACCCGGAAATGTGCTTTCTGTGGTGCAAATGTAGAAGTTTCTAAGAGTCATTGTAGATCTGCTAAATTTCCTCAGTTCTAAGGAAGTAGAGGCATTGATGTGCCTTCTTGGCTGTTGTGGTTGGTCAATCAGAGATCATTGGTAAAATTAATGCCAAGGAACGAAGCTCTCAACCATTTCCACTTCTGCACCATTGATGTTGTCCACCACACTCCCAATGTCGGTAACTAGCTCCTTTGTTTTGTTGACATTGAGGGAGAGGTTGCACTGGATTGATGACGTGGAGGTTGGCCTGGCACTCGGCGATTCCGTCGTCACCTACCACCGCCGATCCATGCAGCATCTGCAGGCTGCACCTGATCTGCTCGCTCAATCTGCAGCTGTAGGGCCTCCAATGGCCACCTCCACCGCAACCGCAACCACCACAGTGCTTTGTCCATAGCCTCCCTGTAGTTTGTTTCCCTGCAGCATTCCAGTTCTTTTAAATATATTTGCAAATATGCAAAAATATATTTATTGAGGAGTATGGAACTTGCCTTTACATGGTCTGTACTCAGGTTCTCTGTCTGCTTTGTTATCAGTTCTATTGGTAACAGTTGTCTTCAAGGTTGGCAATATTTATTTCCATGTTTTACAATTTTCATTTTCAGCTTGCAACTCCCACTAGTGTTACAGTGATGTAGTTGTACATTGCTGGCACTTATTTTGTCTCATCGAGCATCTTTTCCAAACTTCTTGAGACTGATACTCTATGATGAACCAATGTCTACCTTGATCTGAAGCTAAAGATAGACACAAAATGCTGGAGTAACTCAACGGGTCTGGCAGCATCTCTGGAAAAAAGGAAAAGGTAACGTTTCAGGTGAGAACTCTTCCTCAGACTCTGAAGCCCTTATCCTTTTACATCCATAGTAGGTACTTCTCTTTCTCTACTCTCTTCACTTGTTGCATTTACTCCCTGCCTGGGTTCAATCTCATGACTTAGTTCTTGTCATATTCTTCACTAATGAATTAAAGCTATATGTCAAGATGCAAGGAACTGCATATGCTGCCTTACGAAAAGAAACAAAAAGTGCTGGAGTAACTTTCAACCAGAAATGTTGCCTGACCTGCTGAGTTCAACACATTGTGATAGTCCAAAATTCTCCAGTTAGATTGCTCAACCTTGTGATACTGGCTGACCCTTTGATAGAACTGTTTGCTTTCCATTTTTCTTCCTTCCTAAAGGGCAAAAAATATTGATCTTTTGGCATTCCTTGCCAATAGCTGTGCATTTCTCTTCCTACCATTCACAGCTTTGTACATTTTGAACTCTTGTTCTTCTTCCCTTCTGCACCAGCATAATCAAGACTGAGTCTTACCCTAGTCACTCCCTCTTCCTTCTTCTCCCATCTCTGTTTATTTGCTCATTGGAATAGTGCTGTTCGTTGTCCAAATCACCAACTCTGACTTTAATCATCCCAGAAGCCGTGTGGGATTTGCTTCACTCTGCCACATCTCTGTCTGCATATCTGAGCAAATGGTTCTCTTCTATCGTGCATCTCAGAATTCAGCAAACATTCTTCACACTGATCAACAAGTCATTCAGATCTTTCAGGTTAAAATTAGTAACCAGTAACTGAAGTCATAGAAAGTCATAGAGCACTGACACCAAACCTGTTTCAACCTAAAAGGACTCAATGCTGGAGAAACTCAGCAGGTCAGACTGCATTTGTGGAGAATATGGATAGGTGATGTTTCAGGTCAAGACACATCTTCAGACTGATTCAGTCCCGACCCGAAACTCCACTGAGTTACTCCAGCACTTTGTGTATTTTTGTGTAAACCAGCATCTGCAGTTCCTTGTTTCTCCATGTTTCAACTTATTTCCCCATCTACACTAATCCCATTTGTCCACATTGAGACCCAACCTTCTATGCTTTGGCTTCTAAAGTATTTGTTCAAATGATTCTTAAACATAGAGATTATATCTGATCCACCACCTCCTCTGGCAGCACATTCCAAATACCTGTACAAAAAAAACTAAGCCCTCAGGTCCTCTTTAAAATTCTGAGCTTTCATCTTAAACCTAAGCCCCCTCCCAACCCTCCTGTGCAAAAAAGATTTTGACCATCTACCTTTTCAATGCCTCTCATAATGATAATGATAACATAATGATAATGATAATGATAATGGTCACCTCTCAGTCCCCTTAACTCCAGGGAAAACAAGCTCAACTTATCCAATATCGCCCATAATAAAACTCCTCCAATCCAGGTAACATTCCAGTGTATCTCCTCTCCATTCTCTCCAGTGCAATTAGAGCCTTCCAATAGTATGGTGACCAGGACTGCAGACAATACTCTGTGCAATCTAACTGGTGTTTTGTAAGGTTGCAACATTACATACTAACTCTTATATTCTAAGCCCCAGACTACGATGGCAAGCTTTCTCACCACCCTATAATAAGTCATGCATCCATCTCCTGAAAACATAAACCTGTCCACCTTCTCATTGCATGGAGGGATTTAATTGTTCTCAAAAGTTATGAGGATGTTAGGTAAGTGGTAGGGCTGTGGGGAGTGTTGTAGGGATATAAGCACATTGTTCCATAAAAGTGGTAACACAGAATGACGATAGTGAAGAAGCTGTATGCAAGTTGGATTCTGCAGTCAGGGTATTAGATTAGTTTAGTTTCGTTTATCATCATGTGTACAGTGAAATGTTTTTGTTGCATGCTATCCAATCAGCGGAAAGACATGATTAACATTGAGCCATGATAAAGGGAATAACATTTAACAATAACAAAATAAAGTCCAGTAAAGTCCGATTAAAGATAGTCTGAGGGTGTCCAATGAGGTAGATAGCAGTTCAGGACCGCTCTCTAGATGTTGACAGAATTGTTTGGTTGCCTGATAACAGCTGGGGAAAAAACTGTCCCAGAATTTGGAGGAGTGCGTTTTCACGGGCTTCTATACTTCTTATTGGATGGGAGAGGAAGGAAGAGGGAGAGACTAAGGTAAGACTCAGCGTTGATTATGCTGATGGCCTTGCCGAGGCAGAGTGAGGTGTGAATGGAGTCAATGGAAGGGAAGGAAGGGAGTCTGAAGAAGGGTTTCAGCCTAAAACGTTGCCCATTTCCTTCCTGCATAGATGTTGCTGCACCCACTATGTTTCTCCAGCACTTTTGTCTACCTTGGTTTGTGTGATGGTCTGGGCTGCATCCACAATTCCCTGCAATTTCTTGTGGTCTTTGATGGAGCTGTTCCCAAACTATGCTGTGAGACATCCCGATAAAAAGCTTTCTACTATGCATCTGTAGAAGTTGGGGGGAATTGTTAGAGATATGCCAAACTTCCTAGGCCTCCTCAGGAAGAAGAGGCATTGATGTGCATTCTTGGCCATTGCTTTGATATGGGTGGTCCAGGCAATTTGCTGATCATATTTACTCCTAGGAATTTGAAGCTTTCAACTATCTCGATGCAATACATACCGGGGTATGTGCACCGCTTCATATCCTGAAGTCGATCACTATCTCCTTTCTCTTGCTGACATTGAGCAACAGGATACAGATACAGAAGTTGGGACATCAGTTCAAGATGTTGGTAAGACCATATTTGGAGTAGGCTGTACAGTTCTAAGATATCATTAAACTGGAAAGAGTGCAAAAAAGATTTACTCAGATGTTACCAGATCTGGAAAGTTTGAGTTATAAGAAGAGGCTGCATGGGCTGGGTCTTTTTTCCCTAGAGTGTAAGAGGTTGAGGGGCGACCTCATAGAGGTTTCTAAAATTATGCAGGGCATAGGTAAGATGAATAGCCAGAGTATTTTCCCCAGGATGGTAGGATTTAACACTAGACCTCATAGGTTTAAGGTGAGAGAGGAAAGATTTAAAAGGGACCTGAGGGGCAACTTTATCACATAGAAGGTAGTGCATATGTGGAACCAGCTGCCAGAGGAAGTGGTAAAGGCGAGTGCTATTACGACAATTAAAATATATCACCGTCTATATTTTTTGTTTTCCTTTCCCCTGACTCTCAGTCTAAAGAAGGGTCTTGACCCAAAATGTTTCCTATTCCTTTTCTCCAGACAGCATGTCTGACCCGCTGAGTTACTCCAGCTTTTTGTGTCTATTTTCGGTTTAAAAAAGCATCTGCAGTTCCTTCCTACACAGAAGATCTTCCTTCTTTTGCTCCCACTCATCTAGCATGAGACAGCTTCAAATGCTCTATCCTCCAATATGCAACGCCATGGCACAGCAGATGGGGCTGCTGCCGCACAGTTCCTGCAGCCTGGGTTCAATCCATTGGCCCTGTGTAGGATTCCTCTGGGTGCTCCGGTTTCCTCCCACATCCCAAAGATGTGCAAGTTGGCGGTTTGCTGCTATAAATTACCCTCAGTGTGGAGGTGAGTGACTTTGAGATACTGCGCAAAAATAGCCCCTTCGACCAACTGAGTCTGCGCCGACCAGTGATCCCCATACACCAACTCTATCCTACACACTAAGGACAATTTTACTGAAGCCAGTTACCTACAAACTTGTACGTCTTCGGAGTGTGGGAGGAAATTGGAGAACCCGGAGAAAACCCATACGGCCACAGGATACAAACTCTATACAACCAGAACCCATATTCAGAATCCAACCCGGGACTCTGGCGCTGTGAGGCAGCAATTCTACCACTGCGCCACTGTGCTGCCCTGAATCTGGGGAGAGTTGATGACAATGTGGAGAGAATTAAATGGGAATAAAGTTAGATTAGTGCAAATGGGTAGATGATGGTCGACACGGATTTGGTGGGCCGTAAGACCTCTTTCCATGCAGTTTCCTCTATGACTCTGGTGTGCTACCTCATGAAAGAAAAAACAAGCCTACTGTTTCTGATTACTGTTTCAGCCAAGTGTTCCTCCAGATCTATCTCACTCGGGGCTATATCTATCTAGTTTATAGCTGTGTGACTATCAGTACCTCATTTTAAAGAATAAATGCAAAATCTGTCTCTTTCAAGGCTCAACATACACTCTTCCACCAACAGTGAGTAATATTTCATGTAAACAAGAAAGTATTCCAAATAATACTACACTTAAAAATTGATGTAGAATTCTCAAACATCTTCTGACACTATTTTGTGTTCTACTGTCACCACTTGCTTGTTTCTTCTTTTAATAAATCGCTGTAGAGTCTTGGTGTCATGTCATGAGATGTCTTTGATCTGCCTGCACACCTACAATGTGGCTGTCCTCCATTTTGGCAACCCCCTCTGATCTTGTAATGTTTCATGTTTATAGTTGTAATGCCATAAGGGTGCCAAATGATGCTGAATCTCAAGCAGATGCAGAAGGTAATAGGTGAATATTTTTAACATTATTTTTTTGGTTATGTATTGTAAGAATTTCAATGTTCTGATTTGGGGCATATGACAATAAAACACTCTTGACTCTTGATATGATTGAAACTGACAAGAGAGGTATATATCACCTGTTCCTAATTGCCCATGACAAGGAGGACTACCTTTAATTTAGTTTAGAGATACAGCATGGAAACAAGCCCTCCGAACCACCGAGTCCAGGCCAACCAGCAATCACCCGTACGCTAGTTCTATCCTACACATTAGGAACAATTTACAGAAGCCAATTAATCTATAAACCTGCAAATCTTTGGAATGTAGAAGGAGCACTCGGAGGAAACCCACGTGGTCACAGGGAGAATGTACGAACTCCATACGGCCAGCACCCGTAGTCAGGTTCGAAGCCTGTTCTCTGGTGTTGCGAGTCTGCCGCTATGCCACCCTTCTTGAAAAGCTGCAACCCATGTGGTGAAGGTATTCTTAATATTTTTTGTGAACTGATGATTTGTACTCATTAGCCCGAACAACAATGAAGGAGCAACAATACATTTCTGAGTCAAGATGAATGTGCGACTTGGAGGAGAACTTAAATGGATGATGTTCCAATAAACAGCTTGGGGGTTTGGGAGGTACCACCAAAGAAACCCCTGTAAGTTGTTTCAGTGTTTGCAACTGGTACACACTGCTGCCACAATGCATCAGAGCTACTGGCCAAAAGATTATGACTGTGATAAATACACAATCACAGGGAGATTGTGATAAATACTTCTTATCAACCTCTGTTTATTAAACGTGATTAAAACTAAGCACAAACACGGTAAAGTTGCTGCTTTGCAGCGCTTGCAGCGTAGGAGACCCGGGTTCAATCCCAACTATGGATGCTATTTGTTCGGAGTTGTACTATGGCCGCAGTTGATGGGGTCAGCCAGACTAGGCGATGTTGTCAATGCCCTGCTGCGCCGCTCCATGCCACATCCGATCTGCGCTCAGCCCTTGGAGTGGCGCTCGATCTAATCAAGCCCCAGGCTACTGCAGAACCTCCAGCGGCCCGCCCCACCAACACCTTGTACCGTATTTAAAGGATCAAATCATAATTAAACCTAAAAATGTGACACACTGATTATCTCTAAATAATTTTTTTTCTGACAATCCGGATTTTGTTTTTTGGGACATTATGATTTCAGAAAAGGAAGGAAAGAGTGGGTTATAAGTAAGAGTAATTACATTAGGATTTAGCAATGATTTGTATTATTTGTCTCCTGTCTGACATGCTTTATAAAGTCTGGGAGAGAAAGGTCACACGAATAGTTAAAAAAACATGATGACCTACAGGTCAACTAGTGTTTGGAGAACATAAGATTGGCTACCAAATTTAGAAATCTAAATTTTAACAATACAACTGCCCTTGAGAAAGTGTTGTGAGCCATCCATTTGGATCACTGAGGGTGCACTCACAAAGCTATTAAGAAGAGAACTCCAGGATTATGGATTAGACATAATAATTTGGTACTCAGTAAATTCAGCAGGTTTACTAGGTGCAGTGCAGGGGGAAAAAACAGAAGCCCATTACGATAGGTTCCTGACTCGCAAACTGGGGCTTCAAAATTTGATCCCATGCTGTTAACGGTGGATGAGCCATAGTCTGCCCATTGGAATTCGTATTGATTTATTATTATAACGTGTACTGGGATAAAGTGAGAAACATTGTTTGTGTGCTATCAAGGCTAGTCGTAAGATATGTCAGGAGGTACAAAAGAGAAAATAAACAGTAAATAGTGTTACAACTGCAGGGAAATTGCAGGTTAAAAAAAAGATGTTCCAGGGCTGCGAAGAGATGTTGGAAAATTAGGAGTTTATCCTGAGCATATAAGAAGCCTGTTCAAGAGTTGGATAACAGCGGGGATGAATCTGTTCTTGAATCTGGCGGTAGGTGCTTTCAAGCTTTTGTATCTTCTGCCCCATGAAGGAGGAGAGGAGAGAGAATGATGGTGTAAGAACGGTCTTGGATTATGTTGGCTGCCATCCTGAGGCAGCATGAAATTATAGATGGAGTCATTGTGGACTGGTTAGCGTGCAACAAAAGCTTTTCACTGTACCTTGGTACACATGATAATAAATTAAACAGCTGAATTTCTGTGTTTTGGATGGACTGCATTCACAACTCTCTGCAATTTCTTGCGACCATGGGCAAAGCAGTTGCTGCACCAAGTTGTGATGCATCCTGATAGAATACTTCCGACAGTGCATCTACAGAAGTTGGTAAGAATCATTGGAGGCATGCTGAAGTTAAAGGTCTTCTGAGGAAGTAGTGCCGTCATCTCTTGGCCATATCATCAATGTGGTTGGAGCAGGACAAATTGTTGGTGAACTTTACGCGCAGGAACCTGAAGCTCTTGACCACTTCCGCTTACATCCTGTAGTTGATGAACAGCTCCTTCGTTTTGCTGACATTGAAGGAGAGGTGGTCACCTTGACACCATACTCTAAGCTAAAGAGTCACAGAGTCATGCACCGTGAAAATAGGCCCTTTGGCCCAACTTGCCCACACCGACCAACCATAAGTTCACGTTCATAAGATGTTGGAGCAGAATTAGGCCATTCAGCCCATTAAGTATATTCCACCTTTCAATCATGGCTAATCTATTTGTCCCTCTCTACCCCATTCCCCTGCCCCATCCCCATAAGCTCTGACACCCGTACTAATCAAGAATCTACATCAATCTCCACCTTAAAAATATCCTTTCACACAATCATCCCTGGGAACATTCTTGTAAACCTCCTTTGGACCCTCTCCAAGGCCACCACATCCTTCCTTGGGGATGGGGCCCAAAACTGCTCACAATACTCTAAATGCAGGTCTGACAGGTGTGTTAGGAGAGATGTTTCTTTCTAACTGCACTTTAAATTTTGTTTACCTCATTGGGGTCTCTCCTCTTCAGTCTTCTCTACACCAAGGAAAACAAACGCAGCCTATCTACAGTAATCTCTCCACATATCTGAAAAACGCGATCTCTGACAACAACATTGATTCACCTCTGCACGCTCTCCAGTGCAACCACATTCTTACTCTAGTGTGACGATCATAACTTACTTACTTAGTAATTAGAGATGGAGTGGATCAGCATGAAACAGGCACTGCAGCCCATCAAGTCCACCTCGACCATCACCCGTTCACACTAGTTTGATGTTATCCCACTTCCACATCAGCTCGCTACACACTCAGGGCAATTTACAGAGGCCAATTAACTTACAAACCACATGTTTTGGGATGTCGGAGGAAACTGGGGCACCCGGTGGAAACACACTCGGTGGAGTACTGTACGCTGTACTCCAGCTATAACCTGGCCGATATTTCAGGCCTCCTTTGTTTTTTATCTCTCTATAATGTTATATGCTTTATCTTTCTTTCTCCATCCAGCTCTCAATGACACTTGCCCTCTGACCCAGTAAAGATTGGCACTTGAATTTATTGCATTACCCTTGGTTGGTGCGTAGCTTTGTCAGCACCCTTTATGTGGCAACTATTTGCATACCTTGGGTATGCAAGCAAATAATTTAAATGTGACAATAAAGTATTCAATACAATTCATTGCATTTAATCCCTTCCGTATATAGCGGTCTGCCTGGACACGATGGGCCGAAGGGCCTGTTTCAGGTATCACTGTATCCTGTTTTCGCTGTATCTCTAAAGTCTAACAGCTAATGAGCCGGCCTCAAATAATCCTTCTTTGGCTGTCAGTTCCATTTGCTTCACAATCAAGGATTGTCACACAATTCCATAAGACATAGGAGCAGAATTAGACAATTCAGTCCATGCAATCTACTCCACCATTCAAACGTGGCTGATCTATCTTGCTCTCTCAACCCCATTCTCCTGCCTATTCCCTGTAACCGTTGACGTCCTTCCTAATCAAGAATCTCTCGGTCACCGCTTTAAAAAATACCCAATGATTTGACCTCCACAGCCATCTGTGGCGAAGAATTCCGTGGATTCACTGCCATCTGGCTAAATTAATTCCTCCTCTTTCTCTTTAAGTGTTTCAAACACTGCTTTGTTCTTTAGACTTCTCTACATCATGCAGGTGCTCAATAGTTCTACAATGGTTCAGCCGTATAGCATTAACACTTGGCTTATCTTTGAAAGGTTCTTATAAATGATTATCACATTGCGCCACTGTCTATCATGAACTGTACTTTTCCTCCTTCAATTTCAATAGTAGCAAAGATGTGTATTGAACTTATGGTCTCCTCTGCTTAGATGGGTCCTAAACCAAAATGTCTCCTATCCATTCCCTCCATAGATGCTGCCTGACCTGCAGAGATACTACAGCACTGTGTTTTGCTCAAGATTCCAGCATCTGCAGTTCCTCATGTTTCCTCTGCTTTGTTCACTTCTTCCATTTAATCCCTGCCTGGGTTCCATGCCATGAATTTGATCTGGTTATATTCTCCGTCAGACATCGTACAGGAACTGTCAAGTTCGTGCAACATGGTGAACTGGTACTGCTACTGCTACTAATCTGCTACTGGTGCTCTTCAATGGAATTCCTTGTATGTTGCAAAACAAACTTGGCTAATAAAGTATGTATGAGTAAAAAAGTATTCCTTCCCATGCGCTGGACTTCGGCCTTTCACATCTTCAGCCTTTCACATCTTTCTGCCATAATATTCACAGACTTTGAACTGGCGTTGTTCTTCTGTTTTGAGGTTCTGTTTGACTGCACGATGGAATTGTGTTGTCTTCTATCCAACCCATCAAGTCTGACTTTGGACAGCAGGCTTTGACACATTTCGCCAGTATCTCTGAGTAGAAACTCCTGTCAATTGTGCATCTTGAATTCCACGTACCGTCCACTGACTAACCAGTGCCTCAGATCTCCAAAGTTACAATCTGCAGCCAGTAAGTTCAGTCAGTCAAGTATGTGTCAAATTCCTCCCCGCTCGCTTGACAATTCCCGAAAAACATCAATCTGATCATTTCATTGCATGGAGGGCTGCAATGATTCTCAAAGGCTTTGAAAACATCTTCAAGTGCTTCATTGCTAAGCCTGACTGCTTTCTGCTTCAGTTGCAACCAAATAGAACTGTATCTTCACTTTAATTTTCTGCCACCTTGAGAAAGAGTGGATTTATTTTTCCATTTTATTGCTATCTCTCATTTGGCAAGTCAGTTGGCTTGAGGTTCAGCTGCTTTAGTTTTAGAGGCTTTAGTTATCCCAGCCTCCAACATGCAGGCCATTGGTAAGTAGAAGGAACTGCAGATGCTGGTTTACACCTAAGATAGACACAAAATGCTGGAGTAACTCAGTGGGTCTCTGGAGAAACTCAGAGCATCTCTGGAGAAAAGGAATAGGTGACATTTTGGGTCGAGGCCCCTCTGCAGACTGAGAGTCAGGGGAGAGGGAAACTAGAGGTATACCTCTAGATAAGAGAGGTAACTAGTTTCCCTCTCTAGCATTGAATCAAACATCTGTTCCTTTCATGCTTCATCACACAACCCTCTTCCCCAGAATGATCCATGTAATCTTTCTCCAGAGCATATTCCAGGCACAACCACATTTAAACTTAACATATCATCACGGTGGTACAGCAAGTAGAGTCGTTGCCTCACAGTGCTGCATTCAATCCCGACCTCAGGTCAGGTCTGTGTGGAGATTGCACATTATCCCTATAACAACATGGGTTTTCTCTGCTTTCTTCCCACATACCAAAGACATGCAGGGTAGACATAAGGGCCTGACCTACTTGGCCGTCATTTGCGCGCCATTTACACGACCTGGTAGCGTGTGGGTAGCGCGGGACGGGCGCAAAGAGTGGCCTGGAGGAGTCTGGAGTTGCGCGCGGTGTCACGCAGTGCTCCAGGATTTCGTTCTGCACAAAATCTTCGCGCTCCACCCGAAATGACAAGTCACTCTAACACCTCACCTCCTCGCTCCTCTCAGACCGATCCGGATCTGACTGTGTAAAGAGTCGACCCGAAACATCATCTATTCACTGAGTTACTCTTGCATTTTGAGTCTATCTTCAAATGACGTCATGCGCTCCAGATGGCTGTGCGGACACATGATGACACACGCGACTGTGTCGCGTCAGTCACTACTGGCCTGCCGCATAAATGACGGCCAAGTGGGACAGGCCGTTAATTGACCACTGTAAATTGAGTGGTAAAATAAAGGGATAGTTGATCAGAAGGTGTGGAGAAAAAAAAGTAAGATTGATACAAAAATGGTGTAAATTGATGATTGAGTCAATGCAAACTCTACAGACGAAAAGGCTGCTTTAGCTCTGTATCTTACAATGACTGTAAGATTATCCTGCTCAAACCACTTTCTCACACAGTTCCTTAAGGTGCTTCCAGTGGCTGCTTTTTAAGTAATACACTCTTGGTCATATTTTGTGGATTCTTTAATAATCATGTTATATATTTATTTTGGTGCCGTGTTGTGTGGCTTCGTCTTGATGAAACCCTGCAACTCAGGAAAGCTTTGTGCTTTCTTTTGTTGTATTACCTTGAGATGGCTCACGCATCTTACAGCAGGAAAGTGTGAAGTCATCCAGTTAGGACCCGAGGAAGATAATTCAGTGTATTTTGTAAATGATTGAGATTGAGGGGACACAGTGAGGTTTAGGAAGTATAGGCATCACTGAACATTAGTTGGTAACTAGAAAAAAAAAGCTTTATAGTAAGTTGGGTTCATGTGAAAGACAGAGGTCCAGCGCATGGGAAGGAATGCTACAAATTGGAATTCAAGAGGGAAGAATTTACAATTGTACGAAGTGGGACTCTATTTGGAAATTTGCTGTCTAAGTTAAGCACCATACCTCAGAGAAAAAGTATTGGTTTTGGACAAAATATGAGCCAGAATCATAGACTGTTCATGTATACGACAATAATCGCGGGTCTGAAGAAGAGTTCCGACCCGAAACACCACATATTCTTTTTCTTCAGATATGCTGCCTGCCCTGCTGCGTTAATCCAGCATTTTGTGCCTATCTCCGGCATAAATTAGCATCTGCAGTTCCTGCCTACACTGAATAATCTCGGGCTTGGTAGTTCAAGGGTTAACTTACTTGAACAGCATCGAGGTGCCTGGATCATTGATCCAAACACATGGGTTTGGGTCTGTCTGTAGCCAACAGGAATATAAATGGGGTGGTAAGTGTCATAGCCTCTAAAGCTGCTGCCTCACTGCTCCATGCTGTATGCAATCCGAACCAGAGTGGAGTTTTCACGTTCTCCCTTTCACCACATGAATTTCCTCTGGGTACTCCGATTTCTTCCCACATCCTAAGACGTGCACATTAGTGTGTTAAATTACCCTGAGTGATTGGTGGAACCGGAGGAGGGAGATGAGGGAATGTTGGAAGGATGTTTCCCCTGTCTAAAGAATGTGAAACCTCGGATCAGGTGCCAGAAGTTTAGGGTTGAGAAAAAAAAAATTCTTCCATCAAAAGCAGTGAATGATTTGGAATGCTATACCAAACCAAAAGGGGATATTCACTTATTAAGTGAAGACCACTTGTGGTTGTTTGTGTTTTGATTGTAGGAGAACCATGGAAAACTGTAATATGAGATAGTTTAACCTAAGCTTTACAAATTAAAAGAACATTGATAAATCACTAAATGTTCTTTTTCTTGATGTATTTATTTAATAGTGTGTGAGCTATTGACCAACACCCATAACAATCTAATTTTAAAAAGGAATTTTGCTAATAATCTTGCCTATATTATTGTGCGACCATATACTGTAACTAAAAGCTTTAAAAGTTACCTCACATTGACACAATTAATTCAGTCCACGTGACCGGCGGCACAGTGGCACAGCTGTAGAACTGCTGCCTTACAGCGCCAGAAACCTAGGTTCAATCCTGACTACAGGTGCTGTCTATATGGAGATTGGACTGTATGTTCTCCCTGTGACCGTATGGGTTTTCTCTGAGGGCTCTGGTTTCCTCCCACACTCCAAAGGCATACAGGTTTGTAGGTTAATTGGCTTTTCTAAACTTGTAAATTGTCCCTCGTGTGTAGGATAGTGTTAATGTTTGGGGTGGTCGCTGGTTGAAGCTGTTTCCGCTCTGTATCTCTAAATCTCTAAATCTCTAAAACCTACAGCTCTGCTTCTCAGAATGGGTTGTGAAACCATCTGGATGTTCTATTTTTGCAAGATGGCATTAAAAATATTTCCCATCCCTGGGAGCATGATAACCGATGGGAAGCAAAAACAATAACTACCGGAATAAGGAAATAATGTCAAGCACCTTGGTGACAGCTACGAGCTAGAATCCTAACATATGTCAATGTGATACACTAAATCATCCCAGCTTCAAACAATTGGCCACAACTGCCCGACAGAGTAAGCATTGAGAACAGTGGAGGAATTCACAAGCAGTGGGATAAAAAAGCCCACATAAATCATCCATTGGCTTGATTTGAGGATAACTTTTGAACCAAACACAGTCGGACCTAATAAAGCATTTATTCCTTCCAAACACAGTCAGACCTAATAAAGCATTGCAGTTTCAAGCACAGGCAGGGCAGCAGGCCAAACAACTCATGGTATTGTCATTAAGCGCTAACAAATCATTTATTGCAAGTACATTGCAGACTCACAGTTCAGTTAATTCACAGCTTAGAATGAGAGTCGTGGCCTTTCACTCGCGATTTTGCAGAGTTACTGAGTCATGTCCAGGCATCCGGGGTTTTATAGTCCTGCCTCCCCCCCCTCAAGGTTTTTTAAACACTCATAACTTTTTTAGTTTTCATCGATGGGAAAAATCCTCGGGGCCTGCTCAGCGGAGGAGGACAGTGAGTAAGATGGCCATAAATCATAGCGATATATGGTAGCATTTTGTCTAAAATCAATATACAGCGCAGACAGGAAGTGGTCAAGATGAGACTTTTAATTATATAGATATCATGTCGCTCCCCAGCCTTTGAATTTTAGGACTGAGATCATTAAATGATTGTTAGATCTTATGATTCATAGTGCAAATTATCCTAAAAGAATCACTAACCAGTTCCCTGGTAGTTTTATAAATCGTTCCAATGGGAGTAAAGCAATTCATCAAACATCAATGGTGGCAGCATACAATCATCTGGAGGAACTCAGGTGGATGGAAAGGAATGGTGGCAACTGTAATTGCTGAGAGAGAGAGAGAGAGAGAGAGAGAGGCTAATTTCCTTATGTGACCTTGCACAGAGCTTTTACTTGTCTTTGCATGTTTATCCTTTGCCGAGGTCAAGAGAGGAGATTAGAATAGTGCAGAGATCAAATACAACTGAGTGGTTCTTAAGTCTATCATCCGCCTCTGGGGGATTGACTCACGATAAAACTGAACTTACCTGAAAGAGTTAATCCTCTTAGTTAGTTAAAATGATTAATATATTCAAAAAGTTTCAGCTAAATGTATTACCTTACTTGAGGTACATCAATAATTTTTCAAGTATTTAAAGTATTTACGTATTTAAAGGAACCGTGATTGTTTCTGTACTCAAGAGGGTTAAGTAGATTTAAAGTAGATTTCTCTTTTTAATTTTCTGATTTGACTCTTAAGACTTGGATAAAGCACATCACTCATCCTTAATTGGTTTTGTAATTACTGTTCTTTGTAGATTCTCCACTAACCAGGTCTTCAGGCCCACACACTGCTCCAAGATAACAGCCTTTCATCTCAGTGCTGGGGTCGACTTATCAATACAGCTCCAGGAAAACATGCTGTTTGAAATGATGAGCGAGTGAAAGAAGTTAAAGAACCCTTCTTGTGATCAGAATATGATCTGGTCCAAGGACAGGAATGCCCCGTGGGCAAAAGTAATTTGACCTCGGAGCTGTGTGGAGTAGAAGAATGGTTTGAAGACTGAACAGATTAAGACCTGCTCCGAATATTGGGTATTGAGATAAAATTACATGGAAATGCCCACAAATCTATAGAGTGCAGGTTAATCACTTTCCACTGCACATGAGAATGTTGGGTGATCATGCTTCCTTTCAATACTTAAATAATTATTGATGCACCTTAAGTAAGATAATGAATTTAGCAGAAACTTTTGGAATATATTAGCCATTTTATGGGCCTGTCCCACTTACACGATTTTTTTCAGCTACTGCCGGTACCCGTCACAGTCGCAGCAGGTTGCCGAAAATTTTCAACATGTTGAAAATCCAGTGGCGACCAGAAAAAGATTCGACTCTTTTGGCGACTACCCACGACCCATACAGGCGACATGTCGCGGGGTGATGCCTGTATGGTCGTGAGTAGTCGACCAAAGATTCATACCTTTTTCTGGTCGCCGCTGGATTTTTGACATGTTGTACGTTTTCGCTGACCTGCTGCGAATATGATGGTGCCGGCACTCGCCAAAAAAATTGCAAGTGAACTGAACACTTTGTAAGGGTGGTATGCAAACTTAACAACAGGTATGGTCATTGAGAGACTCGGTGTAGTGAATTTTTTTTTTTAACGTTTGTTAAATTCCGTACCATTTCATTTTAAAAGATTAGAAGAGTTTTAAAAGTGAAATACCATCTCATCGAAGCAGGAAATTGAATTTCCCTGGTTTTATATGTGCTTTATGTGTGAAATTGGTCAACGAGATATTGGAAACCATATGGTTTTTATTAGACTTTTACTTTAGATTTTCAGAGATACAGCATGTAAACAGGCCCTTTGGCCCACCAAGTCCATGCCGACCAATGATCAACTTGGACACTAGCACTACCCTTCACACTAGGGACAATTTACAAATTTACATAAGCTACAACCTGCACGTCTTTAGAGTGTGGGAGGAAACCGGAGGACCAGGAGAAACCCATGCAGTCACAGGGAGAACGTACAAACTCTGTACCGAGAGCATCTGTAGTCAGATCGAATTATTTCCCAATGAGAAAGAGTTCTAACATAGAACTCGTGTAACCGTGGACTCCATATGGTACCTTTCAATCAATTTAGCAAAAACAGTATGGTTTTCTTTCAGAACCAGCACTAGGACAGGAGCTGACACTCTCCAGCCTGCTCACTGCTGCCAACAACTGACAGTGCTGCAGTCACTGAGGACAGCATCCTTTTCCTCATGGATGATGAGGACGGTGAAGCTTTTTCCAGGCTGGAAATGCCAAAGACCAGAGGATATAGCTTTAAGTTGAAAGGGGCAAAGTTTAAAAGATGTGCCGGGCACGTTTTTTAAACAGAGGGTGGTAGGTGTCTGGAATGCGCAGTCAGGGGGTGGTGGTGGAGGCAGATTATTATAGTGGCATTTAAGATTCTTTTAAATAGGCACATACAAGGAAGAGAGGGATATGGATCTCGTATAGGCAGAAGGGATTAGTTTATATAGGCATCACGCTCGGCACAAACATTGTGGGTGGAAGGCTATGCTGTACTGGTCTGTGTATTTATAATAGTGAGAGGCAGTCTTTCTCCAAGACTTAAGAAATGTGTCAGGAAATTAAAAAATAAATTTACTATAAATCTACGTAAGCGGATTACCCCAAAGGATTCAGATGAGGATCGTGAGTGAAATGTTTTCATGATGAGGCTGAGGCAGGGGCTGACTGCTAAGAGGTTTGTCGAATATTCCCAGCAACGTAATCATCTCACTTTTGTTGATAAGTTCTATCCATATCATCTTGTTTGAAAAATCTCCTGGGATATTCTATCTCTTTACTGCACTAATTAACTTCTTAACCAACTGTGCAATTCCCCCTCCTCTTTTACAATGTTCCCACTCACCCCCACTGTCACACCTGCAGATTTATTCCCTCTGCAGCCTTCCCCTGTTCTGAGCAGACTTCTAATCCCAGGTGCATCCTGCCATGTAGCAGCAGCTTGAAGCCAATATGGTGCAGCTTGATGTCCTCACTAAGTAAAGAGAAGCCACATGAACAGATTGCTGCACTCGGTAGATAGAGGGATGCACGCCTGGAGCAGTTTGCAGCTCGGCAGGGGCATGGGGATGCTGCACAGGCACAGGCCGACATTCCCTGTGAGCAGAGAGATGTCATACGTCAGCAAACCGCCCCCCTGCACGAGTGGAAATATGCTGCTCACGTAATTTTCCTTCAGGAGCACAGGAACTGCCAGCTCTTCTGCAGGACCGGAGACGAGGCCTCAACTCACATACCTTTGCATCTTGAGCAGATTGCAGCTCAGAGAGGGACGCCAGGAAGAACAGTTAAAACAGTGGAGATTGATCAGTGTTAGGTTTAAGTTTATTATTGTTACTTGTACAGAGGGACAGCAAAAAGCTTTGTTTTGCATGCGATCCAACAGATCACATAATACTATACATTAATGCAATCAAGTCAAACGCATATCAAGAGATAGAGCAAAGGGGAAGGTTCAGAGTACAGAATATAGTTCTCAGCATTGTAGCAGTTCCAGAGTCAAAGTTCAATGCCCACAATGGGATTTGGTTAAGTTTAATTTAGTTTAGATTACTTAAATTTAGTTTACTTTTGTTTAGTTAAGTTTAGGTTATAGATACAGCATGGAAACAGGCCCTTCGGCCCACCAAGTCCACGCGACCATGGATCACCCATCTATCTATCTATATCTATTTATCTTCTATCTTCTATCTTCTACCTATAATATTACTAAAACATAGAAACATAAAAACATAGAAAATAGGTGCAGGAGTAGGCCATTCGGCCCTTTGAGCCTGCACTGCCATTCAATATGATCATGGCTGATCATCCAACTCAGTATCCTGTACCTGCCTTCTCTCCATACCCCCTGATCCCTTTAGCCACAAGGGCCACATCTAACTCCCTCTTAAATATGGCCAACAAACTGGCCTCATCTACCTTCTGTGGCAGAGAATTCCAGAGATTCACCACTCTCTGTGTGAAAAATGTTTTTCTCATCTCGGTCCTAAAAGATTTCCCACTTATCCTTAAACTGTGACCCCTTGTCCTGGACTTCCCCAATATCAGGAACAATCTTCCTGCAACTAGCCTGTCCAACTGCTTAAGGATTTTGTAAGTTTCTATAAGATCCCCCCACAATCTTCTAAATTCTAGTGAGTACAAGCCGAGTCTATCCAGTCTTTCTTCATATGAAAGTCCTGCCATCCCAGGAATCAGTCTGCTGAACCTTCTCTGTACTCCCTCTATCGCAAGAATGTCTTTCCTCAGATTTGGAGACCAAAACTGTACGCAATACTCCAGGTGTGGTCTCACCAAAACCCTGTACAACTGCAGTAGAACCCCCCTGCTCTTATACTCAAATCCTTTTGCTATGAATGCTAACATACCATTCGCTTTCTTCACAGCCTGCTGCACCTGCATGCCTACTTTCAATGACTGGTGTACCATGACACCCAGGTCTCGTTGCATCTCCCCTTTTCCTAATCAGCCACCATTCAGATAATAGTCTATCCTCCTGTTTTTGCCACCAAAGTGGATAACCTCACATGTATCCACATTATACTGCATCTGCCATGCATTTGCCCACTCACCCAGCCTATCCAAGTCACCTTGCAGCCTCCTAGCATCCTCCTCACACCTAACACTGACTCCCAGCTTCGTGTCATCCGCAGACTTGGAGATGTTGCATTCAATTCCCTCGTCCAAATCATTAATGTATATTGTAAATAGCTGAGGTCCCAGCACTGAGCCTTGCAATACCCCACTAGTCACTGCCTGCCATTCTGAAAAGGACCCGTTTACTCCTATCCTTTGCTTCCTGTGTGCCAGCCAGTTCTCTATCCACATTAATACTGAACCCCCAATACCATGTGCTTTAAGTTTGTATACTAATCTCTTATGTGGGACCTTGTCGAAAGCCTTCTGAAAGTCCAGATATAACACATCCACTGGTTCTCCCTTATCCACTCTACTAGTTACATCCGCGAAAAAGTCTATAAGATTCGTCAGACATGATTTACCTTTTTAATCCATGCTGACTTTGTCCAATGATTTCACCACTTTCCAAATATGCTGCTATCCCATCTTTAATAACTGACTCTAGCAGTTTCCCCACTACCGATGTTAGACTAACTGGTCTGTAATTCCACGTTTTCTCTCTACTTTTTTAAAAAGTGGGGTTACATTAGCTACCCTCCAATCCTCAGGAACTACTACAGAATCTAAAGAGTTTTGAAAAATTGTCACTAATGCATCCACTATTTCTGTGGCTACTTCCTTGAGTACTCTGTGATGCAGCCAATCTGGCCCTGGAGATTTATCGGCCTTCAATCCATCCAACACCACTTCCCGGCTAACCTGGATTTCACTCAGTTCTTCCATCTTATTTGACCCCCGGTCCCCTGCTATTTCCAGGAGATTATTTATGTCTTCCTTAGTGAAGACAGAACCAAAGTAGTTATTCAATTGGTCTGCCATGTCCTTGTTCCCCATGATCAATTCACCTGTTTCTGACTGCAAGGGACCTACATTTGTTTTAACTAATCTAATTTCTCTTCGCATATCTCTAAAAACCTCTGCAGTCAGTTTTTATGTTCCCTGCCTGTTTTCTTTCATAATCTATTTTCCCTTTCCTAATTAAGCCTTTTGTCCTCCTCTGCTGGACTCTGAATTTCTCCCAGTCCTCTGGTAGGTTGCTTTTTCTGGCTAATTTGTATGCTTCATCTTTTGGTTTGATACTATCCCTGATTTCCCTTGTTATCCATGGATGCACTACCTTCCCTGATTTATTATTTTGCCGAACTGGGATGAATAATTGTTGTAGTTCATCCATGCAGTCTTTAAATGCCTTCCATTGCACATCCACTGTCAACCCTTTAAGAATAAATTGCCAGTCTATCTTTGCCAATTCGCCTCTCATACCTTCAAAGTTACCTTTCTTTAAGTTCAGAACCCTTGTTTCTGAATTAATTATGTCACTCTCATTCCTAATGAAGAACTCAACCATCTTATGGTCACTCTTGCCTAAGGGGCCACGAACAACAAGACTGCTAACTAACCCTTCCTCATTACTCAATACCCAGTCTAGAATAACCTGCTCTCTCGTTGGTTCCTCTACATGTTGGTTTAGAAAACTATCCCGCGTACATTCCAATAAATTATTTTCCTCAGCACCCCTGCCAATTTGATTCACCCAATCTATATGTAGATTGAAGTCACATATTATAACTGTTTTACCTTTGTTGCACGCATTTCTAATTTCCTGTTTGATGCCATCCCCAACTCCACTACTACTGTTAGGTGGCCTGTACACAACTCCCACTAGCGTTTTCTGCCCCTTAGTGTTTCGCAACTCTACCCATATCGATTCCTCATCCTTTTTTTATTGGTTATTGGTCTGTTATTCGCCGGGACGGCGACGCCCCTCCGGCACCCGCTCTCAATGACGCGCCGAGAATAAAGCTGATTTGAAGGAGCGGAGTGTGGGCTGTGTACTGCGGGCGGGGGCTTTGAGCATGACAGACGCTGGGGAAAGGAGCTGCTGAGTGAGTCCGGAGCCGTGTCCTGGAGCCGGTGAGTGCAGTCGGAGCCGGGGCCGGGAACAGGTGAGCCCACACACCCCCCTCCCATCCCCCCTCTGCTACACCCTCCCTCTGCTACACCCCCCTTCTGCTACACCCCCCTCCGTTACACCCCCCTCCCCTACACCCCCCTCCCCCACACTCCCCCTCCTCCACCTCCCCCCACAAACAACCCCCTCCCCCCACACCGTCCCCTCCCCCACACGCCCACCATCACCCCACACACACCCCACACCACACACCCCTCTCCCCCACACACACCCCTCTCCCCCACACATCCCCTCTCCCCCACACATCCCCTCCCACACACACACCCCCTCCCCCCACACACCCCTCTCCCACACACCCCCTTCCCCCACACAAACCCCTCCCCTACACACAACCCCTTCCCCCACACAGCCCCCATCCCTCACACCCCCCTCATCCCTCACTCACCCTCCCCCACACACCCCCTCCCACCAGCCCCCGGCAGGCCCCGCCTGAAGCCGTCCCCATCCCCCGACTGCAGGACGCTCCCTGCCTGAAGCCGTTCCCATCCCCCGGCTACAGAATGCTCCCGCCGTTGAGTTGGGGGAACAGGTGAATGGTGGAATATTGCGTTGGGGAATGGGTTGCGTTGGGGGACCAGGCCTCCCGTGTGACTGGGACCCATCAGGTCCCACTTAGTCTAGTTCATACTAATTCTATGTTATACCACTTCCTACACACTAGGGGCAATTTTAAGACACCAATTAACCTACAAATCAGAAGAAGGGTCCGACCCGAAACGTCACCTATTCCTTTTCTCCAGACATGCTGCCTGACCCGCTCAGTTACTCCAATATTTTGTGTCTCTCTTCAATATAAACCAGCATCTACAGTTCCTTCCTACAGAACCTACAAACCAATTCACGTGAATTTGACAGGACCTTAGTTTGTGGAAGGACCGTTCAGAAGCCTGATAACAGAGGGAAAGAAGCTATTCCTAAATGTGGTGGTGCACGCATTCAAGCTTCTGTACCTTCTGCTGGATATGAGCAGGGAAAAGAAGGAATAACCGGGATGGGACAGGGTTTTGATTTATTGGCTCATTGTCTAAGGCAGCATGGAAATATAGATGGAGTCAATGGTTGGAAGTCTGGTCTGTGTGTGGTGGGCTGGGCTACAATTCTCTGCTGTTCTTGTGGTCTTAGGCAGAGCTGTTCCCAAACCAAGCTGTGCACCTGACAGTATGCTTTTTGTGGTGCATCTCTAGAAGCTTGTAAGAGCCATTGGAGACATGCCAAATGTCCTCTGTCTCCTCAGGAAGTAGAGGCATTGGCATGCTCAATGTGGTTGGTCCACGACAAATCGTTGGTAATATTAACATTAATAATTGAACCTCTCAACTATTTTGACTGAGGCACCATTGATCCTGATTACGGCATGTACTCCACAATGCTTCCTGAAGTCAATAACGAGCACCTTTGTCTTGCTGATATGAAGGGAGAGATTATCTTGAACCATGTTACTAGGCTCTCTATCTCCTTCGTGCACTCCATCTCATCATTGTTTGTGATTTGGCCCACGGCAATGGTGACACCTGCCAACTTGTAGATGGAGTTAAAGACGAGTTTTGCCATACCGTCATGGGTTTATAGGGAGTATAGTGGGGGAATTGGTGTGAAGGAGATGTCGTCATCTATTCTCACTGACTGTGGATTAAACCTCCACAATCTTGTTCTATAGAGATGCTGCCTGATCTGCTGAGTTACTTCAACACTTTGTGTCCTTTCAGTCAGTTAACTTTGGTTCTGAAGATTGCAAAAGTTTGAATGTCATTAGATGATTGTACCACTGCATATCCTGTCTTCTCTTCAGCCATCGCATGTGAAGGTTCAAGATATTCATAGTCATACAGTGTGGAAAAGGCCCCTCTGCCCAACTTGCCCACGCCGACCTACATGCCCCATCTATACTAGTCCCACCTGCCTGCGCTTGGCCCAAAACCCTCTAAACCTATACAAATGTCTCTTAAAAGTTATGATAGTACCTGCATCAATTACCTCCTCCAGCAGCTTGTTCCATATACCCACCATCTTTTGTGTAAAAAAGATACCCCATAGGTTCCAATTAACTTTTACCCACCTCACCTTAAACCTATGTCCTCTGGTTCTCGATTCCCCTACTCTGTTCAAAAGACTGTACATTTACCTGATCTATTCCTCACATAATTTTGTACGCTTCTATAAGATCACCCCTCATCCTTCTGCGCTCCAAGGAATAAAGTCTTAGCCTGCTCAACCTCTCCCTATAGCTCAGGCCCTTAAGTCCTGACTACCTACTCGTAAATCTTCCCTGCACCCTTTCCAGCTGGACAGCATCTTGCCGATAACAGGGTGAACACAATACCCTTAACTGAACACAATACCTTTAATGTGACCTCACACAGTCTTGTACAACTGTAACATGACCTCTCAACTTTTATACTCAATACCCTGACCGATGAAGGCCAATGTGCCAAAAACCTTTTTTGACCATCCTGTCACTTTCAAGGAACTAAGATATTGACATTATCCCATCCCACTCTACTCCCCTTCATCCTGATAGCGGCACCAACTCACCACCAGTCCCACAGGAAGGCAGCCCAGGCTTTCAATTATTCTTAGGCAGCAGTGTGAGACCAGCCCATCACAATTGAGAGCTTCTCACTGGCCATCAGGAACACGTGTGTAGGCCCAAAGGGAATGGGAACAGCTTTTTAGCAGCCAAACTGCAAGCACACAGGAGCTGTATAACACGGTACTACTACATTGAGACCTGTCAATCTGATTTTCAAATAGGAAAGGCACAAGGGTATGAAAATTTGGAGACATGTCGTACAAATATCAATTAATATATCATTAATGTTTTCTCGATCACTATTCAGATGCAAAACACAAAGTGCTGAAGAAACCCAGGGTCAGGCAGTACGTGTGGTGCCTGATCCGCTGAGTTACTCCAGCACATGTTTTGCGAAAAAGATTCCAGCACCTGCAGTTCCTTGTATCCCGATCTGATGCATCCTTATTTACACAAACTACACCATTCACTGCATGGAGATAAGTGACAGTTGTGTGGCGGTTCCTGATCTATTATCGAACCTTCTGTCACTTTCAGTGAAAACTAATATCATACAGTATATATCTGGTGAACATGCATGTATAAAGCCTTGATTTCTGCTTGGCAATGAGTGACACATTAAAATTGTAATCTCACATATTTCTGCCATTTTATTCTGTGTTTGAGGTTTATTTTATCTCCAATGATAGAATGATTACTGGCTCCTAAATTCCCTCTTTGAGGCACTCATACAATACTTACTGTAGCTATCAATGAGGCTGGGCCTCCTTTAAGGGGCAGGAAAATATGAATGGAGTCATACAGTAGGATTAAAAATCTATTCAATGAAGCCTCTTGTCTGGAACCCCCACTTTATGGATGGAATTGAAAGCTACAGGAATGGATGAGGTAATTAGTGAAAAGTGATTACTTGTGCTGGAAAGGTGATTATACAACTATCAAATCCATTTGTTACAATCTATGTTAAACTGTGCTTCTACTGCTGAATATTAATTGTATCCCACTGTGTATATTGTAATAATCAAATAGTCGAATTATATAAAATGAATCTCAATTGAAGCCGCACCAGATATTATTCATCACTGAATAGCTGTGGATTACATTGATTTGAAATATTTCCCCTTCACCGTGGGCGGTACGGTGGCGCAGCAGTAAGGTTGCTGCCTCACAGCGCCAGAGACCCAGGTTCAACCCTGACAACGGGTGCTGTCTGTACATTCTCCCCGTGACCTGCGTGGGTTTTCTCCGGGAGCTCTGGTTTCCTCCCACACTCCAAAGTCATACAGGTTTTTAGGCTAATTTTCTTGGTAAAATTGTAAAATGTCCCTAGTGTGTGCAGGATAATGTCAGTGTGCAGGGATCATTGGTCGGTGCGGACTCGGTGGGCTAAAGGGCCTGTTTCGGTGCTGTATCTCTAAACCAAACTAAAATAAATTAAATACACCTTAGTGTTCATTGAATACTTCTCTGATTAATATGTTGTTATGTCCATGATTCTCAGCTACAATGTCTACAATGCTGAGTAGCCGTCAGAAAGGTTAAATATGTCCAATGGTACTTTAATGTCACAAGTATCTAGCTACAGTGAAATTCTTTTTTTTCCATACAGTTCAGTAGCAATCTTACTGTACAGTAGGCAAGTCATACTTAAGTACCAGAGTGTAAGAAATTGGATTACACTAAGATAACACACAAGAGACGCCTTGTTTCTGGCACCATCTTGTCCTCTTCAAGTTCAGGGTTGTTATCATACAACTTAGAGAGTACCGTGTAGGAAGGAACCGCAGATGGTGATTTGCACCACGGATGGACACAAAATGCTTGGGTTTGTAAAACCAGCATGTGCAGTTCCTGTCTACACTTGCCAGTTTTATTATTGATCTGAAATATGTGCTTGCTGAAATTAGTTTGCTTTTTGTTTCAAATTTTATCCATTGTAGTACACGGCATAACAGGCATTTACTGTACATTTCCCATGGACTGAGTAACTTGCTACAAGAGGTTAAGAATCAACTGCATAATGAGGGGGAGGAGAAGCTTATAGGCAAGACAGGGTCAGGATGGTGGGCTTCCAGGACTGTCCAGTATTTCAGTGTCATCATGATTTTCTTCATGTAAGAAAACATAGCTGGTGCTGAGCAAAAACTTTCTCCTCAGTTTTTATCCTGGTCTAATTCTTTGTTTTTATTGATGGAATTCCTGAAAGTCCAGTTTTGTATCAACAGCTTTTAAGTGGAACCAATGCTATTTTTGCTATCGTGGATGTCTACGGTGTCACTTAGTTCTGAGGGAACTATGCGGTGAAATGTCAGTGAGTCCTTCTAATACCTTTGATAGGACAGACAGTGGCAGCTGAGTTGCGTATATGTTATGTCAAGGAACACGTATGGCAAGTTGTTGTTCATTCTCTACAATTCAGCTTTAAACTGGGCCTGTACTTGCTGGAGTTTAGAATAATGAGTGGGGACCTCATTGAAACTTACCAAATAGTGAAAGGCCTGGATTGAGTGAATGTGCAGAGGATGTTTCCTTTAGTGAGAGAGTCTAGGACCAGAGCCCATAGCCTCAGAATAAAAGGATGTACCTTTAAAAAGGAATTTCTTTAATCAGAGGTTGGTGAATCTGTGGAATTCACTGCCACAGACGGCTATGGAGGCCAAGTCAATGGATATTTTGTATGGTGGAGATTGCCAGATTCTTGAATAGGAAGGGTGTTATGGGGTGAAGGCAGGAGAATGGGGTTGAGAGGGAAAGCTAGATCGGCCACGATTGAATGGCGGGGTAGACTTGATGGGCCGAATTGCCTAAATCTGCTCCTAGAACTTATGAACTAATGAACCATCATCCCTTCCAAACTCATCGTCAAACTCAGTGAACTGGGACCTTGGTACTTTCTAGGCAACTGGATCTTTGACTTCCTCATCGTCTTGACTTCCTGAATCAGTACAGATCAGCAACAACGCCTCCTCCTCATTGACCATCAGCACAGGGATACCTCACGACTGCATGGTCAGTGCCCTGCCCTACTCTCTATATAGACATGACTGTGTGACCAGACACAGCTCCAACATCATCTTTAGATTCGCCAATGAAACCACCATGGTGGGAACGAATAATGGATAACTAACAGAGCCTGACCGAATAACAACCTTTTTTCAACGTCATCAGGACCTCAGAGCTGATTGTTGACTTCAGGAAAGGAAAGCCAAAGGAATGTGCACCTGTTTTCATTGACGGGACAGCTGGGCAGTGAGTCAATAGCTTTAAGTTCCTGGGCGTACACATCTCTGATGATCTGTCCTGGGCCCAGCATATTGATGTAATCATTAAGAATTTCTCTGCTTCCTCAGAAGTTTGAGACAATTCGGCATGTCAGTATACTGTGGAAAGCATATTGATTGGTTACTTCACAACCCGATTCGGAAATTTGAATACTCAAGAATGAAGGGCACTGCAGAAAGCTGTAGACATTGCCCGGTCCATCAGGGGTACTGACCTACCACCATTTACACTAATTGCTGCCTCAAGAAGGTGGCTAATATCATCAATTCCCACATCATCCTGGCCATGCTCTCATCTCACTGCTACCTTCAGAGAGAATATAGAACATGGAACTTAGAACAGTACAGCACAAGAACAGGCCCTTCGACCCACAATGTCTATGCCGAACATGATGCCAAGAACATTACCTATCTACTTGCCCATAACCCATATTGCACCATTCACTGCATATTAGTTTAGTTTAGCTTATTGTCACACGTACCAAGATGCAGTGATAAACTTTTGTTGCGTGCTAACCAGTCATCGGAAAGACAATACACGATTACAGTTGAGCCATCCACAGTGTACAGATACAAGATAAAAGGAATAACATTTAGTGCAGGATAAAGTTCAGTAAAGTCGAATCAAAGATAGTTGGAAGGTCTTCAATGAGGTAAATAGTAGCTCAGGGCTGCTCTCTGGTTGTTGGTAGGATGGTTCAGTTGCCTGATACAACTGCGAAGAAACTGTCCCTGAATCTGGACGTGAACGTTTTCACACTTCTGTACCTGTTGCATGATGGGAGAGGTGAGGGAGCTGTCGGAGTTTGATTATGGTGCTGGCCTTGCCGAGGCAGCGTGAGATATAAATAGAGTCAATGGAAGGGAGGTTGGTTTTGTGTGATGGTCTGAGCTGAGACATAACTCTCTGCAATTTATAGCGGTTTTGGTTGGAGTTGTTCCCAAACCATGCTATGATACACCCTGTTAAAATGCTTTCTACAGCGCATCTGCCGAAGTTGGTGACAGTTGTTGGGGACATGCCGAACTTCCTAAACCTTCTTAGGAAGTATCCAAATGCCGGTCCAAAAGTCTTTTAAATGCCGTTAACATATCTGCTTCAATCACCATCCCGGCAGCATGTTCCAGGCACTCACCACACTCACAAACCTGCCCTGCACCACTCCACTTTGTGAATCAGGAGCCTGAGAAATGTCACCTCCAGGTTCAAGATCAGTTTCTTTTCATCAACCATCAGGCTCTTGAACCATCCTGCGCAACCCTAACCACAACCCTACCTCAGCACCAAACCACTATGGACTTTAATTACTGTAGTTTGTTTTTTTTGGTCTAGAACGACTGATAATTTATTGTTGTTGTTGCATCTAACATGCCCACTTAACAGCAGCAAGTAATATTTTCATTTATTTTGGTTTATATTTGCTGCAAATAAACATTCTTGAACCTTGAATTGAAAATTCCCTCCAAGGGAGTTTGAAGCTCACGGGTGTGTTAAAGATTGATCCATTGTGAACACTGGAAAAAATTGCATTTGTTATGTCGACCAGAATGGTGTGACACCAACTGTGTTTTGATAATGTCAAAGTCAACATTACTTTCTTGAATGAACATAAGTAAGAGATGAAACATATCCATAGTTCCTCTATAGACAAGAGATCTCCAGGATTGAAGTTTTTGTTTGAATGCATCAACCATTCAGGCTTGACAGGGGGGTTGGTCTCCCACCTGGCACAGTTTTACTCAGTTGGATCATTCCATTGAACGTGGCTACCCGGCAATCCAGTTTAACCAGCCACATATTGTCTATCAGCAAGTCCAGGTGTCGTGTCAATTAAGAACTTGCATAGTTCTTCCTTGAGATTGAAGGCAGCGATAAGCATTATGATTCAACTTAGCATGTGTAAGCAATTTTATTCAACACCCCCCCATCTCTTTACAAATTACAGCTCAACTGTTAAGGACACAAAGTGTTGGAGTATCTCAGTGGTGCAGGCAGCATCTCTGGGGAACATGGATAGGTGATGTTTCGGGTTGTGACTCTTCCTCAGACCCAACCCAAAACGTCATCTATGCATGTCCTCCAGAAATGCTGCCTGAACTGCTGAGATACTCCAGCACTTTGTGTCTTTTTGTGTATTAACCAGCATCTGCCGTTCCTTGTTTCTACTCCCTGAAACTTGTTCTGCATGTATAAAAATTAAGAGGTTCACATGTGTGTGTGTGTGAATGCATGTGTGTGTGTGTGGATGCATGTTTGTGCACACATGTGTGAATGAATGAATGATACTTTATTATTACACGTGACATGTCATAGTGAAATTCTTTGTTTTGCTGGTTGCAGAGGTTCACTTCTGTATGTGTGCACATACATGCATGTGTGTGCGTGCGTCTGTCTGTTGGGGAGTGGGGGAGGGGACACCACACGTTTAGTATCTTTCATAACAAGCACCTCTCAATTTAAACAATGATCAGCTAAAAATTCTCCATCACTCAGAAGGAACAAATGCACTGCAGTAATGAAGGAGCATTGCACTCTGGCAGCAAAACTCTTTCCATTAACTTCAAAGGAACTGAAATTTGGAGATACAGCACACTATGATGATTGTATAGTACATTTAGCATTTTGCAAAATGTGAACACGTATTTCCTAATCCAAACTTAATCAAATAAACATTGGGCATTAGCGGATTGATCAAGCTGCAAGGAAGTCATTGGTACATGTCTGGTCGATGTACGACCAACCAAGATGAATCTTATTCTCCCCCATTTGGCCACATAGCCAGTGATGATTGCCTTCTGTATTCAGCTTCCAACTCCAGTTCCAGTGAAGTCAAGTAGTTACATTTCACCCAGCGTACGATCAAAGTAAAATTTATGCTGTCTGCCATTAAATCTATCCAACCTTTGACTATGTGTAGAAATAAAGAACTGCAGATGCTAGTTTATACCAAAGGTAGACACAAAGTGCTGGAGAAACTTAGCGGTTCTGGCAGCATCTCTGGAGAAAAAAAATAGGTGATGTCCTGACCTGAAACGTCCCCCATACTTTTTCTCCACAGAAGCTGCCTGACCTGCTGAGTTACTCCAGCATTTCGTGTCAACCTCTGACTATGTTCAGTGCCTGACATTGTTACTTTATCCCGATTCCGACTCCGAATAGTTCCTTCATAATTTCATTGGTGTGAATCATCTCCCCATCGACCCACTGTATGTTTTAGCTGTGACAACTATCTGAACCGTAATGCTGGATGTAACGGTAAACTTTATATTAGGGGCTGTTGCAGATTTTGTTACAACTTTAGGACCTGTCGGTTGAATAACAAACATTGCTTGTCCAGAATTAAATGCTTCTGTAAATTAACCAACTAACCCGCTCGTCTTTGGGACGTGGGAGGAAACCGGAGCAACTGGAGGCAACCCGTGCAAGTCACACAGAGAGAGCACACAATCTCCACACAGATAGCACCAGAGGTCAGAATGGAAGACCTCACACAAATGTATACTAAAAGACACTGTGAAAGCCAGTTCTGTATAAAAGCCCCATCGATAGGGAGGACCATTTGAAAGCCACTGTGTGGTAATATCCAGGCATGCGTTTCATATCACTGGATGCCTCTCCATATCTCTAGTAGCCACTAAGACTTAAATGACATGGAGTTTCAAATTAATAACTCAAGCCGTGCAAATTGCAAAGGGGCAGCACAGTGGCGCAGCGGTAGAGTTGCTGCATTATAGCAGCAGAGACACGGGTTCGATCCCGACAATGGGTACTGTCTGGATGGAGTTTGTATGTTCTCTCTGCTACCTCTTTGAATAAAGGAATCACATCTGCTATCCTCCTGTTGAGCAATATTTAATATCATCACCATGAGCTCTACTTTTGAAAGTGATGAGCGGATTAATAATTTGTCCATCTCTGCACACCATGTGAGATTGCAAGCGCAGCTGCCAGCACTGCCCTCCGCTACCCTTTCAGTTCTCACGCTGATAAGCTCCTCACCACAATCAAATGCATATGTTTATGTCAGGCCGCATGAGCTGGCAAATATTAACAGACGTCCTCTGGAGATTAACAAAACAGCTATTAAAGGTGCAAGACAAAACAAGAATGGAGGGCTCCAAGAAACCCCCTGCCCCTGAATGGCAAAGATTCATCTGCAGCAACCCACAGGCTACCCACCACCCAAAGACGGAGGCAGATCTAGGAAATTATATCCGATGATTTACACTCACAAACATTGTTATGAGCTTTGGTATAAAGAGTTTATTGTCACTTGTACTGAGGTACAATGAAAATACTATCAAGTCGTCCACAGTATACTGATGCAGGATAAAGGAAATAACGTTTAGTGCAAGATTTAGTCCAGAAATGTCCGATTAAAGATGTGCATGGGTCTCCGATAAGGTAGATGGTAGCTCAGGATTACTCTCCAGTTGCTGATAGGACGGTTCCATTGCCTGACAACAGCTGGGAAGGAACTGTCCCTGACAGCTGATTATTTGAAATATTCTTTGCCCACTCCTCTGGGTATGCAGACCACCAGTTCTGAACCCTTTGTGTGATGCAATTGTTTTCTCTAGACTCAAGTATTTCAATGATCTTCTGGATAGCTTCACCTCTTGTGCTATCTATAAATTTCATGTATTCCTAAACTTGAGTGTCCACATCTAGCAAGTCTCTTTCAAACAACACCCCTATGCGCAACGATCAACAATGCCAATGATTTTTGAACACTTGGATTAGGGAATCCTCATTCTTGTTTCCCTTATCCCCCCATAGCCCAAGGCCCCTCCAGCCCCTCTCCCAATTTCTGTAACCTCTTCCACCCTTCAATTCTCTGATATCTCCGCATTCTTCTAATTCTAGCCTTTTAAACTATGTGCATCAATCCACCATTGCCAGACATGCCATTAGCTATAAAACCACAAAGTGCTGGAGTAACTCAGTAGGTCAGGTGGCATCTGTGGAGGAAGTGAGATGGACAGATGATGTTTTTGATGGTACCTATCTTCACATAATTGAGTATGCCATTAGATGTCAAGATCTTCAGCTCTGAAATTTTCTTCTAAGCCTCTTGCTATACCCCCCTCCCACCTTCTCTTTCCTGCACCCCACCTGGTTGTGCTCCTTCTCCCTTTCCCCTCTTCCCACTTTCCCCTCCTCCCCCTTCCCCTTCCACCTAGATTCCTCTCTCTGGCTTCACATTTCACACTTCCTCTATCCTTATCTCCTTATCCCACCCTTTCTGTCTTTTCATCTCTAGGCTTTGTCCAACCATCAGCGAATCCAACGCCTCTCACTTGTATCCACCTATCACTTGCCAAGCTTTATCCCACTCCATGTCTCTTCCAGCTTTCTCCCCAACCCCCCCCCCCCCCTTCCCTCCCCAACAACAATCAGTCTGAAAGAGGGTTCTGACCTGAAACAACACCTCCAGAGATGCTGCCTGACCATAAAACCATAAACCATAAGAACAGAATTAGGCCATTCAGCCCATCGAGTCTGCTCTGCCATTCGATCATGGGTGATCTATTTTTCCCTCTCAACCCATTCCCCTGCCTTCTACCCATAACCTTTGACGCCCTTACTAATCTAGACCTATCAATCTGCTTTAAAAATACCAATTGGCTAAGCCTCCACCACCATCCGTGGTAATGAATTCCATAGATTCGCCACTGTCTAGATAAAGAAATTCCTCTTCATCTCCATTCCCCATCTGATCTGCTGAGTTACTCCAGCACTTTGTATCTTCTCATGCGATACCCTATTAACGTGAATTTTTGGTCAAGTTTTTGACCACCCATCGTGGGAAGTTGGAAGCAAATTTAATTTGAACTCATTGCTGCAAAGCATTGCAGGGAGCATAGGACTGTGAAGTAAACCTGCTGACAGCATTGCTTATTACGACATACAATGCTTCTGCAATTATATATTTGGAGGCAATTCCATTTTTGCAGCAATGCATTTACATTGTTGAGATGTTTTATCCAGTTTACTGATATGATTATGGAAGTTGGGACTTAATACAATTGTACAAAACATTGATGAGGCCACATACGGAGCATTGCGTTCATTACTGGTCATCCTGATTTAAGGGGCTGTCTCACTGCAGCGACCTAACCTGCGAGTTTAGACGAGTTTGCCATTGACTCAAACTCACAGCATGGTCAAACCTGGTCCTAGGAGGTCCTATGAGGTCACTGGAACTCTGCTTCATGCTCGAGGGAAGTTCCTGAATACTCGCGGCCGCAGCTAGGTCGCGGAAAGATTTTCAGCATGTTGAAAAATTTTCCGCGAGTAAAATTTGGTCGGCATGGTTCTTTTTGACTCGTAGTGCAGTGGAGTGGGCTCGCTATTTAGTTACAGGCGGTCGAGGGCAGCCGTAGGCAATCTCCTTCGTTGACCGGGCATATTGATTGGCTCATTAGAGTTTTCAGGACCAAGGAAAACCAACCGGTAGGTAAAATACCCGCTAAACTTTATTATACTTCTTAAAAGTGTCCCGACTCATTCTCCTCTCCCCTTCTCTCCCCTTCTCTCCCCCTCTCCCGCTTCTATCCCCCCCCCCCCCCCCCCCCCCCGCCCCCACCCCCCACCTTTCCGCGCTCTCTAAAGGACTTACCGTACACTGTGCAGCCGTCTTTTACCTTCCTCTTCATCGCGGGTCTGAATTTCCCCCGTTTCCCTGGCCCCCGCCTTTGCAACATGTTTGTGCGTGTGCGTGCGGTTGGTCGATCCAGTTCGCGGTTTTGCAGGCGAGTGCCCTCGAGCTTGAAGGTCGATGACACTCTTCTTAACTCGCGGATTAGGTCGCCGCAGTGGGACAGCCCCATTAGAAAAGATGCCATAGAGCTGTAAAGAGTGCTGAGAGGATTTACAAGAATGCTGCCAGGACTTGTGGACCTGAGCTATAGGGAGAGGTTGGGCAGATTAGGACCTTATTCCTTGGAGCGTAAGAGACTTGAGGGGTAATCTTATAGAGGTGCATAACATCATGAGGGGAATAGATAGGATAAATGCACAGAGTCTTTTACCCATAGGGAAATTAAGAACCAGAGGACATAGGATTAAGGTGAGGGGGGAAAGATTTAATAGGAAAATGAGGAGCAAACACTGGCAAATGGGACTAGCTTACATGAAGCATCTTGATCAAAGGGTCTATTTCCGTCCTGTATGACTCCTCCAATTTAACATGATGACAGTGCCCAGTACAATCAATTGTTAAAAGTGTTGGGGAACATCACTGAAATATAATAATGTTATCCTCAAATGTTTCAAAGGAAAGATTAATTTTTGAAGTGCCTTTTCATAAGACATTATTCCCCTCCTGTTGACCCTGTGCAGTACTACAGGTTTGTACGTATCAGCTGCTTTTCTTGCTACTAATCCAGGTAATTAATCATTTTGCCAAGGCCTTGGCAGACTATTCATTCATGGCATCATTGACCTTCTGTCAGTGCACAGGTGGCTTCCACATGGAGCCTTGTGACGGGGAATCTAAAGGAAACACTCCTCTCCTTCTTCAGTTAACTGTTGATAAATCCACCATCCACTCTGCCTGAGGTGAGCAAGAGCTTCACAGGCCAGGAAATTGGTCCATGATAAGTTTCACAATCATGCTCTTGAGGGACCCAGGTAAACCTTAACCATAACACTTATCATTCCACAAGAGTATAGAGTCGCAGTGTATGTATTTTATCTTTGCAGAGTGTGACTCTTTAAAATGAAATCAAATTTAAGTGCAAGCAAATTTAAGCAGGTCAGACGGCGACTTTGAAGAACATGGATCAGTGACGTTTCGGGTCAAGACCCTTCTTGAGTCTGAAGAAGGGTCTCAATCGGAAACGTCACCTATCAATGTTCTCGCGAGATGCAGCCTGACCTACTGAGTTAAGAACCTGTCCCACTATACGAGTTTACCCAAGAGCTCTCCTGAGTTTAAAAAAAACTCGTGGTAAGTACGTAGAATGTATGTGGCAGGTACGTCGGAGCTCAGGACGTCTCTTAGCGGCTCGTAACGCTAACGGCAGGTACTCGGTAAACGCGGTAAGCTCATGACGTTTTTCAACAGTGCGGAGAGTGTCCACGAGAGTCCCCGAGTACCTACAAACGGCTATTACCGTTACAAAGACCCATTGCTTGCCACAGGCAAAGCCAGCCAATCGTTTCTGTAATAATATTTTTATTAATAGTAATCCATCATAACAACGGTATAACAACTTTTCAAATACACAACCAACTTATTTCAATACGTATACGAATGTTACAAGTAATTCTTATAAACTTCTATTTTTTTAGAAAGTAGAAAAAGAAAAGAATAGATTTTAATCAATAAGAATAGTGATTAAATAATAATTTTGATATAGAAAGAGAAGAGAGAGAGAAGAAAAAAAAATGTATATATTCTTGTTATATGTATTTAATTAAAACAAAGTATTATATATATATTAAAAAAAAGAGAGATTATAGTATACATCTTAATAGTGAATAACACAATTTCAAATAGCAATATCAATATAGACATGTATACAAATCAAAAAGACAAACAGAAAGGTATTTTCATCTGATCCTGCCGGGTACCCATTGAGTTGTGATGCCAAGAACAGCTACCCCTTCAAATATTCTGTATATGGAGACCATATCTGTTCAAAGAGTTCGTATTTGTCCATTAGGACAAATCTGATTCTTTCCAAATGCAACGTCTCCAACATTTCCACTGTCCACCAGCCAATCGTTTCTGAGTCTGAATATTGCCTCTGATATTGTGAAGAGGAATAATGTGCACAACATTGTGAAAAAAAAACTAATTTGACATACTCCACTGAAACAAAGGGTAAACGAGCTTTTAATTGGTATCCCTGTATAGATGATAGTCAGTTTCAGTGAATTTCAAGATCTTTTCTTCTTCCATGGGGACCACTTTATTTCAACAAAGCCTGACTTTTCTTCAGCTGTTAGCATGATGTGAATACTCAAAGGCATCATTGTTTCTCCTTAGCTTCTATTGAAGGCAACTCCAAAACACCAGTTTCATGTTTGATGGATGTCATTTTTATTTGCAACTTACCAGGTTTTGTTTGAAGTCCTTAATTCCCCCCTCTAATCCTCCATGTTCCCGAAGTTCCTTTGCATATGAATTATTTACCAGTGTACAAGCTTTCACATCAGGGAAAGGGAAAATGAGGTGACTTAAAACCTAGCATCTTGTGCTGTTGGGATTGAGACAAGCCAAACTTTACATTTCAACAGCTTTGATGTGGAAAGAACATTTCAGCTTGAAAAATACCAAGTTGAAGCAAGGTAATTTCAGTTCTGCAGATCTCTTTGGCCATAAACAAAACAGCAAAGAGTGACATGGCATTGAAATTCTTTGCAACCCGTCTAAGACTATATTTTCATGGACAATCGAGTCTAAGTTCCATTGTTACCCAGATATGGAAAATGGAGACATAAAGAACTGCAGATGCTGGTTTACAAAAAAAAAATACAGAGTGCTGGAGGAACTCAGTGGGTGCAGGACATGGATTGGCGATGTTGGGACCCTTCTTCAGACCGATGATAAGTGATGTTTTGGGTCGGGACCCTTCTTCGGATTGAATAAAGGTCCTGACCCAAAACATCACCTATCCATGTCCTCCAGAGATGCTGCCGGACCCGCTGAGATTTCCAGCATGTTGTGGAGGGGTTTTCCGAAACCTAGACGATCTTACCAATAATTTAATAAATTTTGTACCAGCCATTCTGGAGATTCTACTTTGAATAAATTCTACTCTAATAAATTCTACTTTGAATATTGGCATTCGATATTTTTACACACAATGCATCTGACAATCTGACACTGGGCGGCACAGTGGCGCAGTGATAGATTACAGCACCAGATCCCCAGGTTCGATCCTGACTATATGTATGTATGGATGTATGTATGGAGTTTGTACGTTCTACCTGTGACCACGTGGGTTTTCTCTGGATGCTCCAGTTTTCTCCCACATTCCAAAGACGTGCCGGTTTGTAGGTTAATTGACTTCTGTAAATTGTCCCTAGTGTGTTGGATAGAACTAGTGTGTGGATGATCGCTGGTTGGCAGAGACTCAGGACCTGTTTCCATGCCGTATCTCTAAAGTAAACTAAACGTATAACTTAACTAAAATCTGAAACCTCTATTGCATTACACAGACAGATCACCCAATATTTGTCCTATTGTCTAAAGAAAGGTCAAGACCTGAAACATCACCTATCCATGTTCTCCAGAGATGCTGGTATGCCTACTTTGAAGAAGTTCTCCTCCTCCCTACGGAGACAGTTTCTCTCGTTTCCCTGATCCCTGACCAGTCTGAAGAAGGGTCTCGACCCGAAACGTCGCCTATCTCCTTCGCTCCTTAGATGCTGCTGCACCCGCCGAGTTTCTCCAGCTTTTTGTGTACCCATGCTGCCTGACCTGTTGAGTTACTCCACCACTTTGTGCCCTTTTGTACATTAACCAGCATCTGCAGATCTTTGTTTCTGCATTTATCCTGAGATGTCCAGAAATAAGGTTCAGGCCTCAAGCTGCTGCATTCCCCCATTTTGGCCTGAGTATGGTATTAACATGCAATACATTTCTTACAACCTAGGAACCACTTTCATTCTGTCAAATACTGAACCCTCGGTGGAATGGGTAGTGATGACAATATCTGAATCAGCATTGTAAATGTCAGTGAATCACATTGTCGAGTTACAGTAATGCTATTAACTTAAAAGCCATTTGGCAAAAATAAATTCCTGATAGATTGCAAGAAATACACAATACATTTGCAGCAGTGCCTTGTACACGGCTTCTGAAATTTAGTTCCATTGAAAGCAAGGCTCTCAGTCAAGATTAGTATCAGTCAGATATTGATAAGGGAATCAAGGGGTGTGAGTATCAGGCAGCAAAGCGCTTTTTTTAATTGAAGAATGAAGCAGATTAGAGAAGTCACAACCTTCTACTGGATGTCCTTGCTACCTCTATAAACAGCAAGTTGCCACTGGACAAATGGCCACAACCTCTGAGTTGCCATGGCCAGGGCATGGTGGCCACGCATAAGGATCGTCGGTCGGCTGGACCGGGAACCCGCCCGAAGGCTCGTTGGGGCCCACCCAAAAACTCATCGGTGGCGTAACCGGGAGGAAGCTGAAGGCGTCAGGTGCCTGGAGTGGGCTGGTAGGAGGGTGAACCTGGGTAATGCTACCAGCACCTTCAAGACCCGCTGCAGGAGGTACCCCTGGACACAAAAATGACTGGGGAAGGAGCAGATAGGGACATTGGTTCGCGGGAATTGCTCCAGTACATCGAGTGCGCGGGCCGACCGGACTTTGGACTTTGAATAACGACACCAAAACTTGTGTAATACATGCAAAATTAATTTCACTGTACAGTTGCATATGTGACAAATAAAGCACCGTCGCACGATTGAACAGCTTACTATAAATATACTGTGGCTTGCAAAAGTTTTAATACCCCTTGAACTTTTCCACATTTTGTCACGTTACAACCACAAACGTAAATGTATTTTATTGGGATTTTAGGCGATAGACCAACACAAAGTGGTGCATAATTGTGAAATGGAAGGAAAATGATACATGGTTTCCAAATTTTATTACAAATAAAAAACTGATAAATGTGGTGAGCAAGGTATTCAGCCCCCCTGAGTCAATACTTTGTAGAACCACCTTTCGCTGCAATTATAGCTGCAAGTCTTTTGGGGTATGTCTCTACCAGCTTTGCACATCTAGAGACTGAAATTTTTGTCCATTCTTCTTTGCAAAATAGCTCAAGCTCAGTCATATTGGATGGAGAACGTCTGTGAACAGCAATTTTCAAGTCTTGTCAGAGATTCTCAATTGGATTTAGGTCTGGACTTTGACTGGGCCATTCTAACACATGAATATGCTTTCATCTAAACCATTCCATTGTAGCTCTGGCTGTATATTTAGGGTTGTTGTCCTGCTGGAAGGTGAACCTCCACCCCAGTCTCAAGTCTTTTGCAGACTCTAACAGGTTTTCTTCCAAGATTGCCCTGTTTGATGGCTCCATCCATCTTCCCATGAACTCTGACCAGCTTCCCTGCCCCTGCTGAAGAAAAGCATACCCACAGCATGATGCTGCCACCACCATGTTTCATAGTGGGGATGGTATGTTCAGGGTGATGTGCAGTATTAGTTTTCCGCCACACATAGCGTTTTGCATTTAGGACAAAAACTTCAATTTTGGTCTCATCAGACCAGAGCACCTTCCTCCACATGTTTGCTGTGTCCCCCACATGGCTTGTGGCAAACTGCAAACGAGACTTCTTATTGCTCTGTTTCAACAATGGCTTTCTTCTTGCCACTCTTCCATAAAGGCCCGATTTGTGGAGTGCACGACTAATATTTGTCCTGTGGACAGATTCTGAGCTGTGGATCTCTGCAGCTCCACCAGAGTTACCATGGGCCTCTTGGCTGCTTCTCTGATCAATACTCTCCTTGCCCGGCCTGTCAGTTTAGGTGGACGGCCGTGTCTTGGTAGGTTTGCAGTTGTGCCATACTCTTTCCATTTTTGGGTGATGTGCTCCATGAGATGTTCAAAGCTTGGGATATTTTTTTATAACCTAACCCTGCTTTAAACTTCTCCATGACTTTATCCCTGACCTGTCTGGTTTGTTTCTTGGGCTTCATGATGCTGTTTGTTCACTAATGTTCTCTAACAAACCTCTGAGGCCTTCACAGAACAGCTGTATTTATACTGAGATTAGATTACACACAAGTGGACTCTATTTACTAATTAGGTGACTTCTGAAGGCAATTGGTTGCACTGGATTTTATTTAGGGGTGTCAGAGTAAAGGGGGCTGAATACTTTTGCACGCCACACTTTTCAGTTTTTTATTTGTAAAAAATTTGAAAACCATGTATCATTTTCCTTCCACTTCACAATTATACGCCACTTTGTGTTGGTCTATCACATAAAATCCCAATAAAATACATTTACGTTTGTGGTTGTAACGTGACAAAATGTGGAAAAGTTCAAGAGGTTTGAAAACTTTTGCAAGCCACTGTATGTATGAGAGCAATGGAGTGATTTTCTATCATTCTATCTTATACTTGATAGGAAACAATGCACTGCTTTTCACATATTTTTCCCATATCTAGCCCTCTTAATCAAACCCAAAGTTAATTTCCAAAGGATTTTTTCCCATAAACACCTTGTTAAAAACTTCCCACCATAAAATCGAATTACTTCCCATTGTTCCTTTAGTTATTACCATTGATTAACTCAGTGTTTCAATGGAATAATTTGATTGAGAAGAAAAAAGATGTTTTCACAATGGTGCTGCATATTTTGCCTCCTCACAGAACCTGAGGCTATGTTGAGCATCAGAAGCGATTCAGTTTCTTTGCCTGTGGCAAGCAATGGGATATTTTCAACAAGGATCCATAAAGTTTAGGCTGCAGGGAAAATTGATAGGGGAAAAGGGATTGCTCTTTGAGATTGCATAGACTTGAGGTGCTCCAGATAACTGTGATCCTCACTCTCCCATGTTTCTAAGACCTGGAATAACTACCACAGATAATTCAAAGCATTGGAAAAGTACCACAAATCTGTCTCTATAAAAATCTCTATATTTACTGACGGGCCAAGTGAACCAAAGTCACTGTCCTGTGTCCAGCCAATATCCCCAGCAATAAATCCCTAATTACACTCAGTTGTTCAGCCTACAGTACATCTGTTCTTTGCCCTTGGGTGTTTAGGTGTGCTGGAGCATTCATTGATCATCAGGAAATACACATTTTCTTCAGCACTAGACCCAAACACCCAAGGGCAAAGAACAGATGTAAACTTATCATGGGCAGCAAGGGAGGCAGCATCTGCTGGAAGGAACACATCAAAAAATCCTCAAACACTGAGCTCTGTCCCTGATATGAGCGCCCTTGGCTCCATTCCACAGCAAACTCTCCTACCAATCTCATCAGCGCCCCAACCGAAATGATGATGAAAAGTCCAGTAGCTGCGATGAATTAGCTTGAGAGATCAGTACTTCACGCTTAGCTTCGCCTTTTTAAGAGGTTTTTGGATAGACATGTAGATATTCACGGAGCGGAGGGACATGGATTATGCACAGGTAGATAAGAGATGGTCTTGGAATCATGTTCGTTGCAGACATTGTAGGACGAAGGGCCTGTTCTTGTGCTGTACTGTTTTCTGTTCTATCCGTTCAGTAATCTGATAACAGTGGGAGAGGGACTTCTCTTGGCCTCTTGATCAGGACTGAGATTTGAGCCTTCGGGGGAAGAATCCACAAGAGGAAAACTGCCTATACCTCAAGTCACAGATGGAATGGTCAAAGTGACCTCTTTATGTACTTGAAAGTTGTTCCATTAGGCCCATTAGGTCTGCCAAAATATTTCAGCGCAATGAATTTAGAGAAGTAGGAACTATAAAGGGATGTACAGTTGGCTAACACATTCGTTCACTGACACAGCAGTTAATGCTGTTGCCACATATCTCAAGGGACCTGAGATGAATTCTGACCTACTGTCTGGGTGGTGTTCACATGTTCTCCCTGTGAATCGCATACGTTCCCCCTGGGGTGCTTTGGTTTCCTCCCACACCCTGAAGATGAGCAGAGTGGTAGGTTAACTGACCACTGTAAATTACCCATGATGAGGGTGGAAGGCAAGAAATTGGGGGAATGGGGGGGGGGGGGGGGGGGGGGGGGGGGTGGTGGCCCTGTGAGAGAGAAGCGGTCACAGGGAAATAACTAAATAACTAGAGGAATCTGAGAGCCAGTGTAGTCTCAGTGAGCAGAGTTGCCGCCCTTTACATAATATGAGGTGGGAAGTTAATAGAAAGAAAGTGTTGTTTTTTATCATTAAATTAAATGCCTGTTTCATGTTTGACATTTGCTCTTCAGGAGTAGCCAACAAAAATAAATGTATCATTACATTTATTGAGTGTCGTGCACATATCAGAACCTCTTCACAGGAGTTTTTAAGTGCTGTCACTGAGACTGAGCTTTTCATTAGCCTTTCATTTCATATGGGCCTTTTGAGCAAATGCAATGCTAGCATTTATTTTGAGAGGACGAGAATACAAAAACAGGGATGTAATGATGAGGCTTAATAAGACACTGGTCTGACAGCCAAGTCAGTGGATATTTTTAAGGCGAAGATTGACAGATTCTTGATTAGTGCGGGTGCCAGGGGTTATGGGAAGAAGACAGGCGAATGGGGTTGAGAGGGAAAGATAGATCAGCTATGACTGAATGGTGGAGTAGACTTGATGGGCTGAATGGCCTAATTGTGCTCCTGTAACTTATGAACTTATGAACTTTCATCCTCGAAAACAACCAGCTTCGACATAATTCTAAAGATTTAGGTAAGAATACACATAATCTACACAATTTAAATCCAGAAAATTGTTTTAAATTTAATTTTAGGAAAGCTAGTAAAAGGAAAACTTAAGAGTTCACATTAAAAAATAATAATTTCTCAACAAAATGATGATCTGTGCGGAGATCTGTCCAGGTAAAACAAAGGTCTTAGTCCTGGCATCATTCCAAAGTTAAATGAATGTTGTAAAATGGTCACACAAAGGTCTTTTTAATTGGATGAACCAATGTGGGTCAAGAAACTGTAGATTTATTAATAACTATATCATCCTGCCTTATGGAATGGTGGCTGATACAGCAGAGTATTCCAAATAGAGTCCAACCAATGCCTTAAACAGCAAGAACATCAATCGTATTGATTGTTAGTTTAAGTAAGACATTTGTCTTACTTAGAAAAGTCACAGCCTGCTGTTACCCTGATAGATCATAAAATAAAAGGTCTGTGGACCGAGTGTTTTGTAAACCATTCAGGTCCAGAATCTGATGAAATCCTAAACGTTGCAACCTTTAGGACTTCAACACTTGGTATAATTGTTGCTGAATAATATATTGAAGATAAATGTTTCAGATGACACTGTGATTAGAGGGAAACTAAATACCTGCATAATTTAGCTTGGTAGATCTATTTAAATCATTGTCCAGAGGATGACAACCGTTATAGTTAAATAGAAATACTGCCAGAAAGATATTTTGTGCACAGAATCATTGTTCCTTGAGCAGTCTGCATATCAGAGGCAGTTGATGTGTTAAATTTCTTTCATATTTTTAGCTAAAAAAAATCTCCACGCTTGTGATTTCAAAACCTTAACAAAATCATAGGCCACATCGGTCCCCTTGGAGGGACATACTGTACATAATCCCATGACAGCAGGGGAGTTGTCACCGTGTCTGCCACACCCCGTATTACACATCCAATTTGACTGAAACAGATGAGCAAATTATTGTTTGTGGAAGTTACTTTTGCAGAAAACAGCGGCTTCATTTTCTACCTTACAACAGCAACATTTCAAGAGCAAATTTGTGGATGTCTTGAGTTTGTTAAAAGTATCGTTTAAATGCATCTTGCATTATTATAAGCCTTACCTGCAAGTCTGAAATAAAAAATAACATTCTGGAAATATTTTGCAGGCCAGGTATCATCATTAGTTTAGTTTTGATGAGGGATACAGCATGGCAACAGGTTTTTCGGCCCACCAAATCGACGCCAACCAACGAACACCAGTATACCAGTTACATGTTATCACAGTTTTGCATCCTACACACCAGGGGCAATATAGAGAGGCCAATTCGCCAACAAACCTACATGTTTTTGGAATGTGGGAGGAAACCGGCGCACCTCGAGAATCATCCTGACTTGGATAAAATATTGAACCCATCAGCATGGCATGAGAATTCTTTGCTCTATGAACTCTGTTGACTCTAATACAACAATTGACCTTTTACCCTCTATAGACACAAAATGCTGGAGTAACTCGGCGGGACAGACTGAAGAAGGTTCTCGACCCGAAACGCCAGCCATTCCTTCTCTCTAGAGATGCTGCCTGTCCCGCTGAGTTACTCCAGCATTTTATGTCTATCTTTGATTTAAACCAGCGGTTCTTTCCTACGACCAATCACCCTCTTCCTTGTTGATTTACATTGGCCTCCATTAAAACATTACCTTGATATTAAAGATCTGAGTCTTATATACAAATTTCATTAGCTTTCATTATGACCTCCAACAGCTCTACTAACTTCTGTGCAGCCCCCGTTCTTGTCCATCCAGAATTTAAACTTTCTACCTTATCTCCAACTGTTTAATTCAAGCTGTGAAATTCCTTCCCAAAACCTTTCCACTCCCCTAATTCTCTCTTGGCTTTGAAAAGCTCCCTTAAATATATCCCTTTATCAAAGCTTTTGGGCCCAAAAGCTCTTCCAGCTTCAGCCCTTCAAGCCAGCATTCAATATGATCATGGCTGATCATCCAAAATCAGTACCCTGTCCCTGCTTTTTCCCCATACCCCTTGATTCCATTCGCTCTAAGAGCTAAATCTATATCTCTCTTGAAAACATCCAGTGAATTGGCCTCCACTGCCTTCTGTGGCAGAGAATTCCACAGGCAGACAATTCCACTGGCAGAGAAGGTTCTCCAGAGTTGCTGCCTAACTTGTTGAGTTAATCCAGCAATGTTCAATTGATAATCTTCTCAGACATTTTGCATAATTGCTGGTCTAAATAAATGGAAAAAGTTGCAGAAGACAGACACAAAATGCCAGAGAAAGTCAGTGGGTCAGGCAGCACCACTGGAGAAAAGGAGCAGGTGCCGTTTCAGGTCAGAACCCTTCTGCAGACTAAAAGTCAAAAAGTCAGAAAGTACAAAAAGTTGCTGTTGTTTTGATATTTTGGTTAAGCAATATGCTTCTCATTTCCCTTCTAAATATCATAGCTTCAATCTGAGGACATAAGATTAGAAACAGGCCCTTCAGTCCAACAAGTCTTAGCCAAGAAAGGACACGAAGTGCTGGAGTAACTCAATAGGTCAGGCAGCATCTCTGGAGAATATGGATAGGTGATAGGTCCAGGACAGAAAGATCAGTATGGGAATGGGAAGGGGAGTTAACATAGTTATCAACCGGGAGATCCATCAGGCCTTGGCAGACTGAGCACATCCATTTTAACTCCCCCTTCCCTTTCCCATACTGCCCTCCATTGCCAGAGTGAAGTCCCATGAAATTGGAGGAGTAGCACGTCATATTCCACTTGATTATCTTACAACCTAGTGGTATGAACATTGAATTCTCTGATTTTCGGTAACTGACCAACAAAACAATGCCCCTTTTCCCCACCCCATCTCCCTTCTCCCCTTCCCACCACAATCATTCAAAAGGATCACAACCCAAAACGTTACATATCAATATTCTCCAGACATGTTTAGTGTGTTTGCTTTTAGATGCCTTGAATTTGGATCACGCAGTATCACATTTTTGAGTGCCATAAAAAAATAAAACAGAAAACTGGTAATATTCACAATCTGCAATCCTCAATATGCTGACAGTGAATTCCAAATATACACACAGTAGGAGTCCATCAGTATGTAATACAAGTTCTGACATTACTTTCACAAGCCATAGCTTTTCAGCTACCTCGGTACACAGGACTATAAACTAAACTAAACTAAAGTTCTGGTGTACATAGATTCGTGGGTTACCCGTGCAAAAGCCTCTGACGCACTTGCTTCTACACAACATAGAGGTTTCCCAGGCCACAGCTAGGCTTCTGACAGATAGATATCCGTTAATATCACCATATTAACTTAATTGGTTCTCCCTTGTGTTTCCTCCTGCCACCAACATTATAAAATCATTCAATAGTTTCCCAACACCACCAAGCTACCCCTTCCCCCAGATCAAGAATCAATCCCCCAGTGCTCACTCACAATCTTCCGAACATTCAACCTCACCTGACATCCTTCCTCAATACCAACTACTTCCAGCCACTCTCTTCAATCAATACTTACCTCCCCACACTGATCACTAATTTCCCTTCCACAACCACTGCAAACTCTCATCTTGAGCCCTCTGCTGACTGCCTTGATCCATGACCCGTCACTCCCGCCCCAGGTCTCCCTCCCCTCAGACACGCCAGAGCGAGTTCTGCCCCAGGGCTCCTGATTTCCTCCTCACTGGTGGGATTGTCAAGCAAAGACCTCCACATTCAACACAAGCTCTCTTGCAAGCGCAGCAAGCAATGACCGATCAAACCACTTTTACAGCTGCCAACCAGAAATCGAAGTCCCAAATGCCGTACACTTGTCAGATATGAGACTGATTTCCTTGGGGCCAAAGATACTTGCTTGTGAAGTTAAGAAAATAAACATGATGTGAGATTTTACGGAGTTATTTAACTCTCTGAGTATTACAGGAATTTAGATTCAAGAAACAGGTGGCAGGCGATAGTATTAGAAGAAAGTTTACAGCTAAAACAATTAGCTAGGATATTCAGACCATAGGGTGTGTGTGTGTTTCATGCATGTGCTTGCATTTGTGTCATAGACATGTGCATTGCAGAAACAGGCCATTTGGCTCTCCATGCCCATGCTAACCATCATACCTCTCTACACTAATCCAACAGAGACAGAGAGAGAAAGGGAGAGAGACATATAGAGAAAAAGAGGGAGGGGAGAGAGAGGAGGAGGGGGAGGGGGGGAGAGAAAGGGAGAGAGAGAGGGAGGGAGAGAGAGGGAGAGAGAGGGAGAGAGAGGGAGAGAGAGAGAGAGAGAGAGAAAAAAAAGTGGTCAGGATGATATTTCTGACCCTGAGTTCATGGATCAGATGCATACATAGCCTCTCATAATGATGGAAATACTGTACTATCACAAAATACTGTACTACCATCTGCCAGTCCCATTAGGCATCAGATTCATCAATGACTAAGCCTTCTGTTCCCATATTGGTTTCATCATCCATCTCAGAACCTACAAAAGATTAGTGGGAGCAAGTCAATTGCCTGGTCCGTCACAGGTACTGACCTCCCCACTATTGAAGGGATCTATAGGAGGTGCTGTGTCAAAGAGGCAGCCAATATCAACAAAGACCCTAACCACCCTGGTCACACTATAATTTCACTCCTTCCAGTTGAAGATGGTACAGGAGGCTGAAAAACATGACCACCAGGCTCAGGAGCGTTTCTTCCCAGCAACCATCAAGCTCTTGAATACCACACCACATTAACCACAGCAACTATTATCTTCGGTGGACTATTTATGGTTGCATGAAGGATTTTGGATTTTGCCCTAGTATTTTGGTTGACAAAAATGCTGGAGAAACTCAGTGGGTGCGGCAGCAATTATGGAGCGAAGGAAATAGGCAATGTTTTGGGCCAAATCCCTTCTTCAGACTAGTATTTTGGTTATTCGTTTATTATATTTTTAAAAAGATTATTATGTATTATCTGTGTGTATCACATTTACAAGCCTGCTGCAATAGAAAAATCATTGTTTTGTTGTCAGTATATATGACAATTAAATATTCTTGACTCATCCTTGATCCCAATGGAAAGCCTGTGGAATTCTTTGCAAGAGAAATCACACAGCATGCTATCAGGCTGAAAATACTTATTCTGGAGTGCTGGTCATTGTTAAAACATTCATCATTAGAGTAACATGCAGTTTGACTGGTGAATTCAAACACAATTTAAAAACCTTCACTCATCTAAGGTGCTGTTTAATTGACAGGGCCTTTCGGATGATTCACCTAATTTGAAGAAACCTTGACCTTCTTTCTCTACAACTTATCAAGGTGTTCCTGGTAAAAGTTGTCAAAAATTAAATTTCCAGGATGGCATATCATGAACAGTCCCTTAAGAGATGCATTTTGTGAATTAATTTTCCTTTGAAGAATCACATTTATGTAAAACATGAACAAAAAAGGTGCTGTAAAAACAGAGCACGTCAGGCAGCATCTGTCAAAAGAGAAACAGAGTTAATGTGTCAGCTTGAAGACCCTTCATTAGAACAAACAATTTCTGCTTTTCTTTGACATTTCCAGCATCTCTGCCTTTTTTTGATTTTCAATTAGGCTTTTATACATTTCTTTTTTACCGTACCAAAAACACAACTAAATTGATCTTAAAATGGGAAGCGTTGGAGAGAGAAACAATGTTAATCTTTCAACTTTGATGAAGGATTATTTACCTGTAATTTAACTGCTCTTCTCTCAACAGATGCGGCCAAACCTGATGAATATTCCAAGCATTACTATTATAATTTCAGATGTCCATCATCTGCAGTTTTTTTTCGGTTAAACTAATTTAAAACATCCCATATTCCACTTCCATTGCTGACAACCCAATGGCATGAATAGACAATGGACAATAGGTGCAGGAGTAGTCCATTCGGCCCTTCGCACCAGCACCGCCATTCAATATGATCATGGCTGATCATCCACAATCAGTACCCCGTTCCTGCCTTCTCCCCATATCCCCTGACTCCGCTTTCTTTAAGAGCCCTATCTAGCTCTCTCTTGAAAATATCCAGAGAATTGGCTTGCACCACCGTCTGAGGCAGAGAATTCCACAGACTCACAACTCTCTGTGTGAAAAAGTGTTTCCTCATCCCTGTTCTAAATGGGTTACACCTTATTCTTAAACTGTGGCCCCTGGTTCTGGACTCCCCCAACATCGGGAACATGTTTCCTGCCTCTAGCGTGTTCAAACCCTTAATAATCTTATATGTTTCAATAAGATCCTCTCTCATCCTTCTAAATTCCAGAGTATACAAGCCCAGCCGCTCCATTCTCTCAACATATGACAGTCCCGCCATCTCGGGAATTAACCTTGTGACCCTACGCTGCACTCCCTCAACAGCAAGAATATCCTACCTCAAGTTTGGAGACCAAAACTGCGCACAATATTCCAGGTGTGGTCTCACTAGGGCCCTGTACAACTACAGAAGGGCCTCTTTGCTCCTATACTGAACTCCTCTTGTTATGAAGGCCAACATGCCATTTGCTTTCTTCACGGCCTGCTGTACCTGCTTGCTTACTTTCATTGACTGATGAACAAGGACTCCCCAGATCCCGTTGTACTTCCCCTTTTCCCAATTTGACACCATTTAGAATATAATCTCCCTTCCTGTTTTTGCTAACCTCACATTTATCCACATTAAACTGCATCTTCCATGCATCTACCCACTCACCCAACCTATCCAAGTCACCCTGCATTCTCATAGAATCCTCCTCGCAGTTCACACTGCCACCCAGTTTGTGTCTTCTGCAAATTTGCTAATGTTACTTTGAATCCCTTCATCTAAATAATTGATGTATATTGTAAATAGCTGCGGTCCCAGCACCGAGCCTTGTGGTACCCTTGCCATTCTGAAAGGGACCCGTTAATCCCTACTCTTTATTTCCTGTCTGCCAACCAATTTTCTATCCATGTCAGCACTCTATCCCCAATACCATGTGCCCTAATTTTGCCCACTAATCTCCTATGTGGGACCTTATCAAATGCTTTCTGAAAGTCCAGGTACACTACATCCACTGGCTCTCCCTTGTCCATTTTCCTAGTTACATCCTCAAAAAATTCCAGAAGATTGTTAAGCATGATTTCCCCTTTGTAAATCCATGCTGACTCGGACCGATCCTGTTACTGCTATCCAAATGTGCGGCTATCTCATCTTTTATAATTGACTCCAGCATCTTCCCCACCACCGATCAGGCTAATTGGCCTATAATTCCATTTTTCCTCTCTCCTGCCTTTCTTAAAAAGTGGGATAACATTAGCTACCCTCCAATCCTGAATCTATAGAACATTGGAGTCCACGATCTCTAGAGCCACTTCCTTAAGTACCCTGGGTTGCAGATCATCAGGCCCTGGGGATTTATCAGCCTTCAGACCCATCAGTCTACCCAACATCATCTCCTGCCTAATGTGGATTTCCTTCAATTCCTCCATCACCCCAGATTCTCTAGCCACTAGTACATCAGGAAGATTGTTTGTGTCGTCCTTAGTGAATTCTCCAATTTCAGGTAACCAACCCCCCCCACCCAACCCCCCCCCCCCCCCCCCCCCCCCCGACCACCACCCTCCCTTTATCCAACCTTCCATCCCATCCCCGGCCCCATCACCCAGTTCTTTTCCTTTCCTCCACCTTTGTTTACTTATCTCTTATCCCTTCCTACAAGGGACCCCAACACCCTCCCTCCCCTGAGTTTTTTTCCACCCGACATCCCCCCACCAGATTCAACTCCTCTCCTTCCGTCAAATGTTACCATATGTACCCTTTTGCCCCCTCCGCTTAGCCCCCCGCCTCAGTTTCTCTCTCCACTCTTTTCTCCCCCGACTCGCCTGCTCAACAACAGCTCCACACGTGGATCCACCTATCACTTGCCTGCTCTTGTCCCACACTTTACCCTCACCTCCCTTCACCAGCTTTCTCCCCTCAAAACTCCATCAGTCTGAAGAATGGTCCCTGACCGAAAACATCATCTGCCCATTTCCCTCCACACATGCTGCCTGACCCACTGAACTCCTGCAAAAGTTTCACAGGATTCAACCATCTGCAATCTCTTGTTTCTCTATTTCCTAGCTTGGATTGTTTAGAGGCATAGAGTCATTCAGCACAAAAGCGGGCCTTTTGATCTGACTTGCTGACCAAGATGTCCCATCTACACTCATCCCACCTGCTCGCATTTGGTCCACATCCCTCTAAAACGTTCCTATCCATGTGATATCCAAATGACTTTCAAATGTTGTTAACGGTGGAACAGGCGGAGGACGATGGCTGACCTTAGCGGGGAAGGCGCATGAAGGCTGCAGCAGAAAAGGGTCTCTGGTCGTCTTGGACCAAGTTGGACCAGCCACTGGATCCTGACCCAGGTCTGTCAAGGACTGAGGAGTGGCTGTCCGTGCACCAGTCTCCCCACATTAAACAAAGTCACGCACAGTGTCCTCCATATAGGGAATGACCTGGAGTCACCCATGATCAGCCATGACCGAAGGCGGCCAAAGAAGACCGCAATGTTTAAGAAACATTTAGACAGGTACATCAGGGCTGCCAACATTGGGTGAGAGATGGGAGTGAGAAATTACGAGAGACGAAGCCCGAGGAAGTGTAGCGACTGGGGGGGGGGGCTTTTGCATTTTTCAGCTTGAAATTGTGCAAATTGGTGCATACAGTAGCGAGTCTTTTAACTTACACTTGAATGCAATATTTATGCTTTAAATTGGATTAGCTATGAATAAGGTTAGGCTAAATTACATTCCTAATTACATTCCACAGTAGAGCCAGGCACTGATGAACAGGTGCAGCACATGAATGATCTTAGTGTATTCATGTATGGAAATCAGATTATAATCAAGCACTTGGCCCATGTTGACCAACCTGGGTCTCACTGCACACCTGGTACTACTCATGACACTGATGCCAGTTGCATACCTTCTCTCATTCCTGACCCTGAGTCCAGCCTTACACCTGGCCCCCTATTCTACCCTGATCATAGCTGCTTACCTGCTTAGGTTCCCAATGCTGAACACTCCCATAGTCCCAGCTTTGACTGCACACCTAGTACTATTCCAGACCTTGACTCTGGATGCACACTTGGCGTTGATCCTGTTCTGTTACCATTTCCTTCATTTTCATAACAAACGGTCCTGAAGTAATTTTCACCCTCAATATTTTCAGTTATTTACTGTCTTCCTCTCAACTGGAACTTTTCAGAAATCCAAAGTCCAATAACTATACATTTAAGCAATAATATTCTATTGAATGTGATCTTGAGAGTACATAATATTTTCTGTGGTATTCATAACCCAACAATGATAAATAGGTCTTTGTTTTGATTGCACCTACAAACATGCATACATTATTATATTACAGTTAATATGTACCAAGGGCAAATTTTTGTTCCAATGCTCCCCATTCCCAATTACTTTTACATTGAAATCCAAGTGAAATTTAAATGGCATCAGAAAAATAAAACCTCCAGAATGGATGAAATTCATTACGTGGTTGGTTGGAGTTAGTATCAGCACTATTACTATATTAAACTTTGAATCTTCAGATGTCCTGGTTCAAGCTAAAACTAAAGACAAATAATGACCTCCTCATACATTCCCCTGCAAGTATCTCTGTCACTCCTTTAAAATATGCCCCAACTTTGAACAAGCTCTTAAACATCTGAATCAGTTTCCATCTGATTACACTCCTTGAGGATGTTCATCTACGTATTCAATTAATAAAGCAATGAGATTGGGGACATTTCTATTCAACTTGTCAAACAAATTTGGGGGGGTTAGAAATAGTCAATGAGGTAAACAAACATAATGGTTGAGTGGCAAATGACAATAGTGCTACCTTCCCAATATTTATCTGAAGGAAATAATGGGTTATCGTGGCTGTATGTTGTGACAGACAGCCTGACACCTTGCATGTCATTTTAATATTACACTTATCCCATCCCCCTGGATATTCTGGATTAATAAATTAATGTTTTGTCAACTAATTACACATCAATTACATTAGCCAACTCCGAAACACGAAGCGCTGAGCATTGGGATCCAGACATCACGGACAACTGGCCTCAGTTCCCCGCTCACATCTGACAGTGCTCTCTGTCTGAACCAGAGGCCACAGAGCTTTTTTGAAAGTGGGTAGGCTGAGCGATCACTGATCACTGGCCTTGGAGGTACCCGGTGAGGGAGTGGGGCAATTGAGTGGGGGGAGGGTGTGGGAGGGGAGCGCCATGGTAGGGACTTTTTGAAATTTGATGTGTTCAAATCATGTGTTAGTGTATTGTAGAAGTATGATTTCAATGTTTTTTCTTTAAAGTATTTTTAAGAGGTAATTTTTTACGGGTGACTTTTTCCACAAAATGGGTGGTAGGTATATGGAACAAGCTGCCAGAGGAGGTAGTTGAAGCACGGACTATCCCAACATTTGAGAAACAGTTAGATGATACATGGATAGGACAGGTTTGGAGAGATATGGACCAAAACCAGGTAGGATAGCTGGGACATGTTGGCGGGTGTGGGCACGTTGGGCCGATGGACCTGTTTTCACACTGTATCACTATGACTACATTATACCTCCACCATGCATGAACGCTTCAAAATCAAGTGGTCGAGTTTTATTGCCATATACTCAAGCATAGAAACATAGAAAATAGGTGCAGGAATAGGTCATTCGGCCCTTCGAGCCAGCACTGCCATTCAATATGATCATGGCTGTTCTTCTAAAATCAGTACTTCGTTCCTGTTGAGACCCCAAGAGATAAATGTAACTCTCTTGAAAACATCCAGTGAATTGGCCTCCACTGCCTTCTGTGGTAGAGAATTCCACAGATTCGCAACTTTCTGGGTGAAGAAAGTTTGTACTCATCTCAGTCCTAACTGGCCTACCCCTTATTCTTGAACTGTGTGACCGCTGGTTCTGAACTTCCTCAACATCGGGAACATTTTTCCTGCAGTTACAGTAAGTGAAAATCTAGCAGGCAAGCAGGATGCTTTCTCCAACCACCCCCACTATCTTCCACCGCTTCTACCTAGTGCTTGGTACCTACTTCCAGCAGCCACTGGTTGTCCTCCAGGATGCACTGAGCCACAGCCTCAGGGTGAATTCAGCACAGAGACTCTCACGGCAGCGGCGCAACACTTCTGACGAACGCCCGGGACTCTTGCACTGAGACTGCTCCATGGCTGGAGCTGCAGCGAGCGACTCGCAGCTCCGCACACACTCGCCAGCCCTGGCTCCCCGTCCGCATCTCCCCCCGCCGCTCCATCCCTCCCTCCGCCCCGGCTCTCCAAAACCCGCGGCCCATGCACTTGATATTAGTTTTGAAATTCTCATTGATCACAGAATTTCTTACGACAGAGCGTGAGAAATTTGTGAACAGCCTGAGAGCATAAGAATTTGACGAAATGGGTGATTCTCACGCTCAACGCGTGAGAGTTGGCAGCTCTGCAGGTAAATGGATAGGACAGGTTTGGAGGGATATGGGCCAAACGCAGGCAGATGGGACGAGTGCAGATAGGACATGTTGGCCAGTGTGGGCAAGTTGGGTCAAAGGGCCTGTTTCCACGCTGTGTGACTACGTCTTGCCTCAACTACATCCACTGGCAACACATTCCAAGTATCCACCAGTTTGCAGAAATTGGTGGTTAAAGTTAATCATGACATGGCCTTGGAATAGACTTGGAGGTGCGTGTTGCGGCCTGCAACCATGGTAACCAGTGGGCGGGAGTGCGTGGGGTGAGAGGTGAGTGCGTGGGGTCAAAGGTGAGAGGTGAGCTCTTCGCCGCTCGCAGCCGCTTCTCGCCAAAGATGCTCCGTAATCTTTGCCTCTCGCCATGACCAGCGACTTCCGACAGCGGGAGTCGGGCACCGAGGTGAGGGCCCGCGGGACGATGGCTCGGGGAACTCCCCGGGCGCTGGGGCCGAGAGCCCGATGGGGCGGGTATTAGTGAGAGAGGATCCGGGGGACAGGTCAGCGGGACTGGACGAGGGGCGGTGGGCGAGAGGGTTTAGAGATGGTCGTGTGGGCTGAGAGGGCAGTGGGGGAGGGTTGGTGCAAGAGAAGGGGTTGTGGGGAAAGTGAGTGGGGGTCATATGGATGGCAAGAGGGGAGGTGGGCAAGAGAGGATGGTAGGGGGTCGTGGGGGGTGGGACAGGGGGTAGGGAAGAGGGGGTGTCGGTTGCTGGAGCAGGTCTTTGGGTGACCAAGAGATGGGGGTCGCAGGTGGGTCTGAAGGAGGGTCGAGAGATGGTGCCACAGGGAGGGGCGAGAGATGGGACCACAGAGAGCGAGGGGGTGGGTGTGAGGAATGTAAGTGGGGATCTTGGGGTAACAAGAGGGGACTAATGCAAGAAGGGGGGGGAGAGGAGAGTGAAGTAATCCATATCTGTGTGCAGCAAGACAAACAACACTCAGTCATTGGGCTTTTCAGTGGCGAATGCACCTGACAGAAATGCCCTGGCAATGATTATCCACAATGACCTAGTGTATCCATCTACATATTCAATGTAATTGCCAAGTTACTTGATATCAATATGCTGGGAGGTAATATTGACCATAAACTCAGCTGAACCAGCCACATAATACCATTGTTACAAGATTATGTTGGAGACTGAGTGCCCTGTGGTGACTGATTCACTGTCTGACACTGCAAAGCTTTTCTGTCATCAACAAGTTGAGACTGTGATAGAATTTCTTCATCTGCTTGGATAGTGTGGTGTTCAACAATTCTCAATATATAACTCCCTCCAGGAGAAAGAACACTGCTTGCTGCACATCCTGACCATTCACTCCCCTTCCTATTGCCGTATTGTAGTTTGCAGTATTGCCATCTTTAAAATGTACTGCAGTTATTCACCTTGACGACAATAGCGCCTCCCAAATCTGCAACCTTGGGATCTGCGTCAAGAATGACAGGGGTTTCAGGGTCTTAAAATAACTGACCATAATGATGTTCAATATGTTGGTTTTCATTGTCAAACTGCCCTTGGTTAGGCGACAGTTCCATTAGATTGGGGATTGAAACTGTAACACTTTTTTTCAGAAAGGGACTGAGGTTTAAAGCACAAAACTATAACACAGTTAGTTTCAAAATTCATGTGTATTTACTTGTCATTTACACTGGATCGGAGCCAGAAAAATTAAACTCTTATTTTTTGTAGTTTTATAGGCACATTTGATGCAATAACATTAAGGAATAAACTGTCGTTATAAGTAGGCCATGGTAATGCAAAATAAATGTATACAGAGCAACAATAGTAGTGCAAAGTCTGTAGTGGTTCAGTGCTGATGTAGGGTTGTGATTCGATTGTGATTAGGTTGTGCAGGTAGTTCAAAACTCTGATGGTTGATAAGAGATGTTCTTGAAGCTGGAGGTATTGCTTCTCAGGCTCCTGTTGCTACTTCCTGATGGTAACAGAGAGAAGAGAGCATGGCTGGGATGGTGTGGTATTTTCATATTAGCTGTCGACTTGGGATGACACTTCCAGAGATCTCTTCTACTGGTAGGGAGGTCAATACCTGCGATGGACTGAGCGTTTTATTGTCATATGTCTCAGATAGAACAATGACATTCTTATTTGCAGCAGCACAACAGAATATGTAAACATAGTACACGGTAAACAATTTAATAAATGAGAAAAAACATCCACATACACATACGTACATATAAAAAACAAACATACAATAATAGTGCAATAATAGTCTATGTAGTTCAGAGCTTATTTTAGGTTGTAGTGTTTAATAGCCTAATGACTATAGAAAAGAAGCTGAACCTGGACGTTACAGTTTTCAGGCTCCTGTACCTTCTTCCTGTAGGCAGGGGTGAAATGAGTGTGTGGCCAGGGTGGTGTGTGTCTCTGATGATGCTGGTTGCCTTTTTGAGGCAGCAAAAATCTCTTTGATGGTGGGGTGGCCAGAACACCATTTTCTATATGTCTTTAGTCTTGAGTATTGAATATCTAAAAGAGGCCGCAATGAATTTCTAAATGAGGCAGCATTCTCTCTACTGTACATCTACTGTACCACTAAAACCTCTGAGGAAGTAGATGTGTTGGTGAGCTTACATTGCATCAACCTGCTGGGCTCAGGACAGTCGCTCCTGCCATCTTGCCAATTAAGTCAGGTGCATAGTCCCTTGGCTTCTCCTTTCTGAAGTCAGCAATCAGTTCCTAGGTCTTGTTAATGTTGAGAGCAAGATTGTTGTCCTGGTATCACTCAGCCAGATTGTTGATCTCCTTCCTATACTCTTGACTCGTCATCCATTATTCAACCGACGCCAGTGGTATCTTCGGCGAATTTAAAGATGATGTTAGAGCTGTATATGCAGTCATGGGTATGAAGAAAGTAGAGAAGGGGACTGAGCATACAGCCGTGTGATGGACAGCAAGGAGGAAGTGGTGTTGCCAATTTGTACTGATTGAGGTTTGCTGATGAGGAAGTTGAAGACCCAGTTGCGCTGGGAGGAGCAGGGACCCATTTCCCTGAGTTTGACAATACATTTGGAAAGTATGATGGTGTTGAATGCCCTGCCGTAGTCAACAAACAACACTGACATACAAGTCTTAAGAAGAGTCCTGACCCAAAACGTCACGTTGCCATGTTCTCCAGAGATGCTGTCTGACCCGCTAAGTTACTCCAGCACTTTATTTTTTTTTTGTAAACCAACATCATCTTGTACCTAGTCTGACATACCTGTTCCTAATGTCCAAGTAGTTCAGTGCAGAGAGATGAGCCAATTAGATTTCTTCCACTGTAAATCTGTTGCCGTGATAGGCAAATTGAAGTGGGTCCAGGTCATTACTGAGGAAGGAGTTGATTTGTGACAAAACCAACCTCTCGAAACACTTCATCGTATTGAGGTTTGTCATCTTGTTCTTGTGCACTAGTATTATGGATGCCCTTTTATAGCAGGTGGGGACCACAGACCATTGAAGGTGTCCATGAAAACACCTGCCGGTTGGTCTACGCAGGATTTTGAGAACACAGCCAGGTACATCACCACAGCTCTCCAGTGGTCTTACACTGGAGAAGGATTTTCTGACATCAGCCTCAGAGATTGAGATCACAAACTGAGACTGTGGAAGCCCATGAAGATGCATCATCACTTTCCATTTTGAAACGAGCAAAGAAAGCATTGCGTTTGTCTGGAAATTATATTATTTGATCTCCTCGGTTTCACCTTGTAGGAAGTGATAGCAGGCCCAGCCACAGTTGCTGAGTGTCCATACGGATTCCAGTTTAGTCTGGAAATATCTCTTCGCAATATCGATGGGCAGACTCAGGAACAGCTTCATCCCCAGAGTCATAGCTGCTCTGAACCGGCCCTGCTGAATGCCCCCCACCCCCATGAACTGTCTCCCTCGGATGGTCGCGTCGCACAGACACATTTGCACTTTTGACTGATTTGACTGTTTTACTGTTCTTTTTATAAACCATGTTCTCAGGGTATCTATATCTAACTCTAAATTTTATTAGTTGTTTAAGTTATGACATCGGATGGAAGCTGCATACCAAATCTCATTGCACATATGTGCAATGACAATAAAATATATTATTATTATTATTATTATTATTATTATTATTACGGGCTTCTGGAGAACATACTTGACATCTTGTATGATTGTGGATCGTCTTGTTTGATGTCACAGATCTGATCTGGTCCTCAGTTAATTATGGATCTCTTGCTTCATCCAAGGCTTCTGGTTAGGGAACAGTCAGATGGTCTTGATCGGAACACACTCTCCCTCCCCACCCCCACATTTCCTCATGTGGTCAGTTACGACCTTGGTCCATTCCTGGAGTCATAGAAACATAGAAATTAGGTGCAGGAGTAGGCCATTCGGCCCTTCGAGCCTGCACCGCCATTCAATATGATCATGGCTGATCATCCAACTCAGTATCTCGTACCTGCCTTCTCTCCATACCCTCTGATCCCCTTAGCCACAAGAGCCACATCTAACTCCCTCTTAAATATAGCCAATGAACTGGCCTCAACTACTCTCTGTGGCAGAGAGTTCCAGAGACTCACCACTCTCTGTGTGAAAAAAGTCTTTCTCATCTCGGTCTTAAAGGATTTCCCCCTTATCCTTAAGCTGTGACCCCTTGTCCTGGACTTCCCCAACATCGGGAACAATCTTCCTGCATCTAGCCTGCCCAACCCCTTAAGAATTTTGTAAGTTTCTATAAGATCCCCTGGTAACTGGTAGACTTGTTGCCTCACAATGCCAGAGACCCGGGTCCAATCCTGACCTTGGGTGCTGTCTGTGTGGAGTTTACACATTCACCCTGTGACCATGTGGGTTTCCTTAATGTATGGTGAGTAGATGAGAAAATGCGATAACGTGGGAATACAGCACACGGATGATCAATAGTTGGCAGACTCTGAGCTGAAGGGACTGTTTCCATACTCTATCCCTAGACAAAACTAAGTATTTGACTAATTCATTAAAGCTCTTTGCACAAGTAACCTGCAGTGAATAAACTGGAAACATTGGATGTACTATGCTCACATTTTCAAATGGCATTTGATAAAGTGCTGCATCAAGAATTATTGCAAAACTTAAATTATTGCAAAAATTATTGCAAAACGTTAATGTAGCAGGTAAATCAAAAAAACAACAATGCTGTAAATCTGAAATAAACATTAAATGCTGCAAGGATTCGGCCCAATAAAGAAAGGCATCTCGTGTGATAGCTGGAAAGGGAGAGAGTCAAAACTTTAATCTGAACTGTAAGAATGATATAACAGTTGGTTTCAAGTTGAAAATCTGGAGAGGAATGGATAGAGCAAAGGAAATCTCTTTGAGTAATGTCTGGGCTGCTATAATATTATGTTGTTTACCTGGCCAGCTGGTTGACGGCAGTTAGGAAAACAAACAAAGGGACATGTAAATACTGAAATGCAGGTTATAGCTGATACGGAAAACTGAAACCAAAAAGAGAATGTTGGAAATGGCCAGAAGCCCAGATAGTATCTTGGGGGAAAGAAAACCTGAGAAAATATTACAGTCGGTAGCCTTAGAAGAACTGGCAAAAGCTGAGGAAAGAAACACAAAGCAATTTTAATATTGAGTCCTATAGGAGTTAGATTAATGGATTGGAAAGGAAGATTAAAGTGACAAGCAATTGGAAAGAAAATAGTTTAGGAAAAAATACATTTTAAATAGCTGGTAGTCTGTGTTGGTAAACCTATCCCTTGAGCCAAAGATAGGAAAGGGATCCAGAAAGGTAAGAGAGAAGTTGGAGATGGATACGTTGAAGGTGAGAGCAGGGTGGAAATTGGCAACAAAAGTAGTGACATTTTCAAGTTTCATATGAGTGCAGGGAGCAGAAAACAGCGATGTATTGGAATAAAAATTGCGGTAACGTTCCTGATAAGGACTGACACATATATCCATCAGAAAAGTTGCGAGTTGCACCTTTGTTCTGTAAACTGAGTAGTATTGAGGAAGAAATTGTTTAGTGTGAAAATGAGTGGAACCAGACACACACGTATATTAGTGGAGGGGGATTGGTTAGCCCTTTGTTCAAGCAATAGGGGGAGAGCTCTCAGAACATTGTATGGAATGGAGGTGTTGCAGAATTGCGCATCCATGGTGAAGATGAGCTGGTTGGAACCAGAAAATTGGACACTCTGGGAGATGTAATGTATTAGCGTAGATAGAATATTGGTATTGTTTATCATGGCACATATACCGAGATACAATGAAAAGCTTTTTTGTATGTGTCCAGGCAAATCATTCAACAGGTATACAGCAAGTAAGTACAAGAAGTAGTGGCAAAAGACAAAGGCAGTGAGTGAGCTTAATTGAGTTAGTGGTCTGGGACATCTCCATGGGCTAATGCTCTTCAAATCTTACTCTGCAACCTTCTTCATATCATTGCATTTCTTAGAAGCCACTGTGATTATTTACTGCCTTTTGCCATAATTTTTCCAATAAGCCACAATGGTGAAGGCTTTAATTAAAAAAAAGACGCTTTAATCTTCTTAATATTTTCTATAGTGGCGTAATCCTTACAGTACCAAGTCGCTGTTAAACGTGGATTACTGTTGTGGCAAAAAATGTGGCAGGTAAAGTCAGCTTTGTAAAAGTTCTGATGATATCTTGGTGGAGGAACTGGAGGAAGGATGTGTTTGGTGACAGAAAGAAACCCTGCACATTGGGTGGTTTTCAAGGTGACCCAGAGAAATATTAAGAAGTGTAGGACCATAAATACCAATTCTATCGATGCAAAGTGGCATTCCACCTCTTGCACAAAGCAAGCATGAAATAAGTCCATAAAAAGGACTGAGATGAACCAACTCATCCGTAAACTAACACTATCCTACACACTAGGAACAATTTACCTTTTTACGGAGGCCAATTAACCTGTATTTCTTTGGCGTGTGGGAGAAAACCTGACCACCTGGAGAATACCCACGGTCACAGAGAGAATGTACAAATATCATACAGACAACACCCATAGTCTGGATCGAACCTGGGTCTCTGGTGCTGTAAGATAATATCTTTACCATTACGCCACAGTGCCGCCCTAAGAGAGATATGGCGTGGAAACGGGCCCTTCGGCCCACCAAATCCATGCTGACTTACGCTCATTCCAATGACTACACTTGCAGGAAGTGTGTCAAGCTGCAGCTCCTGGCAGTCCATCTAGAGCAGTTGGAGCAGTGGATGAACTCGCTGTGAAACATCAGGGATGCAGACAATGTAGCCGGCAGTTAATGAGCTGGTCACTCCTCAAGTACAGAGAGAGATGAGAGGGGATCACCTGGAAGAGCAGCCAGGATGAGTAAAGCACATTCCCCTTGCCAGTGACAGATACTGTTGGGGAAATGTTCCCATCCCCTTTTTCTATCCTCATCCTGAATTCTTATTGGTTGTTTTTGTAAATTAGGTTGGTCTATTTGGATTCCCCCATTCCCTGCGTTCTGATTTGCTGCTGCACATCACTAATTTTATTCTACACTACACTGGGATCCAATTGAAAGCAAATCACTGGAAATGAATACCCGGAGAATGTAAAATGACCAGAGAACCCTTTTGGAGAGATTTATGAGGTTTCGGAAAAATATAAGAACAAATGGTGGAAATAGAAACTCATCATATGGAAAAATAGCAGAATCAGCCTGTGATTCAATTAATTTGCAAAGGATGTACTCTGAACTCTACCTCATTTGGTTATTCCAATATTGTTCTTTAATATTCTGTTGCACTACTGTGATTTTGCACTGTAATTTTCTGCTGTTCTGTTGTTTTTGTACTCATTATTTATATTATCACAAACGTTTTTATACTGTTTACTCTGAACTTCATGTAAACAAATAATTTTATCACACTCTGGTGTATGTGACAATAAACTAATATGAATCTATCTTACAGTTTTGATCAGGACCAGGGAAGAGAGTTGTTGCAGAAGAGGTTCATGTGAAATTGGTTAAGTGGACATTTATGATTATTAAAAAACATATTTTCATTTTTTGATAGCTGCTTGCTCGACTCAAAGGAAGACGTTCTCTGAAGCACCTTGAGCCACGGCTTTTTACTGAGGAAGGGTTGCTAAACCATGGTAAGAGGAACAATAACGTTGTGACGAGTGGTATTAGCAAGTTCATCCTGTTTTTTCTTCTTTCAAGTTTTCTTCCAATAATACTCTATGCCAGGAAAAGTAGAATCATTTTCACTCTTTATGGTGACTGGCTAAGTGAAATTGAAGTTGCTTTATTTTCATCTCTCGCCAGGAAAACTGACAAACTATGGTGATTTTTTTGTTAATGATTGGGAAGCTTTTTGCATTGATTAATGCACAGTTAAAAACTAGCAGTATTACTCATTAACTGGTAGTTTTAAGACTTCCACATAAATGGTTTGGTTCTTAAATCATTGTTTTCCAACCATCTCTACCATCAACAAAGGAAATGGAATTGGTGAAAATTTCATCAATTTACACACCAACTTCAAAACCTTATGCTTTGCAGCACAAGCTATGTGAGTGTTTGATGGTGTACTGCTATTCTTTACCAAATCAGGCACTAAAAATAAAGCCTCTCCACCACACCTCCAGCCTTGGTTGCTTTCACCAACCTTTCTATTCCCACCGGACTGTACCCTCCTAACCTGGATCCACATATCATTTGCCATTTCTTATCCCACCCCTTCCCCTTGCCACTTTCTACCAGCTGTCTCCCCTTTACTCTCAGACTGAAGAAGGATTCACACCTGAAATGTTGCCTGCCCGTTTCCATCCTCGAATGCTGCCTGATCTGCTGAGTTCCTCCAGCAGTTGTGTTTTTTTATATTTTCGCTTCTATGATCATACAGTACCTCCATATTGTTTGGGACAAAGACCAATCATTTATTTATTTGCCTCTGCTCCACAATTTGAGATTTGTAATAGAAAAAAATCACATGTGGTTAAAGTGCACATTGTCAGATTTTAATGAAGGCCATTTTTATACATTTTGGTTTCACCATGTAGAAATTACAGCAGTGTTTAGACATAGTCCTCCCATTTCAGGGCGCCATAATGTTTGGGACACACCAGTGTCATGTAAATGAAAGTAGTAATGTTTAGTATTTTGTTGCATATCCTTTGCATGCAATGACTGCTTGAAGTCTGCGATTCATGGACATCACCAGTTGCTGAGTGTCTTTTCTGGTGACACTCTGCCAGGCCTGTATTGCAGCCAACTTTAGCTTATGCTTGTTTTGGGATAGTCCCCTTCAGTTTTTTCTTCAGCATATAAAAGGCATGCTCAATTGGGGTCAGATCTGGTGATTGACTTGGCCACTCAAGAATGGACAATTTTTTAGCTTTGAAAAACTCCATTGTTGCTTTAGCAGTATGTTTGAGATCATTGTCTTGCTGTAGATTAAACCGCCGCTCAACGAATTTTGAGGCATTTGTTTGAACATGAGCGGATGTGTCAATACACATCAGAACTCATTATGCTACTACTATCAGCAGTTGTATCATCAATGAAGATAAGTGAGCCAGTACCTTCAGCAGCCATACATGCCCAGGCCATAACACCCCGCCCCCCCCCCCCCCCCCCCCCCACCATGTTTCACAGATGAGGTGGAATGCTTTGGATCATGGACAGTTCCATCTCTCCTCCATACTTTGCGATTGCCATCACTCTCTTGGCCGTCCGAAGGAGGGGTGCGTTGGGTGCAACCGCACCTCCCTTTTTTCCCCCCAGAGTAAGAAAAAAATCCCGAGAAAAAATTAAATAAAAAGAAGGAAAAAAATCGTTTAAAAAAAAAAAAGAAGAAGAAAAAATTCAGCGTTTCCACTTTGTCGGAAAAGCGCCCGAAATTCTGGTTCCGGCCACTGGATGATTTGGGAGAAAAAAATGCGACCATCCGCGCCTGCGCAGTTGGGGAAGCAACGCAAAATGACGCCGTCTCTCCACGCATGCGCAGTGGGCCTGGGCGGGATCAAACTGCACTCCACACATTGAGCTCGATGCCTCATGTGGTCTACTCTAGGTAAGTAGTGGAATATTGCATTGGAGGAAGGGGAGTCTGGTTTTTATCCTCTGGTCAAACTACCCATGAGGGGATCTCATCTGGCCCACGGGATAAGAGAGTGCCCATTTCTCTGGGCCCGGGGGTGGGGGGGTGTGGTGTGCAGGGTGCGGTGTCTGCCCGCCCGGTCCAGCATCTCCATCCGCGGCGTCGGAGCCTCACCAATGGCCAGCCTAGCGACCAGGAGACAGTTCTCCCGTCGCCGGGTGGGAGTGGCTGAATCTGAACCCAGAGGCTGTAACCGCAACACCAGACAACGCTGTGGCGGGGCCTGCTCCCCTCGCCTCCCCCCACCGCCGGGGACCAAGCCATCTTCCCCCCACGCCACCCCTGCTGGGCCCACGCCATCCCCGCTGAGCCCAGGCCACTTTCATCACCCCCCACCCGCTGGGCCCCTGCTGGGCCCGCGCCACCTTCATCTTCGCCCCCCCCCCCCCCCCCGCCAGAAGGGGGGGGGGAAATGTGGGAGGGGGAGAGAGAGAGGGGAAGGGAGAGAGAGATGGGGGAGGGAAGAGGGAAAGGGGGATTATACAAATGTGTGCATTCTCACCCGCACCGGGAACAACGCTGGTGGGGGGATGCGCAGGCCCACGGAGAGCTGTGGCTGCACCCGCACTGGGAACAACGCTGGTGGGGGGGTGCACAGGCCCACGGAGAGCTGCAGCTGCACCCGCACCGGGAACAACGCTGGTGGGGGGGTGCACAGGCCCACGGAGAGCTGTGGCTGCACCTGCACCGGGAACAACGCTGGTGGGGAGGTACACAGGCCCACGGAGGCGCGCAGGCCCATGGAGAACCGCGGCTGCACCTGCACCAGGAACAACGCTGATGGGGAAACATCGCAAGCGTTGTAGCATGAGGCAGAAATGGGGGAAGCGCGGAGGAGCCTACGCTAGGTTAAACGCGAACCCTCACAAACCGGCAGTGCCTACAGTCATGTTGGCAAATGTCCGCTCCCTCGACAACAAGATGGACTACATCAGAGCGTGGAGAGCCTCCCAACGAAGCGTGAAGAACTGCTGTGTCTACGTCCTAACGGAGACCTGGCTGAATCAGAACATCACAGACGCTACGATCCAGTTGGAGGGACTTATGCTATACAGAGCTGATAGAGTAGCTTCGTTAGCTGGTAAGGCAAGAGGAGGGGGACTGGCTGTGTATGTGAACAGATCATGGTGCCGGGATACTGTGGTGTTTTCCACTTACTGCTCACCCCATGTGGAGCTAATGACTGTGAAATGCCGACCCTTCTACTTACCCAGGGAGCTAACGGCAGTCTTCATAACGGCCGTCTATGTACCACCGAGCGCGGACGTGAAGGATGCTATGACACAGTTCTACAACAACATCAGTGAGCAGCAGAGGGAACATCCAGATGCTTTCTTCATGGCAGCTGGGAATTTCAACCAGGCAAGTCTTACTTCTGTCCTGCCTAAATTCTACCAGCACATAAACATTGCAACCAGGGGAAAGAACAAACTAGATCTGGTGTACACCAACATTAAAGATGCATATAAAGCAGCCCCTCTCCCCCATATCGGCAACTCTGACCACCTAGCGGTTATGCTCACACCTGCATACAGACCCAGGGTGAAACAGGACAGACCAACGGTCAAAGAAGTCAGAACATGGCCACAGGGAGCTATCGAGGCACTATAGGACTGTTTCGAAACCACGCAGTGGGCCATCTTCAGAGAGGCAGCAACAGATGACAGTGGCATCAACCTCCAAGAATACACAGATTCCGTCATCGGATACATCAATAAATGCATCGAGGATGTCACGGTGGTAAAAAAACGTCAGGAGGCGTGCCAATCAGAAACCCTGGCTAACTGGGGAAGTGTGTTCCCTACTGCGAATCCGGAATGCTGCATTTAAATCTGGAGACAACGCAGCATACAAACTGGCCAGGAGTAACCTATCCAGGGGGATCAGGGAAGCGAAGAGGCTGTATGGACAAAAACTTAATAGTCACTTCACAAATGACAAAGACACACGTCGCTTGTGGGAGGGATTTCATACCATCACTGACTACAAGCCACCCCCACTGCGGATATGCCAAAACGACCCCTCTCTACCAGATGAACTGAACGAGTTCTACGCACGGTTTGAGGTTAAAAACGGTACCCAGACACGTGCACTACTGCCATCTCCCAGTGACCAGTCGCTCAGACTGTCCGCAGCCAGAGTAAAAAACGCCTTTGCCAGCATCAACCCACGCAAAGCCACAGGGCCGGACAACATTCCTGGGTGCGTGCTAAGAGATTGCGCCGAGCAACTGAAAGATGTCTTCACAGATATTTTTAACACCTCGCTCAGCCAGGCAGTAGTGCCCAACTGTCTTAATAGTGCCACCATCATTCCTGTCCCGAAGAAACTAAACCCAGCCTGCCATAATGACTTTCGACCAGTGGCTCTAACACCCATAGTAATGAAGTGTTTTGAGCGAAAGGTTATGCAGCATATCAAAAATAGCCTACCTGCCGACCTAGACCCAATGCAGTTCGCCTACAGAGCCAGCCAATCCACAGAGGATGCAGTCTCAACAACACTGAACCTCGTACTGCCACACCTTGATCGGGAAAAATACTTATGCCAGGATCCTCTTCATAGACTTCAGCTCTGCTTTTAACACAATCATTCCGCAGCAGCTGGTGGAGAAGTTGGAGTTATTGGGGGTTGATGCTGGCACATGTAACTGGGTTCTGAACTTTCTATCACAACGGCAGCAGACAGTCAGGGTGGGCAGTAGGACATCAAAAACCATAGCCGTGAGCACTGGCATGCCCCAAGGCTGTGTCCTAAGCCCCCTGCTGTTTAGTCAGCTTACACACGACTGTACTGCTAGACTCAACAACAACTTCATCAACAAGTTCGCTGATGACATAACAGTGGTGGGTCTCATCAATGACGATGATGAGTCGGCGTACAGAATGGAGGTGGAGCTGCTCACAGGATGGTGCAAATCCCACAACCTCATTCTCAACGTGGGATAAACGAAGGAGATGGTGGTTGCCTTCAGGAGGGCGGGAAAACAACGCCATACACCTCTGCATATCGATGGAGCTGATGTGGAAAGAGTCAGCAGTGTGAAGTTCCTAGGACTCCACCTGTCAGATGACCTGACGTCCATGACCAACACCACAGCACTGGTTAAGAGAGCCCAGCAGCGACTACACCCTCTCCGAAGACTACGGAAAGCAGGTCTCCCCACTGCACACCTACGTACTTTTTATAGGGGGACAATCGAGAGCACATTAACCTACGGCATCACCTCCTGGTTCGGGAGCTGCAAGGCGTACGAACGGCACCAACTGGACAGGATTGTGAAGACCACCAGCAGGATTATTGGTGCTCCACTCCCTTTATTGCTGGACATATACAGGAAGAGATGTATTAGCAGAGCCATCTCCATCATCAAAGACCCATACCACCCATCGCATCACATATTCTCCATCCTGCCATCTGGGAAGAGGTACAGGAGCATCAGCTGCAAAACCAGCAGGATGCTCCTCAGCTTCTTCCCGCAGGCAATTAGACTGATAAACGGACTTTGCCCCCTGCCAAAGTATCGCGCACCAAACACCAACCTGGACACACTGAAGCAGAGCCATTGTCGTGCCACTGCCGATCGGAACTCGTGATATATGTACTTTTATTCTCTATTTCTATTACTGAATGGACACTGGTTGAGAAACGCTTTTTCGTTTTCCTCTGGGTATGCAAATACTCAGAAAAATGATAATAAAGATATACAATACAATACAATACAATATAATGGTATATGGACACACTGATCTGTATTTCTGTATTGTAGTCAATGCCTACTATGTTCCGTTGCGCTAAGCAAAGAAAGAATTTCATTGTCCTGTCCAGGGACACATGACAATAAACTCTTTTGACTTTGACTTTGACTTATCTTTAGTGAGATTGCCAAATTAAGGTAGGTTTTAGAGCTATTATATTTTCTCCTCCATATGAATAATTTTAAACAATATCAAATAATATCCAACAATTGGAACTGCTTTCTTTTCCTCGATAATAATACTGAAAAATATGAATTCTATAATTTGTGACATAAATATACATTTTAAAGGTATTATATTCAGATGTAACATTTCCATTTCGAGATCGGGGGTAGGGTGGGGGCAAATATGCGTCAAGCCGATAGCCTAATCGTTAAAGAGTTAAAAGATAGCCTAATCGATAAAGAGCTGAGAAGAGGAATCAGAGCTGTCAAGGAAAGGTACTCTGAGAAGTTGAGGAGCAAGTTCTCAGCTAGTGACTCTTCTTCAGTTTGGAAAGGCATGCAAGAAATCACCAGCTATAAGAGGAAAGCCCCCGGCTCTTTGTACAATCGTCAGCTGACGAACAACCTGAATGAGTTTTACTGCAGATTTGAAAATCAGAAATGTAACCCTGATACCCCCTCCCCAACAAACACAGCCAGACCTCAGTCTGCAAAGAATGGGCCCTGCACCCTCTCCTTCCCATTCACCACTTTACACCTACTTAAGGCACCCTCTCCTTCCCATTCACCTACTTTACACCTACCTACTCCAGTATGAAAAGAGTGGATCCTTTCATAACCCCAACCAACACTTCACACCCAATTACTAATTTTTAACCAGTCCCTGCAAAGATGCACTGTCCCTGCCTGCTTCAAAGTCTCCACTATTGTCCCTGTACCAAACAGGTAAGGATTACTGGTCTTAATGACTACAGGCTTGTCACACTGACCTCTGTAGTCATGAAGACTGGTGAAAGGCTTGTGCTGGCCAAGCTGAAAAATATCACAATCCCTCTGCGTGACCCCCTGCATTTTGCATATTGGGCCAGTAGATCTGTGGATGACGCAGTCAATCTGGGCCTGCACTTCATCCTACGCCACCTAGACCGCCAGGGGACCTATGCGAGGATTTTATTTGTTGATTTTAGCTGCATTCAACACCATTTTGCCAGAGCTAATACGCTCCAAACTTTGATTGTGCTGATTGAGTTGATTGTGCCTGAACCCCTCTGTCGGTGGATCACCAGCTTTCTGACAGATAGGAAGCAACATGTGAGACGGGAAAGCATATCTCGGAACCGCAAACACTCAGCATAGGAGCACCACAAGATGCGTGCTCTCCCCTCTCGCCACATCAATGACTGCACCTCCACAGACACCTCTGCCAGGCTTCTCAAGTTTGCGGACGACACAACCCTGATTGGACTGATCCAGGATGGGGATCTCTGTACTCTTTTCAGTTTGACATCTTTCCTATAACATGGTGCCCGGAACTGAACACAATACTCTAAATGCAGTCTCACCAACGTCTAATACAACTGCAACATGACCTCCCAGCTTCTATACTCAATACACTGACTAATGAAGGCCAAAGTGCCAAAATGCGTTTTGACCACCTGATATACCTGCGACACGACCTTCATGGAACCATGCAACCATCAACCATTCCTCTGCCCACTTGGCTAATTGATCCAGATCCTGCTGCAATCTTTCACAACCATCTTCACTATATGCAAAACCACTCACTTCCGTATCATCAGCAAACTTGCTAATCTTGTCCTGTTCTGTGTCGTTTCACAGAGTGCTAGAGTAACTTAGCGGGTCAGGCTGAGTATAGAGGTTGGGAGGTCATGTTGCAGTTCCATAAGAAGGTGGTGAGGCTGCATTCAGAGTATTGTATTCAGTTCTGGGCACCATGTTATAGGAAATATGTCATCAAACTGGAAAGGGTACAGTGAAGATTTATGAGGATGCTGCCAGGACTAGAGGGCCCGAGCTGTAGGGAGAGGTTGAGTAGGCTGGGACTCTATTTCATGGAGCACAGGAGGATGAGGGATGATCTAATAGAGGTGTATAAAATCATGATTTTAATTGATATGGTTGAGTCTTTTGCCCAGAGTAGATGAATCGAGGAGCAGAGGACATAAGTTTAAGGTGAAGGGCAAATGATTTAATAGGAATCTGAGGGGTATGTTTTTTCACACAAAGGGTGGTAGATATATGGAACAAGCTGCCAGAGGAGGTAGTTGAGGCCGGGACTATCGCAACACTTAAGAAACAGTTAGACAGGTACATGGTTAGGACAGGTTCGGAGGGATATGGATCAAACGTGGGCAGGTGGGACTAGTGCAGATGGGACATGCTGGGCTGAAGGGCCTGTTTCCACACTGTATCACTCTATGACTCTATCTATCTTTCCCTCTCAAACCCATTCTCCTACCTTCTCCCCATTACCTCAGACTCCCGTATCAATCAGGAATCTATCAATCTCCTCCTGAAAAATGTCCATTGACTTGACCTCCACAGCTGTCTGTGGCAATGAATTCCACAGTTTACCACCCTCTGACGTAAGAAATTCCTGCTCATCTCCTTCCTAAAGGAACATCTTTTAATTCCGAGGCTGTGGCCACTGGTCCTAGACTCTCCCATTAGTGGAAACATCCTCTCCATCCAGGTTTTTACCAGGCTGGGACAGACGGCAACAGCTTCACACCGTGTCCCAAAGCTTGTGTCCTGTCCTGCATCACGCAAGGCAGCAGAGACGTTATAGGAGAGGGCAAGCACCGTAACAAAGTAGCTCACGATCGTTTGCGTAACATTCAGGAATGTCTATGCATGTCACATCATGAATATTACTGAAGGGCCTTGGCCCGAAATATAATCTATACCTTTTCTCCAGAGATGTTGCTTGACCCACTGAGTTACTCCAGCACTCTGTGACATGTCACCTATCCATGTTCTCCAGAGATGCTGCCTGACCTGCTGAGTTACTCCAACACTCTGTGAAACGTTGCCTATTCACATTCTCCGCAGATGCCGCCTGAACGACTGAGCTACTCCAGCACTTTGTGTCTATTTTCCCTTCACCCATCTGCCCAAGCCCACTCTCCCCCCTCCTTTCCTATGTTCCTTTCCACCCATAAACCTTTCTCTGCCTTTACATTTCACTCCTCTTTCAAATCTGCTCTACTTATCTACATGCATTTTTCTTCTTAACTTTTTGGTCATAGAATGATGCAGTGTGGATTAAGGCCCTTCAGCCCAACTTACCCACACCGACCAACATGTCCCATGTAAACTAGTCCCATTCACACGTGTTTGGCCCATATCCATCTAAATCTGTCCTATCCATGTACGTGACCAAAAGTCTCTAAAACAGTAGGATAGTCCCAGCCTTAACTACCTCCTCTGGCAGCTCGTTCCATATACCCACCACCCTTTGTGTGAAAAAGCTACCTCTCAGGTTCCTGTTAATTTCTGAAATATTGGTCATACATTTGATGCAAAAATGCTCCAAAATAAGGCTCAGAATGCATCAGAGAGCATCTAAAACCCCAGAGCTTCCAGGCCCCTTAAGCGCACATTATTTCACATTAATTTTTTTGTAATCCTGTCATGCCACCCCCCTTTTTGAAAAGGTTCGTACAGGCCTGACTCTGATATGTTAAACTCTGATATGGTTGTTCTTTCAAGTTATTCTTGGCAAACTGTAACCTGGCCATCCTATTTTTGCGCTAACCAGTGGTTTGCATCTTGCCTCTGTATTTCTGTTCATGAAGTCTTCTGTGGATAGTGGTTATTGACAAATCCACACCTGACACCCGTAGAGTGTTTCTGATCTGTTGGACAGGTGTTTGGGGATTTTTCTTTATTATTGAGAGAATTCTTCTGTCATCAGTTGTGGAGATTTTCCTTGGCCTGCCAGTCCCATTGCGATTAGTAAGCTCACCAGTGCTCTCTTTCTTCCTAATAATGTATCAAACAGTTGATTTTGGTAAGCCTAAGATTTGGCTGATGTCTCTAACAGTTTTATTCTTTGTTCTCAGTCTCATAATGGCTTCTTTGACTTTCATTGGCACAACTTTGGACCTCATGTTGATAAACAGCAATAAAAATTTCCAAAGGTGATAGAAAGACTAGGTGCTGATAGCTCTCTTTTACCAGCATTAAGGAGGCAATTAAATACACCTGAGCAATTACAAACACCTGTGAAGCCATGTGTCCCAAACATTATGGTGCCCTGAAATGGGGGGGGGGAACTATGTATAAACATTGATGTAATTTCTACATGGTGAAACCAAAATGTATAAAAATGGCCTTTATTAAAATCTGACAATGTACATTTTAACCACATGTGATTTTTTTTCTATTAAATTGTGGAGTACAGAGGCAAATAAATAATGGTGGCCCTTTGTCCCAAACATTATGGAGGGCACTGTATATGCTTTAATCTTTATCTTACTGCTTGAAAATTTGTTGACATACACATGAACAAAAATGAACAATTTTTCCATTGTTTTGCTGTGCCAGAATTTTTCAATGCACTTGACTGCTCAGCCAGGTTGATGGCATAATTGTTGCTATGCATCAGTGATCCCACTGAACTGACATCTAGCAACAATCGAGGTTGAAGAATGATAAGTCCACGCAGCAGAGATTGGTGGATCTATGCACACGCCATGCTTCAAATTCAACGTGGAGTGCATTGCTTCACCACTTCTGTTTGCATTATACCCCTGCACTCACTCCCTAAATGGATTGGGGGTAGGAGGGATAGTTGAGGAAGCATAATTGGAAGGACACATATGGTATATTGCAAGCACTACATTTCCTTGCCTTTGGTCAGGCGTGCACATTCTTCTGTTCTTGAGGAATGTAACTGTGAGGTTCTCTTTATTAATCTTGACCCCTAGTTCCAAGCATTGAGAGGGGGAAAGTGCCAGAAAATAAGGATCAGTAACAGAATATCACATTTACGCTTCAAAACCCGAACAGTAAATAAGGTAGGCATGCCAACTGACAGGGCTGCCTTATCATGGGAAGTTTTAAATAAAGTTTGGCTTGTGTCTTTCAACATTTAATACCATTGATGGATTTTATTCTGTGAGATTCGTATAACTTGGAAGAGATTGAAAGTTGTTGGCACATTATCTGACAGCTCTTATCTGGTTCACATCTGAACCAAGAGAGGCAATGGTTGTACCCAGTGCAGACTTAACCCCCACATGGAATGCTTTGGAAGATTTTTCTTTTGGTGGTTGAGACAAATTTAAGTGAATGCGAGACATGGCTACTTTATTTATCTTGCTTTTCCTCAACTATCCCTCCATTTAGGGAGTGAGTGCAGGGGTATAATGCAAACAGAAGAGGTGAAGTACTCCACGTTGACCTTGAAACTCCACGTTGACCTTGACACTTGCTTTTGAACCTAGCCTGGTATTTTCAGACTGTCCATGACCACCAAAATTATTCTCTCTTTAATGGTTGTTTAAGAAGAGTGTGTCGGACACATCAGAGCAATGTATGTCAATAGGCTCAATTAATTTGCCAGTCTTTTGATTATATTCACCCTTTTCCACGATGTTTGGTGGTGTTGAACTATTTGACTTTTTTTAAAGTGTTGCTGAATGTAGAAATTCAGAACATTTGTATTTGAATGCCACTCTTCAGGACTTTGCAGCAAAAACACATAAGGAATTATTTTTTTCTTTGATCAAAGCAAAGTTCTGCGTATTTCAGTGACGAAATATAGTAACATAACAAAGTTGTGTAAAATACAGATGTTGGCGCAAGTCTGAAACAATAGTAGAAAATGTTGGATACATTCAATAGATCAATGTAGGAAGAAACATTTGTGCTGTTCAGCTGACCTGCTGAATGTTTCCGCATTTTTTACTTTTCAGGTGCTGGTCCTTTTATAAGATTTTGCCTGATAAACAGAAGACTGGGTTTTATTTGAGCCGCTTGTATACATAAAAAAACCGAGATCTGGTACAGGGTAGAAGTAACATAGAGAAATTGGATAGTGTCCTAACACTGGACATAAGCTACTGACATCGAGATATCTGCTTGTCTCCCTCTTTTTATTAAGGCTTTTTGTTGAATAACTGTCAGATTTGTTCTCTGTACTCAACAGCAGTGAAGTAAGCTAACTGAATCTCATTTTTGTTTGTATGTGAGGATTTTTTTAAACAGAATGAGCTGAATTCAAATTCATGTCTTAAAACCCTACGTCATCCAATCCCTGGAGCTCATTCAGAAGTATTTTCCTTTGGCCCTTTGTATAATTTATTCTGTTGGTGCTGTCCAAAACCTTGCTTATATTATCAAATGAAAGCTGAAACAACACATATTTCAGCTCTTGTTTGCCATTGTAAATAATGCAACTACACAAAATCCAACACACTAGTGAGTTTCCAAAAATTGATGGCACAAGATGTGAGCTCAACTTTATATATGTTTCCCCAATGAGCTATAAAGCAGCTGGGGTGGTGATGGTCTTGTCAGTGGTGCTGATGTATGCCCAGGGCCAGGCTGATTGCTTCCTGCTTGTCACAACTTTGTTTTTTTGAACACTTGCTGGTTTCACTGTCTGAAATTCTGAAACAGATAGTTGTTACATTTCCAAATTCTGGCATATGCCACTTAAGAACTGTTTGAGAAACTACAGTTGTACCACAGAGCTTGTACTGAATAGTGCAAGAGCTTGTGACAATTTTATTTTCTTTCTGCTGCTACTTTTTGTCCTCTGAAATCCGCAGATTTAATCAGAATTGCTTTTTCTACTTTCTACAAAGAAGGTGCAGGTAGCAAAAATAAAAATAATCATAGGATCAAAAGGGCAGCAGCATTAACACAAACTGGAAACATGGGCGTTTCATTGCTTTAAGAAAAGTATGCTTGACTTGCATATGTTTCCCCGTTCACACACCCTGTATCAACCTATTACTTGCTAGGCTTTATTTTGTCCTTCCTCTCTTCTAGTTTTCTCTCTCTCCACCAAACCCCCAAGACAATCAGTCTGAAGAAGGGTCCCGTCCCAGGGTAGAATGGGGACCCATATCAACGGGTCGATGGTGGAGAGGGTCAAGAGCTTCAAATTCCTGGGCGTGCATATCTCTGAAGATCTCTCCTGGTCCGAGAACACTGATGCAATTATAAAGAAAGCACATCAGCGCCTCTACTTCCTGAGAAGATTACGGAGAGTCGGTATGACAAGGAGAACTTTTTCGAACTTCTACAGGTGCACAGTAAAGAGCGTGCTGACCGGTTGCATCGTGGCTTGGTTCAGCAACTTGAGCCCCCAGGAGCGGACAAGACTGCAAAAAGTTGTAAACACTGCCCAGTCCATCATCGGCTCTGATCTCCCTACCATCGAGGGGATCTATCGCAGTCGCTGCCTCAAAAAGGCTGTCAGGATCATCAAGGATCCACACCATCCTGCCCACTCACTCATCTCCCCACTGCCTACAGGTAGAAGGTACAGGAGCCTGAAATCTGCAACATCCAGGTTCAAGAATAGTTACTTCCCCACAACCATTAAACTCAACTCAATCAAAACTCTGACCATTAATAGCCCATTGCATTTTATCTGATTACTTATGTGTATATATTTAATCAATAGTATATGGTCACACTGATCTGTTCTGTATTTATGCCTACTATATTCTGTTGTGCTGAAGCAAAGCAAGAATTTCATTGTCCTATCTGGGACACATGACAATAAACTCTCTTGAATCTAGAATCTTGACCCGAAACATCATTTATCCATGTTCTCCATGCTGCCTGACTCGCTGAAATATAGTTCTTTTTATCTTTTTTAGCTCGTATCCATATACCTTGTATCCATGTAGAAACAAGGAACTGAAGGTGCTGGTTTACAAAAAGTGCTGGGGTATGCAGGAAAAAACTGCAGATGTTTATGTGTACCAAAGATAGAAACAAAATGCTGGATAAACTCAGCAGAACAGGCAGCATCTCTGGATAGAAGGAATGGGTGGAGTTTTGGGTTGAGACCCTTCTTCAGACAATGCTGGAGTAACTCAGCAGGTCAGGCAGCATCCGTGGAGAGAAGGGTGCAGACTCAAAACATCATCTATCCACGTCCTCCAGGGATGCTGCCTGACCTGTGGAACAGAACGTGCTAACCTTTTACAAGAAGGTGCGCAAGCATGGTCGAGGGCGGCTCCTGCTGTGGGTCGGAGGCACCCCGGCCGTGGGGTTGGAACAGTGGGGCCCGCAGGCGCAATCAACGCTCTGGCTGTTAGCCATCCCGGCCGTATGCCGAGGGGTGCGAGGAGACCAATGCAAAAGCCGCCGGATGGACGAGACACAGTCGCATCTCCTCGACCAGCTGGGGATCAGGTCCTGAGAAATACGGCACCTAGCAACAGCTGGGAGACGTCGGCAACAATGCAAACAAAGAAGAAAATAAATAAATAAATAGCCTGATTGCTAGACCCGACATTGGTGATACAGTGTAAATAAAGTGAAAAGAAACAAAACTACAGTGTGCAATCAAGTGCAAAGTGCAAGGAAAGTTCAAATTATCCAGTGTCCATGGTGCAGGATGGGAAGCTGCGCTGGAAAACTGGAGGTCGCTGTGGACGGCGGTCGGACTGCAGTGACGGCATCCGGCTGGAAGGTGGCGCTGTTGACGGCGGTCTGAGATGGTCGAGCATCGCTTCCGGCCAGCCGCGGCAGCCATTTTTGCAGTCGGGGCGGTGGCAGTAGGGCGCGGTGGCCATTTTGGTGGCCGGCTGAGGCGGCCTTTGTTTATTCACCACATTTGGTGCCGATGGAGACCGGCTGCGCTGCCACGCCCTCGGGGAATCCATCGCGGGAACGCCGACTCACGACTGGCCGAGGCTCCACCCCACTGCTGGGTCGCATGGGCAGCCAGCGCCCATGGATCTTCGGGGCAGCCGCCCCAGGTAGTCCCGCCGTATCGGGAGGCTAGACCTTGAGCAGTGGCCGGCGGGTAATGATTGGGCCCGCTCTCTCCCCACTCCCGGAGCCATCGGGCGGGCGTCGGTGATACTGGGGGCGGAGGGCTGCTACATTCGCAGCTCCTGCAGCAGCTGGTGGGGGAGCAGTGGCTGTTGGGGAAGCGACGGCAGTCGCGGCCTCTCAGCTCCGGTGGGCAGCAGCTGGTGGGGGAGCAGCGGCAGCCGCGGTGTGGAATGCGGAAGAGATTGGCGGCCGTCACACAAGGCGCCCATCCACCGGGGCGGCCTTCGGCATACCTTACGGTAGGGCCGGTTGGAGGCAGCGACATTGAGCTGAGCTGCGCTGTCGGCTGCAGACATGAGGTCTTCCGAGGCTGCGTGTGTCGGGAGAAATCCAAAATCCCAATTTGGATCGTTGGGGTCACCAATGTAGCGGCACCAAATGTGGTGAATAAACAATTGCTTTATTCAGTGAGATAATAGGTTCGAAACACAGTTTGGTCCACTAACAATAATTGTCATTGCTGCTGCAACTGAGCGAGGATGTTGTCTCGAGCTCAGCTACCTGTCGACTGGTTGATCTCAAGGTGAGATATGCTTATGTAGCAGGACACTCCCCGTAACGCATGACGTCAAGTGACAGCCCTCGTAACCACTGACGAGGGTTCGACCACAAGTGGTCTGTCTATCAGCTGATGCCACACTGCCTCTTTAAATAACTCTGGGACCAAGCCTCCGCACACTTTGGGGTAGGTAATTCCAGTGAGTCACCACAGAGGGAAGAATTCCTCAGTTTTAAATGATTGTCTCCTTGGAGAGGGGATGCCTGTGATAAAGTTGAGAACGTTGAAACTGAAATGCAGAACCTAGCAGTTGATGGAAATCTGTGAATCTCGATTCACAGCAGAAGGCAGTAGAGGCCAATTCACTTAGTTTATTCCTGTGGACTGTTCCTGTGCTGTATTGTTTCATGTAAGGAGAATGCTGAAATTGCCCAGCAGATCAGGCAGCCTCCATGGAGGGAGGAAAGGTTGAGATCATTTTACATATAAATGACCTGTCAGAACTGTCCAGTTATGACGTAAATAGGAAAGGCTGGATTAAAATTTGAAATCACCTATTGCAGTCAAACACATTGGAATGCATCATTCAACAGTGGTGTTTCGTGTGATCTCAGACAGGGATAAGTCAGGCAACCTATAAACGAATAATCTGAGAGAAAAATGTAAGCTTAAATTAGAGTCTGATTCAATATGCTCAGCAGTGAATTGATTTCTAGCATGCAATGAGTAGACATGGCACGTGCCATATTAGACCCTTGGGCTCATGATGTTGCCTCTAAATTGATTACAGTGCAATTGAAATTCTAAGTCACAACCTTGTCACTTCAATATTGTTTTTATGGGAACTTGATGTGTGCAAATTGGACCACGTGTTTCTCTAAATCACAGAAGTGACTACTCGTCAATAATATTTCATTGACGTAAAGCTCACTGGGGCATCCTGACATCATAGAAACATAGAAACATAGAAAATAGGTTCAGTAGGACGCCATTTGGCCCTTCGAGCCAGCACCGCCATTCATTGTGATCATGGCTGATCATCCACAATCAGTAACCCGTACCTGCCTTCTCCCCATATTCCTTGATTCCACTAGCCCCTAGAGCTCTATTTAACTCTCATTTAAATTCATCCAGTGAATTGGCCTCTACTGCTTTCTGCGGCAGAGAATTCGACAAATTCACAACTCTTTGGGTGAAAACGTTTTTTCTCATCTCAGTTTTAAATGGCCCCCCCTTTATTCTTAGACTGTGGCCCCTGGTTCTGGACTCCTCCAACAATGGGATCCTTTTTCCTGCATCTAGCTTGTCCAGTTCCTTTATAATTTTATATATTTCTATAAGATTCCCTCTCATCCTTGTAAATTCCAGTGAATACAAGCCTAGTCTTTCCAATCTTTCCTCATATAACAGTCCCGCCATCCCGGGGATTAACTTTGTGATCCTACGCTGCACTGCCTCAATAGCAAGCATGTCTTTCCTCAAATTAGGAGACCAAAACTGCACACAGTCCTCCAGATTATGGTCTCACCAGGGCCCTGTACAACTGCAGAAGGACCTCTTTACTCCAATACTGAAATCCTCTTGTTATGAAGGCCAACATGCCATTAGCTTTCTTCACTGCCTACTGTACCTGCATGTTTACTTTCAGTGACTGGTGTACAAGGACACGCAGGTCTCGTTGCACTTCGCTTTTTCCTAATCCAACACCATTGAGACATAAATCTGTCTCCTTGTTATTGCTGCCAAAGTTAATAGCCTCACATTTATCTACATTATACTGCATCTGCCATGCATCTGCCCACTCACTCAACCTGTCCAAGTCACCCTGCAACCTCCTATCATCTTTGCAGTTCACACTGCCACCCAGCTTTGTGTCATCTGCAAATTTGCTAGTGTAATTTTTAATCCCATCATCTAAATCATTAATATATATCGTAAATAGTTGCAGCAACAGCACCGAGCCTTGCGGCACTCCACTCGCCACTGCCTGCCATTCTGATAGGGACCCGTTTATTCCTACTCTTTGTTTCCTGTCTGCCAACCAATTCTCCGTCCATGTCAATACCCTACCCCCAATACCATGTGCTCTAATTTTGCCCACTAATCCCCTGTGTGGGATCTTATCGAAGGCTTTCTGAAAGTCCAGTCCACTGGCTCTCCTTCATCCATTTTACTTATCACATCCTCAAAACATTCCAGAAGATTAGTCAAGCAGGATTCCCCATTCATAAATCCATGCTGACTTGGACCAATCCTTTTACCGCTATCCAAATGCGCCATTATTACTACTTTAATAATTGAGTCCAGCATCTTTCCCACCACCGATATCAGACAAACTGGTCTATAATTCCCCGTTTTCTCTCTCGTTCCTTTCTTAAAAAGTGGGATAACATTAGCTACCCTCCCATCCACAGGAACTGATCCTGAATCTATAGAACATTGGAAAATGATCACCAATGTGTTCCATGATTTCTAGAGCCACCTCCTTGAGTACCCTGGGATGCAGACCATCAGGCCCTGGGATTTATCAGTTCCGTCAGTCTACCCAATACTATTTCTCGCCTAATCCAAATTTCTCTCAGTTCCTCTGTCTCCCTGGATCCTCTGTCCTCTAGTACATCTGGGAGATTGTTTGTGTCTTCCTTGGTGAAGACAGAACCAAAGTACCTGTTCAACTCTTCTGCCATTTCCTTGTTCCCCATAATAATTTCACCTGTTTCTGCCTTCAAGGGACCCACATTTGTCTTTACTAATCTTTTTCTCTTAACATACCTGAAGAAGCTTTTACTATTCTTCTTTATATTCTTGGCCAGCTTACCCTCGTACTTCATCTTTTCACCACGCATTGCCCTTTTTGTTACCTTCTGTTGTTTTTTGATTGTTTCTCAATCCTCTGGCCTCCCGCTACTCTTTGCTATGTTATACACCTTTTCTTTTAGTTTTATTCCATCCCTAACTTCCCTTGACAGCCTCTTACTCCCCTTAGAATCTTTCTTCCTCTTTGGAATGAAATAATCCTGCATCTTCTGGATTATGCCCAGAAATTCCTGCCATTGCTGTTCCACCGTCATTCCTACTAGTTTTCCAGTCGACCTTGGCCAGCTCCTCTCTCATGCCTTCAGAGTCCCTTTTGTTCAACTGCAACACTGACACTTCTGATTTAACCTTCTCCCTCTCAAATTGCAGATTAAAACTTATCATATTATGGTCACTACCTCCTTGCGGTTCCTTTACCTTGAGTTCTCTTACGAAACCTGGTTCATTAGACAACACTAAATCCAGAATTGCCTTCTCTCTGATAGGCTCCAGTACAAGCTGCTCTAAGAATCCATCTCGGAGGCGCTCTACAAACTCTCTTTCTTGGGTCCAGAACCAACCTGATTTTTCCAGTCTACCTGCATTTTGAAATCTCCCATAACCACAGTGGCATTACCTTTGTTACATGCCAATTTAAACTCCAGCTGCAATTTGCACCCTATATCCAGGCTACTGTTTGTAGATAACTTACCTTTACAATTCCTCAATTCTACCCACAGCGACTCTACATCGTCAGTTCCTATGTCACCCCTCTCAAGAGACTGAATTTCATTCCTCACCAACAGAGCTACCCTGCCATCATAAAATATCCCATTTTACTGCCTTCAATTTATATTGACTGTGACTAGTCCAAATATCTGACGTGCTTGGCAGCCCAAGCTAAGAGACAGTGGGGAGTTTAGTCCCTTTGTCTAGTGCTGTGCTGTGAAATAGGGTCAGTTTATGTGTGATGACTTAACTCAGACCATTCATTCTTGGATTATCTTGATTTACCTGCATTCATGGTCGTCTGAGTGGAACATTTCTGAATGTTGGTGTATTCAATTGTCATAGTCATACAGTGTGGAAACAAGCCCAACTTGACCACACTCACCAACATGTCCCCGCTACACTAGTCCAACCTGCCTGCATTTGGCCCATATCCCTCTAAACCTATCCTATCCATGTACCTATCTAAATGTTTCTTAAATAATGCGATAGTCCCTGCCTCAACTACCTTCTCCAGCAGCTAGTTCCATATACCCACCACCTTTAGTGTAAAAAAAAAGCTGCACCTCACGTTCCTATTAAATCTTTCCCCCCCCACCCCATCTTAAACTTATGCCCGCTGGCTGCTCAACCACTCCCTTTGCTCAGGCCCTTGAGTCCTGGCAATATCCTCATAAATCTTCTCTGCATCCTTTCTAGCTTGTCAACATCTTTCTTATAATATGGTGCCCAAAACTGAACACAATACTCTAAATGTGGCCTCACCAATGTATTATATATCAGTAACTTGCCCCCCCCCCCCCCCCCAACTTCTACATGTAATAATCTGACTGACGAAAGCCGAAAGCCTTTTTGGCCACCCAATCTGCCCGCACGCCAGTTTCAACAAACTCTGTACCTGCACTCCTGGATCCCTCTGTTCAACAACACTCCCCAGACCTTTACCATTCACTGTGTAGGTATTGTGTTTGATTTCAAGTGGCAGAACTCATCCTTTATAAGATCAGCAAAAGAAAAGAAAGGCTTGCATTTTCACAGCATCTTTCAAAATTGTTTCAGAGCATCTGTAAGCGTTTCACTTCTAATGGACATCTAATGTCGGAAATGCAGCTGCACGCAGAAAGCTTATATATATATATATAATATGGTGATCAGGTAATCTAGCATTGTTTGGGGGATCATAATTGGCCAGCTCGTCAACTTGATTATCTTATTTGAAGCAATGCCTCAGTTTTATATCCTGTTGAAGGTGCTGACGACACCTTGAGTTTAGCATGTCCTCAAACGGATGATTCGTCTGACAGTGCAGCCGTCCAATACTGAGCAGAGGCCATGTCTAGGTGCGGCACAAAAAAACAAATTGATGGATGAATTAATTAGGTGAGGCCTCTGTGCGGTGAAATGCACAGACGGTGTTTCAGATGAGACGGTGTTTCAGATGGAGACCCTCCACAGATGCTGCTTGAGTTCCTCCAGTACTTTGGCTTTGCTCAAGATTTTGCATCTCAGTCTTTCTCTCCAGTCTAGATGCTGATGTTTATCGCTGTAGCTACAGTGAGACTTGAACCCACATATACTGATTCTTAATGTAAGAACACATTAAGATGGCATGGTTAGGATAGCCAGTTGTGTGCTTTTTCCCAGGGTGGACATATCAAATACTAGAGAGAGCTTTAAGACAAGAGGAGCAAAGTTTAAAGGAGACTAGACCAAGTGGGACCCGTTGGGTCCATCCCCCAACTTGCGGGGGGGGGGGGGGTTGGGGTGGGCGACATCGGCGCTCACACTGGAGAACGGCGCCCCCCGGAGCCCGTCACCCCCTACAAGGAAAATTGTGGAATTTATGGAGGCAATCAATCGTCCCCATGTTGCGGGGGCGGGCATGAGGGTGGGGGTGGGGCGGGACCTATGAATGTGCATCTTGGCCAGGCCCAGGAGCAAACCGACAGGGAGATCCCCCCCTCCCCCTCGATCGGCCCTCCCCATTCCCTGCCTCGTGTCCAAACACCAGGATCGTGGGACTACAATGCAACCAGAACTTGAGGAGCAGCCCCCTCAGATATTCGTACAGAGACAGCAACCTCACACACTCCATATACACGTGGAACATGGTCTCTACCTCGTCGCAGAAAATACAGGAGGCCGACGAGCCCATGAACTGGCCCTGTGCAACACTCTCCATTCCTCTCCCCTTCTCCCCCTCTACCCCCTCCCCCCCTCTCTCCCTCCCTCTCCCGCTCTCCCCCTCCCCCTCCCCCTCCCCTCTATGACAGCTTTACCAGGAGGCCCTCTCATAGAAGAACTGAGGCCCAGGCCGATTTCAATTTTAGAGGCCCCCAAACCAAGATCAACCAGAGGTCTCTCAATTTTAGAGACCCCCAAATCAAGATCCTTTTGAAGCAGACAGGCATGAGGCACATGCCAAATGGCACTCGTTGCCCCCCCCCCCTGAAAGGGCCTGCCTTTGGCAACCTCTCCTCCTGCTGCGGTTGTGATGTCATTGTGGCAGCGGGAAGGCAGCTTGAGAGCCCATTGTGATAGGTGCACTGTGAGTGGCATTGTGACATCATCAGTTGAAGCTGCTGGAAAAAGGCTCTCTATGAGAAACAGTTTTGGGCTTTCTTTTAATAATTTTGAATAACCTTTGAAATAGAGCGTGAAATCTGGTGAACCTGGTGAGGTCGTGGTGGGGGGGGGAAATGTGAGTAAGAATATGTAAAAATGTAAGCATTAGCACATAGCATTTTAAGGAAGATACAATGAATACAGACGGACAGGCACACACACAACACACACAAGATCAGACTTTTATAGATATAGAGAAGATGTGTGCAGCAAGTTTTTTTACACAAGGGTGGCGATGGCCTTAAACACGCAGCGGGGGTGGTGATTGAGGCTGGTATGAAAGTGGCACAAGAGATTTTTAGATAGGCACATGGATATGCAGGGATATGGATTATGTGCAAGTAGATAAGAGATAGGCATGGCATCATGTTCAACACCGGCATTATGGGCCACAGGGCCTATTCTTATGCTGCATTGCTCTGTGTTTGATGATAATACAAAATGAATCCGTCATTCAACGAAGTTACATCTGGTACAAGTACAAAGGAGGAAGGTTTGCAAAATGGTATGACAGCTGACTTGGACGACTGACCTTGAATTGTCCAGGCAACTGCTTTGCCAGAAATCGTCTAATTACTTTTAAACGCAGATAAAAATGCAGGTGAATGTTAAAGTAAGCAAGCAAGTTTATTTTTTAGAACATTTCAGCAACAAAGCAATTCAAAGTGCTTTACATAAAAAAGCAATTAAAAACCATCATTAAAAAGAATAGAAAATAAACCATCATTAAAAAGAATAGAAAATAAACAAGCTAAAATAGAATAAGACAAGTATAAGACAAGAATAAAAGTTACAGTGCAGTGTAAGAAATTATTAATTATTTAACTGAATTAAAAGCAGCGTCAAACAGAAAAGTCTTCAGCCCCGATTTAAAAGAACTGAGAGTTGGAGCGGACCTGCATTTTTCTGGAAGTTTGTTCCATATATGTGATGCATAAAAACTAAACGGTGTTTCTCCATGCTTAGTTCTGACTCTGGGGACAGAAAGCAGACCTGTCCCAGACGACCTCAGAGGTCTGGATGGTTCATAATGTTAAGAAGATCAGAAATGTATTTTGACCCCTTCAATGCTTTATAAACCAGCAATAATATTTAGCATCCTGTAGAAGAAAACAAAAGGAACATGGATACGCAGGGAATGGAGAGATATAGATCAAGTACAGGCAGATGAGATTAGTTTAACTCGGTATAGACATAGTGGGCCGAACATCCTGTTCCTATGTTAAAAGGAACATTTTTATCTTGCCCTATTAGAGGTAAAAATGCTGTGTGAGATCCTAACTTTCTGCACGTTGTTTCTCTACTTCTCTGCTGTCACCTAGTTGTTGACTCTCTATTGTATATTTGTGCATAGGTGCATGATGCAACCAGATTTCCCATAGTGGCTAACCTTCACATTACACTGAATGCATCACAAACCCACCAGGTCCACTCCTTTGTCAATATTATTTCATCTGCACAATCTGTGGAGGCTTCTAAAGCAGTCACATAGGGGCACAAGTATATTGCAGCACATGTATTGTGAGTTTGGTTGCACTGCTTTGCCGTAGCAGACTAGTGATAAAATCTTACTTTTACCATTTTGCAGCTTATGTCTCAACAACCAGTAACAATGGAAATGTTAAATTCAAACAGACTAACATCCACAGTCGCTCAAATATATTTTACCATGAGAATGACTGCGAAACCAGTAAGAACCTGGTATTGTAGTATTTTGTACAATTAATCTCTGCTTCAAGTGATGAACTATTTTACAAATGATCACATCTGCCAAAGGTTATCTTGATTGCAGCATATGTACGGACTCTTCAAAGTGATCTTGCTTTGATTTTTCTTGCGTTCTAGTAATTACTGCGAAATCTGTTAACTGGGTCAAATATTGCTTGAGGAATTTTGGAAATATATAATACTTCTTTTGTCTGGTGCTAACTTTCCCTTCTCTGCCTTACAGGAAATACGGTTGAGTTCCATGGCCCAGAAGGAGCAGGGAAGACAGAAATGCTTTATCACCTGGTGGCATCCTGTATCCTCCCCGAATCGAAGGGTGGGCTCCAGGTTGAGGTGGTCTTTGTTGACACAGAATGTCATTTCGACATGCTTCGCCTCGTCACCGTTCTGGAGCATTGTTTAGCACAGAGCACGGAGGAGTCAGTTAAACAGTGCCTGGGCCGCCTCTTCATCGTCCACTGCAGCAGCAGCACCCAGCTCCTGCTGCTCTTCCAATCGCTGGAGAGCATGGTCTGCAGCCATCCTGCTCTCTGCCTGCTGATTGTGGACAGCATGTCTGCCTTCTACTGGATTGACAGACTGAGTGGTGGGGAGAGCTTCAGCCAGCAGGAAGCCAACCTCCGGCGCTGCGTCGAGTGCCTGGAGAATCTGCTGAGCGAGTACCAGCTAGTGTTAATCGCAACCACACAGGCCCTGATGCGCGGGCGAGATCCTGAGGCAGCCAGGCCAGATGGAGCTGCTGCAGCTCGGCAGCCACCGATGGCAGAATTTAAACCGTATCTGTGTAAATCATGGCAAAAACTTGTCAAGCACAGGTTTGTTTTCTCAAAAAACACCACGGTGAACAACAAGCAAGAATTTGCTGCTGTTTCTCTCCAGCCAAGAAGCAGCATTGTGAACAGGTGCTCCTTTATTATTACAGATGGTGGGGTCCAGTTTCTTTAACCCTTCGGCATTCATTCCCTAATCGACGACCACTGGAGACCCACGTGATTGTACACGTGAGAAAGTGCCTCCCTTTTTGCTCACTGCTAATTGTTCTGGTTAACTGAAGTCTATTTATTGGCGAGCACTGGTGGGCATAATCTGATTAACCCTTCAACTGTGATTTGACCCTAAATGAGGTCAGATGGAGGTTTAGCCACCTTCATGTGCACATTGTTGAAGGTTTCATTGCAAATTCTCCAGCTGGTTTTGGCCTGATCTGCAGGTGAATGGAGCCAATCCAGGCACCTTATTCAAAGCTCCTTTTCTGGATGTACGTCCCTTTTGTGCATGTAGGCAAGTCCAGGACATGCTCTTAATATTGATTCCAGGCACGTGGGTTAAAGCAGAATACCAGAAATACTTGAGTACATTTTTTTATGATGGCAGCCAAACTGAACCTCTTAAATGAGATTTTAATAATTGTGTGGAAACATTTAATATTATTTAGCTTTCTCCATATAATTATGACCTGTTCTCCAGGACGTTTTATAGGCAGAGCTCAATTTAATAAAAAGCTTCAGCTGCAAGTGTGACCCGTCCCTTTCCATTGTTGAAACTTGGTTTAGCAGTCCTGTTTAATTTGTGATTGAAAGTAGGGAGGAGGGGTTTATCGGGTGTGAATTGAATTTGGTGCACAATGTTCGCAAATGTGTTGTGTTTAAGTGGACAATTTGATCCATGTTTCTACTTTAATGCTGTAAGGCAGAGAAGAGTGGGGCCAAGACAAGAAACGGAGCGATTGTAGAATTTACACCCACCGTTAATTTTTAAGGCGCACACAGGAACAAATAGAATGTTTTAACTTGAAAATGTGAATTTTAAAGCATGTTGCACACATTATTTTAAAGTTGAAGCTAGTTAAATCTCCTTCTAAACTCATAGCGCTCAGAAGGCAGCCACTCAGTCCTTTGTATCGGTATTAACTCTTTGATGTTCCTCTCTGCTCTTTCCCCATTGTCTGCGTTGCCCAGCAGTGACATCTTTAAATTATTTTTCTGTCTACAAACTAAGACTTTGAGGTTGAAAATTATAACTAATGAAACATCTGAATGCCATTCAGAGGTAGCACAGAATTATGTCATAATTATAAGCTGGTTATGAATAAATACAATGTGGAATTTAGAACAATTTTTTCCCCTGATTTGAGCGTGTGAAATACGTTACCATGAGAAATAAATGAGATATTATGTTGGAGAAGCTACTTAAGAAGGAAGTGTCGACGAATAGGTTGCCATAATGGGATTGGATTAAAGTTACTAGATGAAACATGAAGCACCTAAACACTGCTGGGACAATTTAGACCATCGGTGTTTTAAATTCTGTGCCGCTGTGTCTGATGAGTGGTAGGGCATTGCAGTTGCTAGCAATGTTGGGGCAGTGTACAGGCACAGAGTATGGGTTTGGGGAAGGACCGGGTATGTGCAGGTTTATAGGTTAATTGGCCTCTATAAAATTAGAACTAGAGAACAGGTTGCAGATGGTCGGCGTGAACTCGGTGGGCAGAAGGGCTTGTTTCCATATTTATCTCCAAATTAAACTAAAGTATTTATGGAGTGAGGGGAGAGTTGGACAACCACAGAGAAGGAATGGAGGCACCAGATTAAAATATGGTTCATAAAAGCAAAATATTGCAATTTATGCAAATCTGATATCCTTGGGCCTGGCAGGACCTCCAGAGAAAAACCGAGACCAGAGAGTGCATAGAAGCATTAAAGCAGAGGTACTTTTGTGTGATGGGTGATGTTTACATTTATTACATTTATCAACTGAGCTTTATACATTATAACAGCAATGGCATTTTGCAGTGGTGATCATGAATATCCTGGGGTTGTTTAAAGACGATATAAATAGAAGAATTTTGATTTGTTTGCGATGGCAATTGAAACATTTGCAACCCAAACTTAATTATAAAAGTTTCTGCATTTGACTTTCCACCTGCCTGTCTTTTTTAATGGGAGATAGACACAAAATGTTGGAATAACTCAGCGGGTCAGGCAGCATCTACGGAGAAAAGGAATAGGTGACGTTTTGGGTGGAGACCCATCTTCAGACCTGAAAAATCAACTATTTATTTTTTACAGAGATGTTGCCTGTCCCACTAAGTTACTCCAGCATTCGGTGTCGTAAAACAGCATCTGCAGTTCCTTCCTACACACTTTTTAATGGGAGTGCTGGCTTCCACAATGTTGTCCTGTATGTTCAGGTTTTCATAGTCTTCGCAGTTTTCATTGCTACACTCATAATGATGGGTGTAAAATATTTTCATAGAATCAAGGAATGATTGCAGCTTAGAAGGAGGAAATTTGACCAGTTAAGTCCATTGTGGTTCAAAGCACAATCCAACTGATACCTCTCCCTTCTGTTCCTACAGTTTGTTTCCATGCAAGTAGTTCTCCAATTCCTCTTTGAACCTAAGTGAAGCTGCTGCCAATACTACACCTGGAGAACATGGATAGGTAACGTTTCAGGTCGAGACCTTTCTTCAGACTGATTGTGAGGGCGGAGGTGGGGGGGGGGGGGGGGGGGGGGGGAGAGAGAGAGAGAGAGAGAGAGAGAGAGAGAGAGAGAGAGAAAAAAAAAAAAAAAGCTGGAAGAGGCAGCCTCGACCCAACAAGTTACCTATCCATGTTCTCCAGAGATCCTGCCTGAACTGCAGTTATTCCAGCACTTTGTGTCCTTTTGTGTATGAACCAGCATCTTTGTTTCTCTAATACTACCCCTATTAGTACATTCCAGACCCTGACCACTTGCTGTGTAAAAACGTGTTATTTTCATCTACAGCCTTTTAATACTTCAGATCCAATTTAACCAGTGATTTGTGTAGAATCATAGAATCATAGAAAATAGGTGCAGGAGTAGGCTATTCGGCCCTTCGAGCCTGCACCGCCATTCAATATGATCATGGCTGATCATCCAACTCAGTATCCTGTACCTGCCTTCTCTCCATTCCCCCTGATCCCTTTAGCCACAAGGGCCACATCTAACTCCCTCTTAAATATAGCCAATGAACTGGTCTCAACTACCTTCTGTGGCAGGGAATTCCACAAACTCACCAATCTCTGTGTGAAAAATGATCTTCTCATCTCGGTCCTAAAAGACTTCCCCCTTATCCTTAAACTGTGACCCCTTGTTCTGGAGTTCCCCAGCATCGGGAACAATCTTCCTGCTTCTAGCCTGTCCAACCCCTTAAGAATTTTTTAAGTCTCTATAAGATCTCCCCTCAATCTCCTAAATTCAAGCAAGTACAAGCCGAGTCTATCCAGTCTTTCTTCATGAATCAGTCTGGTGAACCTTCTCTGTACTCCCTCTATGGCAAGAATGTCTTTCCTCAGATTAAGAGACCAAGTGCCCCGATTTATCCCATAAACATAAAAATTGTATTAATCCCTTTGTGCATGTATAATCTTTGAGCATGCCTTGAACATAAAACAATATAGTGCTAGAACATGTCCTTCAGCCCACGAGGTACATGCTGACTATGATGCCATGTTAAATAAATTGGGATGATGAAGGAAACCCCACTGCACACACAGAGAATATATAAACTCCACACATGTCACTGGAACCCAGGTTGCTGAGATGTGAGGCAGTATTAATATTGCCTGAAGTAGTCACAAGATCAGATTTTCCAAAAAAAGCATCAGAATAAATTTCACAACCCTATTTTAAGTTAGGATTGCATACACTTGAATGATATGATTGGGTTCATATTGTGTAAGGGAAATTGGTAGTCAGATCACCTGGATCTCGCTGATCAAAGTTAGGATCAACTTGTCTTTCTGACTGAAATTTATTTTCCTTTTCCAGTTCTGAAGAAGTGTTCCCAAGCCTGAAATGTTAACTCTGTTTCTCTCTCCACAGGTACTTCCTGAATTACTGTTTCCTGCATTGTCTGTTATTTCAGATTACAGGGCTATTTGACGGAAATTGATCATAGCCAGTAATTGAGAAGTCATAAGCATGAGACTAAATACGAGTTAATTTAAAACGGAGCGAAAGAGAGAGACACAGTTTTGTGATTAAATTTTAACATTATATCTGATATAATTTGGATATCCAGCAATCAATTTAGATTGCTGCATACAAGAAAACGGTTTGAAGATACGTTGGGTGTTAAACTTAATGAGAATGTTTTGCTGTATGCAGGTTACGTTCAGAGACTGGGCCAATGAATCTGTGCTTTTGCTTCTATACATTTATGCAGTTGGCTGATGTCTTGTGTTTTGTATTAAGTTTTATACTAAGCAATTGTAATCACTTTTCCTTTAACTAATACAATACCAACTCATGTATTTTGCACAAAGAATACAGAACACAATGAAGTGGTTGAACCCATGGGTATTGGCAACTGATGCCAGAGAAACTCGGGTAGTAGTTCTCCCTTTAATGTAACCTCATTGAAGTTGTCATCTGCCAAATCTACTGTAATATGGACTTCTCTCAGTTCCTTTTGCATCACACAAATACGTAGTGACAGATACTGTATATCTCTCCAAGTTCTTTGTGCTTTTTCTAACTCCGCATAAGAATCAAGTCACGTCCATTTATTTAGCCCCCAGGCAAGTGTTCACAGAACCCTTTGATGTCATGTACCCGATGAATTGCAGATTTCTATTTCATCTTTTTCCGCATTGTCGGTGCTCTTGTGACTGGAGCTGGGCTGCAGTAGGTTTCCCGATTGGGAATAGCAACTGCATTGGGTATCGTGCAGCTCGTAACTAAACCATCAGCTGATGGAAAAGAATGATGGACTGATTATAATTGGTGATATACAGATATGTATAGCTTTGGATATGTCCCAGATGCCCAATGGATACTGTATAGGAAAATACCATCTCCTTCAAGATGTAGGAATAAGGAACCGCAAGTGCTTGTTTACCAAAAGAAAAAGACACAAAGCTGGTCAGGCAGCATCTCTGGAGACCACTGATAGGTGATGTTTCAGCACGGCACCCTTCGTCAAACTAATTGTAGTAGGAGGAAGAAAGCTGGAAGAGGGGTGGAAGCCTCTCCCCCTCCGAACGTACTGCCCTCCGCTCACACTGCAACAACCCCGACATTCATTCATATATCCCTTGGTTGTCACCTCTTCCACAGCCAACAATGGACCGTTGTGAGCTCTGTTTCCGTTGTATTTATTCCATTGTTATTTGTTCTGAACCTTTTTATAGCTCTAGTTTCCCTCTGTCCTGACTCTTAATCTGAAGAAGGGTCTTGACCAGAAATGTCACCTATTCCTTTTCTAGAGAGATGCTGCCTGACCCGCTGAGTTGCTCCAGCATTTTGTGTCTCTGGGGGAGGGACAAAGCCTGGCAAGTGATGGATGGATGTGCACGAGGGGAGGGCTGATTGGCAGTTAGTTGGACAAAGGCCAGAGATGAAAATAGGAAAAAAGTAGGACAGAATAGGTGTGAAATGTGAACCCACAAGAAAGGATATAGGTGGAAGGGGACGGGGGAAAGGGAGAAATGGGTATGCAACCATCCCCTTCAAGTTGTACACAATCCTGTCTGCCTACTGGGAGATTACCTCAACTGACTTCATCAATGCAGGGATAACTTGCCACAACTTAAGAACATACAGGCTGGGAGCATCCTGCAAATTTATGAGTTTATTTTGGAAAAGGAAATGTTGGCACAAATTACATCAAATAAACATGCACTTTAAACTATACGTTTCACAATATACTTGTACTTGTTGCAGATGATAATATATATCTCATTTTAGTAATAGAGAGAAATTACAATTATTTTATTCATTCACAGGATGTGGGCAGTGCAGATAATGCCAGCAATTAGTTAATCCCTAACTGCCCTTGGACTGAGTGGCTTCCTTGGTGACTTCAGCAAAGAGGTAACCACATAGCTGTGAGCTTAGAATCACATATGAACCAAATTTCCTTCCTTTAAGTGAACTGATAGAGTTTTTTAACCATACCCTAATAGTTGAATAGTACGCTCCAAAGACTACTCTAACCAGACTAGAATTAACTTGTTTAAATTCCCACAGATCCCCCAGTGTGGTTCACTACTCCTAATTTCTGGACCAGTTGATTAACCATGATGCCATTGTACCTCAACTTTTCTGCAACCTGCTGACGGTGGGAACCATGCCCGCAAACTGATGCCAAATGAGGGACCCATTTTGTTTGGTGGATCTGTGCCCGCTTAGAATATTGCCCGCTTCCCAAGCTCGTTTCACTTAGGGTCCTTACTCTAGCAGACAGAGGACGTCCTTGTCATATCAGGAAAGAGCCCCTTTAATCTGTAATCACAAAGCACTTTGTCCACAAGGACATCCAGCTGCAAAAACGGCTTCATCTTCACATAAAGAGAGGCTGTTTGGAAAACCTGAAAGTGCTTTCAGGAGAGGAAGAGATGACACAAAGAGGAAGGGAAGCTTCACTACAAAAATTAATGATTTTATGCTGACAATAGCTGAGAAAATGCAATTGGCAGACTGTCCCCCTGCTTCAACAGAAACATCAAGAATAAAAAATAAGCAATGAACTATAAGTCATTGAAGTGAGTAAAATAAGGCTTTTCTGTGTAAATTTTAAAAGGAAAAATGTGTTGGATCTTACAGCTAAAACAAACAAGCGTTGATACTTAGAAAACGATTAATGCAACTTGTCATTGTTTAAATGCTTCACTGGAGCTACAGCTTTAAGTGGATACGGGGGAAAACAGGCACTGCTCAAAATATTACTGGATTAATTATGTTTGGATGAATTGACTCCACAGATTATGTTGCTTGTCCCACATATCTATTTTTAAGAAAAAAATTGTGTACGTTAAAAAGCCAAATGTTACCCATCCATGGAATAGCATTTTGTTTGAGAGAAGTAACATATTAATTGCACCATTATTAATGTACATGTTGGCAGGCAAATTGATGAGATTAAGTGAAATGCCACAGAGAGCAAATCTCCAGAATATAGTGACTACCCCACCATTGTTAGAGCACAACCAGTATCTCTCTTTCGGGTTCTCTGCTGTTGCTGAATTTGCGGTTTTATTGCCACTGAAACTCAGGGGAGAAGATCATCTTGCTCTGCCAAATCTTTGCTAGAAATGTAGTGGAAACTCCACAGTGGTGAGTAAACAAGGCTTTTTCTAATCTGTGGCTAAAAACCCGGAGGTCCTAACAGAGCAATTCAAGGTGGTCCTGAGATCGTGGGGAGGGTAAAGCAGGGCCTGAGGAAGGAGGGGGAGAAGTTCACAAGTTATAGGAGTAGAATTAGGCCATTTGGCCCATCGAGTCTACGCTGCCATTCAATCTCTGCCTCCTAATCCCATTTTCTTGCATTCTCCCCATAACCCTTGACACCTGTTCTCAACAAGAATTTGTCTATCTCTGCCTTAATATCCACTGACTCTGTGGCAATGGGTTACTCAAAATTAGATAAATCAATACTCATACCGGTGGGCTGTAAGCAGCCCAAGCAAAATATGAGGTGTTGTTCCTCCAGTTTGCATGTGGCCTCACTCTGACGGTAATTTGCAGATGCATCATGGCTCGATTTGGATGAGAGTAGGGTGGGGACAGTAAATGTTGGGGAGGGTGTAAAATGCCAGCAGGAAAGATGAACAAAGATGTACCATAAACAGTGGGGGATTAAGCAGCCATTCACCAGTTAAAATGGTTCATGGTGCAAGTGGAGTTAGGAATGGTGCAGTGGAATTTGGCAGCAGTAGGCTACATGTGGGGTATATTTGTCCGAGTTGGAAAATGTCTCTCTTTGTGCTTCAGGACTTGACCCTTTGGGTGGCTGGCACATTTGTATCCTTTGTTCATTCTAATGGTGCTCGAATGGTCAGGAAATGAATTGTGCTGTGTATCTTATCCTCGACTTTCCACATGGTTTCACCTGCAAACCAACTGATGTGATCCCAGATTATCAGCAGAATGATTGAAGTGGAATATGGCACATGTGTGACTGTCTAAGAACTCTGTACCATGTTGTAGTAAATTTGTACACTGTTGTATCAGTGGATTGCCATTTGGTTGAGGGACACTGCCCTTTACCAGTTGATGTTTTGACAAGAGATCTGTTTATTTCCTCGTGTCTCCTCAACACAAAGGAACCTCCAGAGACTGCATTAGAATGGAATTTGGGATGTTGCTACTCGAGGAGCACCAAGACAATAATCGAGTTCAAAAAAACAGAACGGGGTTCCTCGGTTAGAGCAGAGATGCTGGTTGGACGTGAACGCGTCCAATTTGTAGGGTGGCTTTGAGATGGGAGCCTAGGCGGTCTCTTGCCTGTACAGGTTGTTCCCCAGGTTATGACAGGGTTCCATTCCTGAGAACAGTTCAAAGTCAGAAATGAAGCCTCAAACTAACTTCTCACATGACAAAAGATGTCTGCAGCAGCCAGCAAATTAATTCCACTGTTCTCCCAAACATTTTTCATGTGTACGGGCTTTATGTAAATCAGGCGTTTCTAAGCTGAGGAGGACCTGTATGTGAGTACAAATATTTCTTAAGATGAACAATGTGGTTAATGTCATTCGAGGAAGTCACAGGATGGAGAAACATAACAATATTGAGGAAGAGGGAGTCCATAATGCTGCTGTTGGTGAAGTCGAAGACATGTGAACATTAGGGGAATCTACTGGTGACAAAATCTAGAAATAAAGGACATGATATATTTGCGAATTCCTTGAATGGAATGATGCAGATCATATAGGATCTTTATCGTCACACCCTTGCTCCTGCATCGTGGAAAGATAAGTCAAGGCAGCAGAAACTAACCTGTATATATAAAAGAAAATGCATGAGTACATCGTACGGTAGCTTCAGTACCCAAGTAAATTGCTGCAATAGAACCAAATCCATAACATGATTATTTGGCAGCTCAAATCTCCACATTGTCCATAACTGTTGGATATCATGCGTGCTTCATTTCAGGCGGATTCAATCAAACTAGATTTACACATTTTATAGAATACAGATTTTACCATGGCCAAGGTAAGAGCACGTCATTCATAACTCTTTTTCTTTTCCCTTCTTCACATTTGCAAATGCATTGATTTTCCTAAGAACCATTGCTGAAGGTTAATCGTAAAGGGGAGGAAGCCGAGGTCAAAGATTTAAAGCCTCATTCATTGCATCATCTGCATGACCCCAAGAAAAAGACAGAATGTCAGCAAGGTGTCATTGTAGGGAGCGAAGGTCATGTGGCTGCAAAGCAGAGTCATCTGGAAACCATATGCAACATACAGTGCACTCCATAATGTTTGGGACAAAGACCCATCATTTATTTATTTACCTCTGTGCTCTGCAATTTGAGACTTATAATAGAAAACATCACTTATGGTTAAATTGCACATTGTCAGATTTTATTAAAGGGCATTTTTATACATTTTGGTTTCACCATGTAGATATTACAGCTGTGTTTATACATAGTCCCCCCATTTCAGGGCAGCATAATGTTTGGGCTTCACAGGTGTTTGTAATTGCTCAGGTGTGTTTAATTGCCTCCTTAATGCAGGTATAAGAGAGCTCTCAGCACCTAGTCTTTCCTCCAGTCTTTCCATTACCATTGGAAACTTTTATTGCTGTTTATCATGCAATGACTGCGATTCCTGGACATCACCGGTTGCTGGTTGTCTTCTCTGGTGATGCTATGCCAGGCCTGTATTGCAGCCATCTTTAGCTTATGCTTGTTTTGGGGGCTAGTCCCCTTCAGTTTTCTCTTCAATATATAAAAAGGCATGCTCAATTAGGTTCAGATTGGGTGATTGACGGCCACTCACGAATTGACCATTTTGTAGCTTTGAAAAACTCCTTTGTTGCTTTAGCAGTATGATTGGGATCATTGTCTTGCTGTAGAATGAACTTCCGGCCAATGAGTTTTGAGGCATTTGTTTGAACTTGAGCAGATAGGATGCGTCTATACACTTCAGAATTAATTGTGCTATTACCATCAACAGTTAGAAACATAGAAATTAGGTGCAGGAGCAGGCCATTCGGCCCTTTAAGCCTGCACCGCCATTCAACATGATCATGGCTGATCATCCAACTCAGTATCCCGTACCTGCCTTCTCTCCATACCCCCTTGTCCCTTTAGCCACAAGGGCCACATCCAACTCCCTCTTAAATATGGCCAACGAACTGGCCTCAACTACCTTCTGTGGCAGAGAATTCCACAGATTCACCACTCTGTGTGAAAAACGATTTTCTCATCTCGGTCCCAAAAGAATTCCCCCTTATCCTTAAACTGTGACCCCTTGTCCTGGACTTCCCCAACATCGGGAACAATCTTCCTGCATCTAGCCTGTCCAACCCATTAAGAATTTTGTAAATCTTTAAGAATTTTGTAGATCACCCCTCAATCTTCTAAATTCCAGCGAGTACAAGCCGAGTCTATCCAGTCTTTCTTGGAAGTCGTGCCATCCCAGGAATCAGTCTGGCGAACCTTCTCTGTACTCCCTCTATGGCAAGAATGTCTTTCCTCAGATTACGAGACCAAAACTGTACGCAATACTCCAGTTGTGGCCTCACCAAGACCCTGTACAACTGCAGTAGAACCTCCCTGCTCTTGTACTCAAATCCTTTTGCTATGAATGCCAATGTACCATTTGCTTTCTTCACAGCCTGCTGCACCTGCATGCCTTCTTTCAATGACTGGTGTACCATGACACCCAGGTCTCGCTGCATCTCCCCTTTTCCTAATCGGTCACCATTCAAATAATAGTCTATCATCAATGAAAATAGTTGTATCATCAATGAAAATAAGCGAGCCAGTACCTTCAGCAGCCATTCATGCCCAGGCCATAACACACCCACCACCGTGTTTCACAGATGAGGTTGCATGCTTTGAATCTTGGGCAGTTCCTTCTCTCATCCATACTTTGCTCTTGCCATCACTCTGATATGTTAATCTTCGTCTCATCTGGCCACAAGACCTTTTTCCAGAACTGTGGTTGCTATTTTAATTACTTCTTGGCAAACTGTAACCTGGCCATCCTATTTTTGCGCCTAACCAGTGGTTTGCATCTTGCATTGTCGCCTCTGTATTTCTGATCATGAGGTCTTCTGCGGACAGTGGTCATTGACAAATCCACATCTGTCTCCTGAAGAGTGTTTCTGATCTGTCGGACAGGTGTTTGGGGATTTATCTTTATTATAGAGAGAATTCTGTCATCAGCTGTGGAGGCCTTCCTTCCTTTGCGATTAGTAAGCTCACCAGTGCTCTCTTTCTTCATAATGATGTTCCAAACAGTTGTTTTTGGTCAGCCTAAGGTTTGGCTGATGTCTCTAACAGTTTTATTCTTGTTTCTCAGTCTCGTAATGGCTTCTTTGATTTTCATTGGCACAACTTTGGTCCTCATGTTGATAAACAGCAATAAGTTTCCAAAGGTGGAAAGATTAGGTGCTGTGAAATCTCTTATACCTGCATTAAGGAGGCAATTAAACACTCCCAAGCAATTACAAACACCTGTGAAGCCATGTGTCCCAAACAATATAGTGCCCTGAAATGGGGGGGGACTACATATAAACACTGCTGTAATTTCTGCATGGTGAAACCAAAATGGATAAAAATGGCCTTTATTAAAATCTGACAATGTGCACTTTAACCACATGTGATTTATTTCTATTACAAATCTCAAATTGTAGAGTACAGAGTCAAATAATTAAACAATGGGTCTTTGTCCCAAACATTATGGAGCGCACTGTAAGCTTTACCTCCCACTGAATACCAATGTGTGCAAATAAAAAACGCTGGGAGTAGGACTAGTTTAAAAGCATGAGCAGTTTGATGACTATCTCATCAGCACCCGATCCCATATGGAGTCAGATCACAACCAAGTATAATCCCTCTTAGGTGTGAGAAGAGCTGGATGCATTTGCACCATGGATGTAACATTACAGGATGTGACTCATGGAAGTTCTTGCACTTATTTCCATTTATTTGATTTTTGGATGCCATGCAACAAATTCTAATCTTTTATCTGCTAAACAAATCTGGTGAAACAGCGAATGTTCAGAAATTTTCGAAGTCATGAAGAGTATTTTATTGTCATGTGTACCAAGGATGGAACACTTGCAGCAGCTTAACAGGCCTGTAAATGCAATACAAGGATTTATGTTTTTAAATAAATTCAATAGTTTTTATGGCACAGCAGTAGAATCGCTGCCTTACAGCGCCAGAGACCCGGGTTTGATCCTGCTTTGTCAGGGGGATCTGCACCTGTGATGGACCAACCTATCACTCTCTGTACTCTCCTTCGTTCCTGGGCTTTTGAATTGCCCAATCAGGCAGTGATGCAGCCAGCCAGTATGCTCTCTACTGTGCCAGATGATCTATATCGGTGAGACAGTGGCTCAGCACTTCAACTCCCCCTCCCATTCCGTATCCGACCTCTCGGTCCTGGGCCTCCTCACGGCCAGAGTGAGCAACACCGCAAATTGGAGGAACAGCACCTCATATTCCGCTTGGGGAGTCTGCATCCTTTGGACTTGAACATTGAATTTTCTCAATTCTGTTAACCTTGCTGTCTCCTCCCCTTCCCACTTTTCCCTCAGCCCTCGGGCCCTGGCATTCCCTCTCTCTCTATCTCCCTCCCCCACTCTAGTCGCACCAGCTTCTCATTTTCACACCACAAACAGCTTACAATGGCTTGTTCCCTTTATCATTGATACTTTTTTGCATATCTTTCATTCATTGTTCTTTATCTCTCCACATCACCGTCTATATCTCTCGTTTCCCTGATCCCTGACCAGTCGAAAGAAGGGTCTCGACCCGAAACGTCACCTATCTCCTTCGCTCCTTAGATGCTGCTGCACCCGCTGAGTTTCTCCAGCCTTTTGTGTACCCTGCTCTCTACTGTACATCTGTAAAGGTTCAATAGAATATCTGTTGGCATACTGAGTCTATCAATCTTCCAAGGAAACTGAAGCATTGATGAGCTAGCTATGTGATTGCATCAATGTGCCAAGCCCAGCACTGATCTTCAGAAGTATGTATTCCCAGGAACTAGAAGTTGTTGACTCTTTACTGCTGTCCCATTGATGAAAACAGGTTTGTGGATCTTTGGCTTTCCAGGACTGAAGTCAGCCATCAGTGCCTTAGTTTTGCTATAATTGAGAGCAAGATTGTTGTTCTGGCACCATTCAATCAGACTTTCAATATCCTCCCTACACTCTGACATATCATTAGAATGCTCAGTAGATAGAATCTATACAGGGATAAATACAAGATGGCTACCAGAGTAGGGCAATGAATAGTTGTACCTGGTCAATCATTGAGATCTTATAATGCAATAACAAGGAGCAGCAGATGCTGATTTACACCAAAGAAAGAAACAAAATGCTGGAGAAATTCAGCAGAGATTCTGTATGAAGAAGGGTCCCAACCCGAAACATCACCTATTCATGTTCTCTGGAGATGCTGTCAGACCTGCTGAGTTACTCTAGGATTTTGTGTCTTTCAGTCATTAAGGTCAATAGTTCTGCCTTTGTTTAAAACAAATATTTTGCCCATGTATTTCTGGAAAAGTGAGCTCATAACAGATATTGGGATTGGGATTCATCGGTCACCAACATCATGTGAAGAAGATATTCATTATGTGTGACATATTGGAATAATATGCTGCCTCTGCCACCACTGACCCTTCCCATCCACTGCATCTCTCAAACCACCACCTCCTCCCTACTTACCTGCCACTTCCTGGATGCAAACTATCTGAGTTCCTATAGGTCTGCTTTGAACAATGCGCTCATGAATAATGTAAATCCAACTACTTTGGCCCTAAAGTTGAATCATTCGAATGGCTGAATCCTTCGCTGCTTGCAATAATTTCTTCTTGGTGTTTAAAACTTGTTTACCTTTTGAAAATCCCATCTTTTCTCTCCCTCTCTCGGCTTCATTTTCCAGGCATGATTGAATACCAAAGCCTAGTTGATTGTACTTCTGTATTACACCCTCTAAATTACTTTCCTTCAGGAGATAGGAGATGCAAAGGTAGACCAATGGTATGCAGATGCCCTGTTGCCCTTGCTGCACCATTATCAGATTACACTTCTAGAAACTTGCAGTGTAAATATTTTTTTAAAAGAACAGCGCATGCCACAAGTCTCCTGGCTCCCACATGATTTGGGTTATTAGATTCTGCAATTTGCTCTCTGTGGCTTGAGTTCATTCAAGCTGAATAGCAGCCCTTGGTTATTCTTGATGAAGTGCCAGTCCTGATTTAAAGAGATAGCCAAACCTTTCGAGTACAGTGGCTTGCAAAAGTTTTCATACCTCTTGAACTTTTCCACATTTTGTCACGTTACAACCACAAACGTAAATGTATTTTATTGGGATTTTATGTGATAGACCAACACAAAGTGGCGCATAATTGTGAAGTGGAAGGAAAATGATACATGGTTTTCAAATTTTGTTACAAATAAAAAAAACTGAAAAGTGTGGCGTGCAAAAGTATTCAGCCCCTTTTACTCTGATACCCCTAAATAAAATCCAGTGAAACCAATTGCCTTCAGAAGTCACCTAATTAGTAAATAGAGTCCACTTGTGTGTAATCTAATCTCAGTATAAATACAGCTGTTCTGTGAAGGCCTCAGAGGTTTGTTAGAGAACATTAGTGAACAAACAGCATCATGAAGCCCAAGAAACAAACCAGACAGGTCAGGGATAAAGTCATGGAGAAGTTTAAAGCAGGGTTAGGTTATAAAAAAATATCCCAAGCTTTGAACAGCTCACGGAGCACTGTTCAATCCATCATCCGAAAATGGAAAGAGTATGGCACAACTGCAAACCTACCAAGACATGGCCGTCCACCTAAACTGACAGTCTGGGCAAGGAGAGCATTGATCAGAGAAGCAGCCAAGAGGCCCATGGTAACTCTGGAGGAGCTGCAGAGATCAGGTGGGAGAATCTGTCCACAGGACAACTATTAGTCGTGCACTCCACAAATCGGGCCTTTATGGAAGAGTGGCAAGAAGAAAGCCATTGTTGAAACAAAGCCATAAGAAGTCCTGTTTGCAGTTTGCCACAAGCCATGTGGGGGATGCAGCAAACATGTGGGGGATGCAGCAAACATGTGGAGGAAGGTGTTCGGGTCTGATGAGACCAAATTGAAAATTTTGGCCTAAATGCAAAATGCTATGTGTGGCGGAAAACTAACACTGCACATCACCCTGAACACACCATCCCCATTTCTGAAAGATGGTGGTGGCAGCATCATGCCGTGGGGATGCTTTTCTTCAGCAGGGACAGGGAAGCTGGTCAGAGCTGGTGGGAAGATGGATGGAGCCAAATACAGGGCAATCTTGGAAGAAAACCTGTTAGTTTGCAAAAGACTTGAGACTGGGGCAGAGGTTCACCTTCCAGCAGGACAACGACCCTAAACATACAGCCAGAGCTACAATGGAATTGTTTAGATCAAAGCACACTCATGTGTTAGAATGGCCCAGTCAAAGTCCAGACCTAAATCCAATTGAGAATCTCTGACAAGACTTGAAAATTGCTGTTCACAGTGCTCTCCATCCAATCTGACTGAGCTTGAGCTATTTTGCAAAGAAGAATGGGCAAAAATGTCAGTCTCTAGATGTGCAAAGCTGGTGGAGACATACCCCAAAAGACGTGCAGCTGTAATTGCAGCAAAAGGTGGTTCTACAAAGTAATGACTCAGGGGGGCAGAATACTTTTGCACGCCACACTTTTCAGTTTTTTTTTTTATAATAAAATTTGGAAACCATGTATCATTTTCCTTCCACTTCACAATTATGCACCACTTTGTGTTGGTCTATCACATAAAATCCCAATAAAATACATTTACGTTTGTGGTTGTAACGTGACAAAATGTGGAAAAGTTCAAGGGGTATGAAAACTTTTGCAAGCCACTGTATGTGCATGAATTAAAATTTACCTTACTTTGGAAACTTGCTCATTTGCATCTTTAGAGTTATGGGGTGAATGTGTACAGGTGCCCTTTACCTTGTTTTTATTTTTTTGTACGAGAACATGCCCCTGCACATCCACATAGAGAGAGTGTGCAATGGTCATTGCCTGTCCTTACTTGCTCTTCACCAGACGAGCTTTGCCACCTATGGTGTAATTTGAATGCAATCTCGACCTAAATCATTGACGTTTCCTTTCACCCCAGAGATGGTGCTCGACGCACTGTTCCTCCAGCAGTTTGCTTATTAACTGCAGTTTTGAGTAAATTCAATAGGTATATGCTTAGGTATATTATTGTGACATGAACAGAGGTACAGTAAAAGCTTTGCTTTAGTATTTGGTTTATTGATACAGGCCCTTCAGCAATGCAATCAAATCAGATAGACGGCACAATGACAGAGCAGTAGTGCTGTTGCCTCACAGAACCAGAGACCCGGGTTCGATCCTGATGATGGGTGCTAGCTGTGCCGAGTTTGTACGTTCTCCCTGTGACCGCTTGGGTTTTCTCTGGGTGCTCCGGTTTCCACCCACATTTAAAAGGTGTGTATGTTTGTAGGTTAATTGACTTCTGTAAATTGCCCCGGACCTAGAACTCATGTACTGGCGATCAATGGTCACTGTGGACTTGGTGTGCCGAAGGGCCTTCTATCACTAAACCAAATACCATTCATAAATACTTTCAAGTCAAACTCGAGTACAATAGGTAGAGGAAAGGCGAAGATAGCAAAATATTGTTCTTAGCACTATAATGCACCAGTTCCATAGACAAAGTTCCAATGTCCCCAGCTTATGGAAGGATCATTCAGAAATCTGAAAAGAGAGGAAGATGCTGTATGGGCCAAAAGTGGGCAGGTGGGACTAGTGTAGATGCAGCATCCTGGTTGACATTGGCAAGTTGGACTGAAGGGCCCATATCCATGCTGTTTACTCTATAAATGTGCAAGATTCATTGGACATGCTGAATTTCCTGTCTCCTGAGGAAGTTGAGGCATTGGTATTCCTTCTTGGCTGTCGCTTCAATGTGATTGGTCCGCAACAGATCGTTGGTGATATTAATGCAAAGGAACTTGAAGCTCTCAACAATTTCCAGGTCCACCATTGATGCTGATCAGGGCATATACTCCACTACGCTTCCTGAAGTTGATAACTAGCTCCTTCGTTGCTGAAGTTGAGGGAGATGTCCTGACACCATGTTACTAATTGTCCTCATCTGCAAACATCTAGATGGATGTAGAGCCAAATTTGGCCACTCAATCGTAAGTATATAGGTTGTATAGTAGGGGGCTCAGAACACTTCCTTGCGGGGCACCGGTGTTGAGAATTATCATGGAGGAGTTGTCAGTGATTGCCGTATATTAGCAAATGGTGGATGTCCATACAAAAAGAATATCTCCATTTATTTGAGATCCAGGTTAAACATAAAACTAATTAATGGCTTGATTGGGAAAGGATGGAGGTTCACATTGATGTCAACAATTGTTTCAGTGATGTATAAATAGAAACATTCTCAAAGGAACTATTATAAATCAGCTGGAGTAACTCAGTGGGTCAGGAAGCATCTGTGGAGAAAAAGGATGTGACATTTTGGGTCGGGACCTTTCTTCAGACTGAAAGTAGGGTCCAGACCCGAAACGTCACCCATCCTTTTTCTCCACAGATGCTGCCTGACCCGTTGAGTTACTCCAGCACTTTGTGTCTATATGCCAGCATCTGCAGTTCCTTTCTACACATTTTAATTCAGCTTTGGTATCTGATGGGTTGACTTGGGAGTAACAATGCCAAGGATTCAACCCTTAAAACCTATGTCTTTGTCAATAGATTTTGTCACATCCTGATATTTTGTTCAATCGTTTAGTGTCAGATAATGTTTTAGTAACATTGTTGTGAAGAAGTGTGTGGCATTTATATTAAGAAACAGTACTAATGAATGCTGTGGAAAGAGCATTTGAAAACAATCATGCAAATCTCTCTAGCTACAGATTTTCAACTAATTTCAAAAGTGAGATTGGAAGTCTGCAGTTCAGATTGCTGTCATCTTCTGCTGGAACATTGGCTGCTAATGTCCATTTTACAATTTTTGGAAGATGCTATTTTGGTTCATCCAATAAACTTGTGTCTTTATTAACCAGAAATTTGGAGTCTGAGCACCTTCACAAATCTATAGAGGCAACACAACTTTGCTGATGTTTTCCTACTTGCAAGCTTTATGGTATTTGTAGATTGAGTAATAGTCCTCCTCTCCCTGGCACGATTGGTTTCTTGGAAGCTATGCTTTTCATCTCCTTCCTGTTCTTCGGACCGAGCTGGAAAAAAAAAACTCAATGAGGGAAAGCGAAGCTGATTGATTCTCACAGCAGTAACTTGGCCTTGGCAACTGTTATTCAGACTTCCTGTCAATGGCAGTGAGTGCCCCACTTCTTCCACTTTCTATGTGACAGGCTCTCTTTTCACAGAAGCAAAGCAAACTTCTCTTAGATCCCAACTTCTTTTGTCAGATCGCCTAGTTTTTGGCAAGGTTGACGATTCCCGGCCCTCACATCAGATATAGTGTTTTTCATGTGATAGTTCAGCTTATATAATGTTTTCTCTGTATCCCTCTCACTTTCCTATTCGCACATAGACAGCACAAGTTAATTAATTGGCCAACATAGAAAAATATTAATTTTACTTTCAAGTTATTTATCCACAATAAATTCCATTCATAATTTTTCAGTTGCCGTTAATATCGACTTTTACAAAGTCTGGTACTTACACTGGATTAGACTATAACCTAGTATATCAAATACACTTGGATGCTGTAATCTTCAAATTTTCACCAGATTATCTTGGTACAACTTTGCTAGTTGTGATCTAGGCAGTATCTTAACTTTCCTTGCAATTATTTTTGTTCAGTCTCTTTAAAAAGAATTAAGCTAATGGCTACACTGTAAATTCAACGGAATTAATCTGAATCTCTCTCTGTCTAAAGAGCAGAGGAAAAGAAAACAGAGTTCCTGAATGGTGTTTATGCCACGATTGAAGGGGAATGCACAAAGCAGTTTCCGGATTGGTAGGTCTTAAGTCATTTTGGGCAGTTGGCCAAATGGAGTGGAAATAAATTCCATTGAACCAGCTAACTTGCCAGTGATGTCACCAACCAACCACCTCAATGAAGCCTCTCAGTACTAATGAACACGATGGGTATTGGAGGGAGAGATGGTAAAGATGCGAAGTTACGAAAGGACACAGAGGAAACCCTGTCTAGTGTACTGAAACTGAATACGCCTTACAATTCCAATAATTTTTTTTGGACTAATGCTACCAGCTGCAAATTTCACCAGGTAGGCATCCTTATTGCTCATTATCTCAAATGTTTTATCCCAAATAATCTACTCATTGATCAACACCTGCTGCTCAAATGCAGGCCAAAGAGAGTCAAACTCAGTTATGCAAAGTCAGGAAGCACACAGAAGGAACCCCCAATATATGAGTGTTATTCTGACCCTGAAGACAAAACATGTTCTTCCCACGGGTTACACAAAAAGCTGGAGAAACTCAGCGGGTGCAGCAGCATCTAAGGAGCGAAGGAGATAGGCGACGTTTCGGGTCGAGACCCTTCTTCAGCTATGTTCTTCCCACACTTTGTAGTGTGAGAAAACAGTTTCCTGGTGAGGATGCGTCACACGAGGAAGCCCAAAAACAGTGTGCATTTTAGAATCATAGAGTCATACAGCATGGAAACAGACCCTTCGACCCAACTTACCCACATTGGCAAACACGTCCCATCTACACTTGTCCCACCTGCCTGCGTTTTACCCAAATCCCTCTAAACCTGTCCCATCCACGTACCTGTCTAATTGTCTATCAGTCCGTACCATACTCCCACCAACATTTGTGTGAAGAAGTTATCCACCAGATTCTTATTAAATCTTTTACCCCTTCACCTTAAACCTATGTCCTCTGGTTATCGATTCCCCTACTCTGGGCAAGAGATTCTGTGCGTCTACCCGATCTATTCCTCTCATGATTTTATACACCTCTATAAGATCGCCCCTCTTCCTCCTGCGCTCCAAGGAATAGAATCCCAGCCTGCTGAATATCAAATACTGTTTAACTCGGGTTTCTTGGGAATTGATTAGAACTTCTTGCAACACAGAAGAAGACTACAATGTGGATAAGAAACACCAGTAATGTTAGACAGGCAAGCACTGTAGCAATAGAAGAGCCTGGTTGACAGCTAAAATGGAAGCAATGGGCATCCATAATTTGCTTTCCGGGACATGAAATCATGAACATGAGTTGGTGAAGTCAGTCCCACTGAGAAATAAACATCTTTTAAGTTTCATTAAAGCAAAGCAATTTCCACAGCAATTCCCCGATTTCTTTGCAATACAGCCGTCGAGACTAAAATCTGATCACTTCTTGGTCCACTGGGACCTTCCCCATCAGTCCCAAATTAAGCAAATTGCACATTTTTGACAGCTAAGATCTTTCTAAATAAGGTCCCAGTTTGTGAATGTGTTAATAGTTGCCTGGCTTTGCAGTGTGGGGATTGATTAATCACAGCTTCTGCACGTGGAATAGATTTCCTTAAGGTTAACTTTTCTTGCTAATTCGCCTTCAAACCACGAAGGCACAGAAGAAAGCATGTGTTCTCATCTTGTGAGCTTTATCATGCATGATCTCTTATTGTTGACACACCACATGACCGTCTAAGCCCTTCTACAGGTTGCCCACGGCGCTGGAGAAGTTCAGACTATAATGTGGGATACATGTTTGCTGAGGAAAACAAAGACAAATATTTGCCTTCAAATACTGCCAGGGGCATTCCAAAGTGCTTCACAATCAATGAAGGAATAGTCATTATTGCCACTTCCAAAACAAGTGTATGGAACCAGCTGCCAGAGGAGGTAGTTGAAGCAGATACTGTTGCAACGTTTAAGAAACATTTAGACAGACACGTGGATAGGACAGGCCAAATACAGGCAGGTGGGACTAGTGTAGATGGGACATGTGGGCAAGTTGAACCAAAGGGCCTGTTTCCACGCTGTAAGACTCTCTGACTCTATTTAATTGGCCACTGTGAATTGGCACCAAATGTAGTTGGGTTGAACTTGGGGAACTGGGTCTCTGTGCATCCCGATGCACCTGGATATTCGACTTCCTCATCGGCAGACCACAATCAGTACAAATTGGCAACAGCATCTCCCCCTTGCTGAGATTTTGCACCGGGGCACTTCAAGGCTGCATGCTCAGCTCCCTGCTCTACTTTCTCCACCCATAACTGTGTAGCAATTGCAACTCCAACACCATCATTAAATTTGCTCACAGTACCACCATTGTTGGAAGAATAACAGGTAACGATGAATCAGAGTAATGGAAGGAGATCGACAGTCTGTTGAGCTGTGCCAGAATTGCAGTCTTAGTTTAGTTTAGTTTAGAGATACAGTGCGGAAACAGGCCCTTCGGCCCACTGAGTCCGCATCGACCAGCGATCCCCACACATTAACAGTACCGTACACACACTAGGGCCAATTTTACATTAATACCATGCCAATTAACCTACAAACTTGTACGTCTTTGGAGTGTGGGAGGAAATGGAAGATCTCGTAGAAAACCCACGCAGGTCACGGGGAGACGTACAAACTCCATACAGACAGCATCCGTAGTTGGGATCGAACCCGCGACTCTGACACTGAAAGCGCTGTAAGGCAGCAACTCAAAGTTAGAAAGACCAAGGAGCTGATTGTTCACTTCAGAAAGGAAAAGGCGAAGGACCATGCACCAGTGACAGAACGGCACTGGAGGAAGTCAAGTAGATTCAAGTTCCTGACCCGACACATGCCTGATGATCTTTCCTACGCACAGCACAATGATGCAATTACAGTAAACTTGCCAATACCTCCTCAGAAGATTGAGAAGATTCGTCATTTTGTCAAAAGTCTCGACAGGTGGGCAGCATACTGATTGGTTGCATCACAGTTTGTTTCATTCATTGAACATTGAAAAAGATTGGAAAGACTATGCCTGTAGATTTAAATGACTAGGCTTGTATTCACTGGAGTTCAGAAGGATGAGGGGGATCTTATAGAAACGTATAAAATTATAAAAGGACTGGACAAGCTAGATGCAGGAAAAATGTTCCCAATGTGGGGCGAGTCCAGAATCAGGGGCCATAGTCTTAGAATAAAGGGGAGGTCATTTAAGACTGAGGTGAGAAAAAACTTTTTCACCCAGAGAGTTGTGAATTTATGGAATTCCCTGCCACAGAGGGCAGTGGAGGCCAAGTCACTGGATGGATTTAAGAGAGAATTAGATAGAGCTCTAGGGGCTAGTGGAGTCGAGCGATATGGGGAGAGGGCAAGCACAGGTTATTGATAGGGGACGATCAGCCATGATCACAATGAATGGCGGTGCTGGCTCGAAAAAAGAACAGATACCTAAGAAGTGAGTATTTTAAGTTTTCATAGAACAGTACTGCATTGGAACATGCCAAACAGCCCATGATGTCATTGCCAAACTTGATGCCTAATTAAATTCATCTCCTCTGCCTGCATATAATTCATATTCTTCCATTCCCTGTTTATTCATGTGCCAATATAAAACCTATTTAAACATCACCATTGTATCTGCTTCCACCATCACCCCTGGCAGTTTGTTCCAGGCACCCACCTTTCTCTGTGTGTGTAAAGAAAACCTGGCCCGCACATATCCTTTACCATTTTCCCCACCGACTCAAGGCTGTGCCTGTTACTTTTAGTCCTTTCTACCCAGGGATAAAGGATCTGACCGTCTACCCTATCTATTCCTCTTGTCATTTTATGTGCTTCTATCAGGTCTCTCTTCAGCCACCAATGATCTAGAGAAAACAATCTAAGTTTGTCCAACCTCTCCTTATAGCTAATATCCCCCAAGCCAGGCAGAATCCTGGTAACCGTCTTCTGCACCGTCTCCAAACCCTCCACCATCCTGTAATGGGGCAAACAGAACAACACACAATACACCTTTTTTGCCTAACCAAAAGTCTATAAAGTTGCAAATTGACTTTCTGACTCAATGCCCCGATTGATGAAGGCAGGCATACCATGCCAATATTTGCATTGCTACTTACATGGAACTGTGGCCTTGGGGCCCCAATATTCCTCTGTACATCAGTACTATTAAGGATCCTGCCATTTACTGCCTATTTAACTTTGTATTTGACTTTCCAAAGTGCAACACCTCACACTTACACAGATTAAACACCATCTGCTATTTATCCACCTGTATCTGAAACTAATCTATATCCTGCTGTATCCTTTAACAGCTGCCTTCATTATCTGCAACTCCTCCATATTTTGTGTTCCCTGCAAAGTTACTGCAAACAACCAATCTACAGTTTTGTCCAAGTCATATTTATATATGTCACAAATAACCAAAGTCCCAAACTGATCCCTGCAGGGCACTATTTTACCTGAAGGTGACAGGCAGCCAGCTAAAATAACACTCACCACCACCCTCTGTTTTGTATGAGTAAGCCAGTTCTGAATACCAAATCACCATGTATGCAGTGCACCTTAATCTTTTGGATCAGCCTTTTACGAAGAGCCTTGTCAAATTTCTTATTAAAGTCCATCTAAACATCCATTGTCCTAGCCTCCTCAATCACTTTCATCACCTCTTCAAAAAAACGCAAACAAATATGTAAGGTATGACTAAGGCACAAAGCCATACTGATTATCCCTAATTAGCCTATTCATTGTCATAGTGTCATGCAGCTTGGAAACGGGCCCCTTGGCCCAACTTGCCCACACTGATCAATATATCCCATCTAGACTGGACCCACCTGCCTGCATTTGGGCTATATCCCTCTAAACCTGTTGTATCCATTTACCTGTCTAATTGATTCTTAAACATTGCAATTGTCCCTGCCTCAACTACCTCCTCTGGCAGCTCATTCCATACTTCCACCACCCTTTGTGTGAAAAAGTTACTCCTCAGTTTCCTAATGAATCTTTCCCCTTTCAACGTAAACCAATGTCCTCCTGTTCTCCATTCCCCTACTCTGGGCAAGAAACTGTATCTGCCCGAACTATTCTTCTCATGATTTTATAAACATGAATTTTATTCTCTTCCGAATGCGAGTAAATTCTATCCATTAGAATTTGTTAAATCATGCTGATTTCGTTTAAAATATATTAAAAATGAAGTTGAATTTAAAACATTGTGAAATTTTTTTAAATTTATCATTAAAACAAATAATTAAAAAATACAAAACAAAGATATTTTTAAAATAGCTTACTCCCCTCCCTTCCTTCCCCTTTCTTCTCTACATCTCTTTCAATTCCAATTGAAATCTGTGGGGTCTCCGACCGTGTGCCAGGTTGAACCTGCCAGAGGATTTCACAGCTGATTCCCCAGCCTAATTACCAGGGAATCACAGTAAGATGGAGTCCTGAATCTGTCAGTGAGAGCAAGATTAATGTGTTTAACAATACACATGCTAGGAGGTCCCGAACTTGTTTCCACTTAAACGAGTAAATGCTGGCAGGCACAGTAGGCTGCAAATGTGGAGCCAGGAGCAAAGAAACAAACTGCTGGAGGATCTCAGCGGGTTGAGCAGCAAAGGTATGATCAACATTTTACGTTGGGACCCTACATCATGAATAAGAGTGCTAAAGGTAGCTGGTGTAAGAAGAGCTGAGTTAGGGGCTGGCAGGTAAGAGGTGGAACTAGACATGGGAGATATGATGGGCAGATAGAACACAACTAAATAGTGAAAGGCCTGGATACACAAAATACATAAAGCAGTCTACATCTTCCAGAACCTGCTGCTATAAAGAGGGAATTGATTGGCAGAGGAATTAAAATAGAAAATGTTGGAAATACTTAGGTCAGATAACATTTGTGGGAAAAGAGCCCCTTCATCAGGTCTAATTTACAGTGGGAAGATGAACTTTGGATTGCAAATGTAGTCTAATGCCTCCATAATATAATCACTTGTACCTAATATGCTGATAAACTGCAGCTCAGCTTCCACAGCATCCTTGATCCGAGTCAAAATTAAACTCCTACCACTGCAGAAAGTTGAGAAGAAAACGTAGGTTGACAGTCCAGTGCAGTAGCAGGAGTGCAGTACTGTCAACGGTGCTGCCTTTTGCATAAAGGTACACTCTCAGGTAAATGTATTTTGGAGAAGGCCAAATAAGTTCTCTTATTTGTTCATAATGACATTGTTCACCACTGTGTGCTGTGTGAAAATTGGCAGCTTTGTTTTCTACATCACAACGGTGATTGCACTTCAACAGTACTCCATGCTTATAAAGTGTTTTATGTGGCTACTGTATATACTGCAAGTATTTCTGTTCTCTTCCTATGATCTGCTATGTTGCTCCTTCTCCACAAAGTGACCATTGTGCTGATCATCAGACACAGCATATTTGCTGCCTTGAAGTAAAATAAACGTTGTTCTCCACAACTTCTGGGCCATGTTGCAGCCCTCTGCCCATTTATTCTGTTGGAATTGCTTTGAGTTCCAATGAAGTGTGAAAAATGTAAGCACAGAGACGCCCAAGAGCTTGGAAAGAGATGACCTCAATCACCATTTAACCAGGATTTAACAAGCTCGGATGAAAGGTCAGTCTGAAATGTTAACTCTGTTTTTCTTTGCACAGATGAACAATCCCAGCATTCTGTCCACACTTCAGATTTCCAGGATCTGCAGTTTATTCTTGCGCTGCATTTAATGGATTAAACATTAGAACAAAGAATAGTTCTGCACAAGATCAAGCCCTTTGGCCCACAATGTGTGTGCCAAACATGATGCCACATTAAACCAATCCCTTCTGTATGACCCTCCACCCCCTGCATATCCATATGCCTATCTAAAACACTCATGATGCCACTATTGTATCTTCTTCAACCACCATCCTGGGCAGAATGTTCCAAACCCCACCACTCTCTATGTTAAAAAAACTTACCTTGTACATTCAAACATTAAAGGACACACAGTGCCGGAGTAGCTCAGCGGGTCAAGCAACATCTCTGGAGAACACGGGTAGGTGACATTTCGGGTCCGGAACCCTCTTCAGAATGATTGGTCAAATAATCAGTCTGAAGAAGGGTCCCAACCCAAATCGACACCTCTCCATGTTCTCCAGTGATGCTGCCTGACCCGCTGAGCTACTCCAACACTGTGTGTCTTTTTGGGTAAAGCAGCCTCTGATGTTCTTTGTTTCTACTCTCTGTTTAAACATTCCCCACTCACCTTAAAGTTGTGCCTCTGTGATATTTTCACCCTGGTAAAAAAAAAGTTCTAACATTCTACCCTATAAATGCCCTTCATAATTTTATAAATGTCCATTAGGTTTCCCCTCAGCCTCTGACATTTCAGAGTGCTATTTCAGTTACTCTTTAAGTCTCCAGTCATAGGGAGGGAGACAGAGATTGTGAACAACTGAGCTCTTTTGTAAAATGTAAATAAACGGAGCAAACAGCTCAATCGGTCTGGGTTTATCTTTGTCTTCTAAGAGGTTCTCCTCCAACCTTGGTTCGCCCACTCTGTCCAATTGGAATTCATCCTTTTTTCCTTCCTTGAATCAAAAGTCCTTTGCACATTCACAGTGAAACATTGTTTCTGAAAATGTATTGGTTCTGCAAAATATGGAAGAGGAGGTAGGGAGCATGTATCCATGAGCTTCCTCTTTACTCAGAGTGGGTGAGGTTATCAGGATGAAGGCTTTAGAAACATAGAAACATAGAAATTAGGTGCAGGAGTAGGCCATTCAGCCCTTCGAGCCTGCACCGCCAATCAATATGATCATGGCTGATCATCCAACTCAGTATCCCTGTGTCCTTTGTATGTGTGTGTGTGTGTGATAACCTAATCTCAATCCATCCACTCCTGGGTGATCATTCTAGACAGAACGGGATCGAGTCAGTCCCGACCAAAATGTTGCCTGTCCATTCCTTCCACAGATGCTGCCTGACCCGCTGAGTTACTCCAGCACTTTGTGTTTTACTCAAAGTTGCTGCATATGCAGTTCCTTGTGTCTTTATTTTCATTGTGTACTTTGTAGGTCTAAATTAAAGCAACAAGGAATTCCCAATCGTTTGTTACATATTTTGGACCGTTGCTCTGATGGGGACCAATATAACAATGATTTCAAGGGTGAGCAAGAAATTAGAACAGAAGTAGAATGCAAGGGTGCAATCTAAGGATGCAATCTGATAGATTTTGTCCAGAATATTCTCTTAATTTCATGAATCATACAGGATAGAATCAGACCATTCGGCCACCCAGCTAATCTGACATTAATCTTTTTTTTATCCTCTCATTCTCATCACCCTTTCCCAGATTCTGCCACTCATCTGCACACTAGGGGCATCTTACAACGGCCAATTAACCCGCACATCTTTGGGATGTAAGAGAAAATCTGTATGGTCACATGGAGAACGTGTAGGTTCCAAACAGGGATTGAACATAGGTCTCTGGCACTGTGAAGTAGCAACTCTACCAGCTGTGCCACTGCAACACCTCCTTGTACCCTGATGAATTCCCTTGTTGCGTTTTCAGAACCATATCAATTTTTGATTGATGCTGAGAAGTGGACATTCCAAGGACTAATGGCTTTTCCTGCTTCCAAACTGCTTTATCTTGTCCACACTGACTGGGCTAAGAAATTAATCAAAATATGACAGTTTGGAGATCGATGCCAGGATTTAGTTCAGAAGCTGAGGTTGGGAACTGAAGCCTCAAAAGCAGAGCAAACCAAATAGAAGAATTTTATTTTTTTTACTGAAGCTCTGAATATTATAAAATCATATTGCAACACTAAATTAATCTTCGAGCATATGATTTACAGGTTTACCACACTCTGTGTCTCCTGTGCCCTAATTATGTTATTGTCTTTACTTTTCCCCTAATGAATTTAATCCTTGGAGTGCCACAAGGCATATATAATTCCCTGTGCTAAGATATACTGTTTAATTATGAATCTACCATCTGAAAACACCAGAGGGAACAATGGAAGTGATAACTGTTAATGTGTCATACAGAGAATGGTGTAATAGTGATGCAATTTATATGAATTAATTCAGAAAAAAACATTAAAATGAATAAACAATAATGAGTAAATATTAGAATAGGTAAATCAAACCATACAGTTAAATAAGATTTATTCCCCTTCGTAAATCCATGCTGACTCGGACGGATCCTGTTACTGCTATCCAAATATGCCGCTTTTTCATCTTTTATGATTGACTCCAGCATCTTCCCCATCACCGATGTCAGGCAAACAGGTCTATAATTCCCTGTTTTCTCTCTCCAGCCTTTCTTAAAAAGTGGGATAACATTAGCTACCCTCCAATCCATAGGAACTGATCCTGAATCTATAGAACATTGGAAAATGATCACCAATGCGTCCACGATTTCTAAAGCCACTTCCTTAAGTACCGGAGATGCAGACCATCAGGCCCTGGGGTTTTATCAGCCTTCAATCCCATCAGTCTACCCTATACCATTTCCTGCCTAATGTGGATTTCCTTCAGTTCCTCTGTCACCCCAGATCCTCTGGCCACGAGTACATCAGGAAGATTGTTTGTGTCCTCCTTAGTGAAGACGGATCCAAAGTACCTGTTCAACTCATCTGCCACTTCCTTGTCCCCATAATAAATTAACTTTTTTCAGTCTTCAAGGGTCTTAACTAATTTTTTCCTCTTCACATACCTAAAGAAGCTTTTGCTATCCTCCTTTATGTTCTTGGCTAGCTTACCTTCATACCTCATCTTTTCTCCCCGTATTGCCTTTTTAGTTATCTTCTGTTGCTCTTTAAATGTTATCCAATCCTCTGGCTTCCCGCACATCTTTGCTATGTTGTACTTCTTCTCTTTTATTTTTACAATCCCCTGACTTCCCTTGTCAGCCACGGTCGCCCCTTACTCCCCTTGGAATCTTTATTCCTCTTTGGAATGAACTGATCTTGCAGCTTCTGTATTATTCCCAGATATACCTGCCAAGTTGTTCCACTGTCATCCCTGCTGAGGTATCTTTCCAGTCAACTTTCGCCAGCTCCTCCCTCATGGCTCCATAGTCCCCTTTGTTCAACTGTAATACTGACACCTCCGATTTACCCTTCTCCCTCTCCAATTGTAGATTAAAACTTACCATATTATGGTCACTACCTCCTATTGGCTCTTTAACCTCGTTCCTTTATCAAATCCGGTTCATTACACAACACTAAATCCAGAATTGCCTTCTCCCTGGTAGGCTCCAGTACAAGCTGCTCTAAGAATCCATCATGGAGCCACTCCACAAACTCCCTTTCTTGGGGTCCAGTACTAACTTGATTTTCCCAGTCAACCTGCATGTTGAAATCTCCCATAACAACCGTAGCATTACCTTTGCAACATGCCAATTTTAACTCCTGATTCAACTTGCACCCTCTATCCAGGCTACTGTTTGGCAGCCTGTTGATGTCCCATTAGTGTATTTTTACCCTTACAATTCCTTAGTTCTATCCATACTGACTCCACATCTCCTGTTTCAATGTCACCCCTTGCAAGGGACTGAATTTCATTCCTCATCAACAGGGCAACCCCACCCCCTCTGTCTGTCTTTTCGATAGGAGTTATACCCTTAAATATTCAGTTCCCAGCCCTGACCCTCTTGTAGCCATGTCTCTGTAATTCCCACAACATCATACTTGCCAATTTCTAACTGAGCCTCAAGCTCGTCCTCTTTATTTCTTATACTTCACGCATTCATATACAACACTTTGACTTTGGTATTCACCTCCCCTCTTTGGCCCCAACCTTACTCTCTTATCCCTTTTCCAACTTTGTACAGGTCACCCCTACCCCAGAAGGGATCCCAGTGGTTTATAAATCTAAATCCTTGCTCCCTGCACCAGCCCCTCAGCCACACATTCAGATCCCCTATCTCCCTGTTCCTGTCCTCACTAGCATGAGGCACTGGAAGCAATCCAGAGATAACCACCCTAGAAGCCCTGCTTTTCAGTCTTCTTCCTAACTCTCTAAATTCGTTTTGCAGAACCTCCTTCCTCCTCTTCCCGACGTCGTTCGTGCCCACGTGCACAACTACTCCGCCGGTTGTTCACCTTCCCTCTTGAGGATGTTCTGAAGTGGTCTGTGATATCTTTAACCCTGGTCACAAGACAAATCTCAAAGAGAAAATCAAACAAGGAATAAGCCAAAGGCACAGTCAAGCAGACAATCTGATGAAGTGTTTTGACATGTTTCGGTTTGCAGCATGAAGGCTCGATTTATTAAAATAATCCAGAGTTTGGGGCTGCAGTGGCTGAGGGCAATGCCATAAATGATGCAAGAGTGGCTTCAGAAAGAAATAGCTTTGTGATTACTGGCCCTGACCCAGTTGGAAGCATTCTTGCCTCTGACACAGATCATTGTGGGTTTAAATTATTTTCTAAACACTTGAGCATATAATCTAAGACAGGCCTCCCTGCAATGTGATGCAAAGATGAGGCATTGCCATCTCCCTGAGGTGGTTACAAAAGATCATGGGGTGAATCTTCCTGCTGCTAACACTTCACCGTCTCTAAAATAGATTAGATGGTGATTATCATCATTTGATTTGTAGGCCCTATTGAGTGCAAATGGTTATGAAGTGCTGGAGTAACTCAGTGGGTCAGCATCTCTGGAGGACATGGGTAGGTAACATCCATGGCCTGCTGAGTTGCTGCAGCATTTTGTGTCTGTTTTTGAAAACCAGCATCTGTGATTCCTTGCATCAACATCCTTATTTCCGACCTTATGAGGGACGGAAGATCACAGAAAAAGAACCTGAAAGTTGAACATCTGAGGGACTGCTGCAGTGATGGACTGAGATGGTTTCGTTTAGAGATAAAGCGCAGTGCAGAAATGCCCACCAAGTCCACACCAACCAGCCATCCCAGCACACTAAGACCACACACACACACACACACACACACACACACACACACACACACACACACACACACACACACACACACACACACACACACACACACACACACACACACACACACACACACACACACACACACACACACACACACACACACGACAATTTACAATTTTACCAAGCAAATTAAACTACAAATCTGTACGTCTTTGGAGTGTGGGAACGGGCAAAACGTACAAACTCCATACGAACAGTACCCGTAGTCAGGATCGAATCCGGATCGAATAAGGCAGCAACTCTACTGCTGCGCCACCCTGCTGCCCTGAGATAGTTGAGCCTTTTTCCCCCTTAAATACCCATTGGTTCAGTTATCCTCTCCATATTCCTCTCATTTTTGCGAGCTCCCACAACGGTGGCAGGCAACCTCCAGGAAACTGAGGCTCACCAAAAGGGGGAGAAAATCTTTCTGGGCTTTTACACCTGCATCCGGATCAGCCCCCCCCTTACTGCCTCGTCACTACTGACCGGGCCGGTCTGGCTTCGTGTGGTGTGGGAGGATTTCTGCACCGTCTCGAATTTCTGCGGCCTTGGAACCTGGAGCTGACGGGGCCTCCTTTCTCTCAGAGATAGGAGGCTTTCAGCAACAAAGACTGCAGGCAACCCTTTCGTTGCTGCAGGAGCAGCGAAGGCGGGCTGGGATTGTCTGCAAATGTTAGCAGCTCGCCAGGGAACGCAGGAGAACCAAGATAGCCGGGCGAAGAGATGATGACGCGGCAGTTTTTGTGGGAGCCGCCATTATCGATGTTCGAGGCAAAACCACTTGCCTCCCTCCCTCGAACTGTTCCATATTGGGGGGTTTTTGTGTGTGGACTTGGCCATTTGGGCTGTCGGTGCCTGTCTGGCATTGTGTTTAAGTGCTATGTTTTAAATTGTAGCACCTGATACCATGCAGGCTCAGTGTTCTGGGGGATCGGAACCTTCCCGGAGTAATGCAAAGCCGGCATAGGAAACCAGCCCCTTCTCTCCCTCAGGACCTGGGTCCTGAGGGACTCCCTGAGTCTAGTGGAGGGATAGACAAACCTACTGTCGATGGTCTTGACTCCGCGGGCACATAGAATAGAATAACCATATAACCATATAACAATTACAGCACGGAAACAGGCCCTCTCGGCCCTTCCAGTCCGTGCCGACCATTTGTTTTCCCCTAGTCCCATCTACCTGCACTCAGACCATACCCCTCCATTCCCTTCACGTCCATATACCTATCCACTTTACTCTTAAATGTTAAAATCGATCCTGCCTCCACCACTTCTGCTGGAAGCTGATTCCACACAGCCACCACCCTCTGAGTAAAGAAGTTCCCCCTCACGTTACCCCGAAACCTCTGTCCCTTAATTCTCATGTCATGCCCTCTTGTTTGAATCTTCCCTACCCTCAATGGGAAAAACGTATCCACGTCAACTCTGTCTATCCCTTTCATCATTTTAAAGACCTCAATCAAGTCCCCCCTTAACCTTCTGCGCTCCAAAGAATAAAGACCTAACTTGTTCAACCTTTCTCTGTAACATAGTTGCTGGAACCCTGGCAACATTCTAGTAAATCTCCTCTGCACTCTCTCTATTTTGTTGACATCCTTCCTATAACTAGGCGACCAAAATTGTACACCATACTCCAGAATTGGTCTTACCAATGCCTTGTACAATTTTAACATTACTTCCCTACTCCTATATTCAATGCTCTGATTTATAAAGGCCAGCACACCAAAGGCTTTCTTTACCACCCTATCTATATGCGAATAGAATAGAATAGAATAGAATGCCTTTTATTGTCATTCAAACAGCTTGGTTTGAACAAAATTGCATTTCTACAGTCTTAACATTACAAAAAAAACCAAGACCCACACTTAACACAAACATCTGGGGAAGGCCCCTCTGCCACTGGACCCACGGTTGGGACCGAGGTGGAGGAGAGACCAGCGGGTGGGGCAGAGGCACCCGCCGCACAGAGTGGGACTGGGGTATCGAGCACTAATCATGTATGGGGATGGTGTCTCTATCTGCAGTGAGCGGGTGGAAGGGGACTCCATGGACAACGAGGCAATGGATGTTCTCTTCCCCCGACGCCACTCCACTCATTCCAGTGGAGGAAATCCACAAGTTCTTCGAGGCCATCGAAGGAGCCCACGTCGGCCCAGACTGGCCTCCCTTCAGTGGCCAAACTTACACAGGTTCACCAGCTTGCTGAACCTCATCCTCACAAGGAGGGGGAGGGGTGAAGGGGAATGATCGGCGTCAGTTCAGGTCCTTCTTGGATGACCTGGAGGATGCCAAGACCAAGAGCAGCGTCTTTCCTGTTGTGGGTAGAGGGACCAGTACAGCATCCCTTGTAGCCAGGGTCCGGAGGGCAAGGGGGAGGAGTGGCTCTGCTGTCAGCGACCAAAGGACTGGTTACGGGATCTAGGGAGTGGGCAGTGCCGAAGATGTGCTGGTTGGGTTGCTCCTAGGCCTGGCAAAGCTGGCCACCCGCGAGTCACGGCGCCAGGCGGAAGAGGGCTTTGCCCGAGCCAGATGCTTGCCCCTTTGTCGGGGTTACGTCCGTGCCCGGGTGGTTTTAGAGAGGGACATTGTTGTATAGTAGTTATTTAGTATATTTGTAAGGATTGTGACATAGTTGTTTGAAAATGTAGATCATTTGGTGATTTTGTACTATGGTGGTGGGTGTGTTACCACGGTTTTGTTTTTTTTGCTTTTTTGATCGTAATTAAATAATTTATTTCCGATACCAAAAAAAACTTGCACATGAATGGAACGTGGGAGGAAAACAAAGGAGAACTGCCGTACTTGGCCCAAACACTGCCTTAACGCCAAGGCAGTCACTCTCACCCCATCTCTAGATCTTAATGCCAAGGCAGTCACTCTCACCCCATCCCTTTTATGCAAGTTTGAACCACGACTGTCACGAAGTCTGGAACAGAATAGACCTGGTAAAATCCACACTGGGCATCAGTGAGCAGGTTGCTGGTGAGTAAACGTCGCTTGACAAGCTGTTAGTGACACCTTTGGACATTTTTATTGATGATTGGAAGTAGATTGATTGGACAATTAGGTTGAATATATCCTGGTTTTTGCAGCCGAGTCAACTTTCCGTGTTATCATGTAGGCTCCTCTGTTAAAACGGGACTGAAATAGCTTGAACAGAAGCTCAAAGATAGACACAAAATGTTGGAGTGACTCAGTACGTCAGGCAGCATTCCCGGAGAACGTTGGTGGGCGACATTTCAGGTTGAGACCCATCTTCACATCCGAAACATCGGTAACTCTTGTATTTTGTGTCTATCTTTGGTATAAACTAGCATCTGCAGTTTCTTGTTATCACAGCAGCATAGCTCATTCTGCAGTGTGAATAGTCAGGAGGGAGAGGTGGGTGGTCGTCCCATAGTCTTCAATATAACAAGTGATCCAGGCCACTTAGCACCATCAGAGGGCAGCAAATTAAATTGGCTATAAAAAGACTCCTGAGATGGTAGGAAACTCAGGAAGAGAACAAGATGGATCATCCATTTGGTACTTCTGGCTGAAGATGGTTGGGGAAGCTTTGTCTCTGGCACTTGAATGACTGGCTCCACTGCCATTGCGGTTGGGGAGCTTACAGAGCCAAAACCTTGTATTTGACATTTCATTGTCCATGACGTCAGATGTGACAAGAGCAGAGCCAGATTAGTAAAGGGCCTGTCCCACTTATGTTTCCTTGGCACGCAAATTACGCGACCTCGTCATCGTGTTGATGCGCGCGGGGCCGGTCCCACTGAGAAGCGCGGAGGGGTATGTAGTTGTGCGCTATATCGCGCGGGGCTCCGAAATTTTGTAGCGAACAAAATCTGGCCTGTCGCGTAACTGACAGCCAAAGTGGGACAGGCTCAAGACCCTGGCACGATGCAACGTCTCACCACCAACAGCAGCAGAAGCAGGCAAACGATCGCCAAACTCGGCCTGGGGCTCAGGGCCGTTGCAGATCCGGATCCGCCCCACTCCTATTCCCAGAGCGGGGCCAAGAAAATTGAAGATAGACACATAATGCTGGAGTAACTCAGCAGGAACGGCAGCATCTCTGGAGAGAAGCAATGGGTGACGTTTGGGGTCAAGACCCTTCTTTCAGACTGAAGAGTCTCGACACGAAACGTCACCCATTCCTTCTCTCCAGAGATGCTGCCGGTCCCGCTGAGTTACCCCTGCATTTTGTGTCCATCTTCAAATGACGTCACACGCTCCAGACGGCTGCGCAGGCGCATGAAAGCGCGCGACCTTCACGGGACCATCGCGCCTCAATGCGACCGCGAGGTCGCGTAATTAGCCGAGGACACGTAAGTGGGATAGGGGCTTAAGTGTGTCAAAGGTTACGGGGAGAAGGCAGGAGAATGGGGTGGAGAGAGAAAGATAGATCAGTCATGATCTATGATATAGTTGGGATCACGGAGACATGGCTCCACGTAGGCTGGGAGCTGAACATCCAGGGATATCAATATTCAGGATAGAGAGAAAGGAAAAGTAGGTGGGATAGCGTTGCTGGTTAGAGAGGAGATTAACGCAATGGAAAGGAAGGACATTAGCTTGGAGGATGTGGAATCGTTATGGGTAGAGCTGCAAAACACTAAGGGGCAGAAACCGCTGGTGGGTGTTGTGTACAGGCCACCTATCAGTAGCAGTGAAGTTGGGGATGGTATCAAACAGGAAATTAGAAATGTGTGCGACAAAGGCAAAACAGTTATAATGGGTGACTTCAATCTACATATAGATTGGGTGAATCAAATTGGCAGGGGTGCTGAGGAAGAGGATTTTTTGGAATGTATGCAGGATAGTTATCTAAATCAACATGTAGAGGAACCAACGAGAGAGCAGGTTATTTTATTGAGTAAAGAGGAAGGGGTAGTTAGCCATCTTGTTGTACGTGCCCCCTTGGGCAAGAGTGACCATAATATGGTTGAGTTCTTCATTAGGATGGAGAGTGACATTGTTAATTCAGAAACAATGGTTCCGAACTTAAAGAAAGGTAACTTTGAGGGTATGAGACGTGAATTGGCCAAGATTGACTGGCAATTAATTCTAAAAGGGTTGACGGTGGATATACAATGGAAGACATTTAAAGACTGCATGGATGAACTACAAAAGTTGTTCATCCCAGTTTGGCAAAAGAATAAATCGGGGAAGGTAGTGCATCCGTGGATAACAAGGGAAATCAGGGATAGTATCAAAGCAAAGGATGATGCGTACAAAGTAGCCAGAAAAAGCAGCATACCAGAGGACTGGGAGAAATTCAGAGACCAGCAGAGGAGGGCAAAGGGCTTAATTAGGAAAGGAAAAATAGATTATGAAAGAAAACTGGCAGGGAACACAGAAACTAACTGCAAAGGTTTTTATAGATATGTGAAGAGAAAGAGATTAGTTAAAACAAATGTAGGTCCCTTGAAGTCAGAAACAGGTGAGTTGATCATGGGGGACAAGGATATGGCGGACCAATTGAATAACTACTTTGGTTCCGTCTTCACTAAGGAGGACATAAATAATCTGCCCGAAATAGCAGGGGACCGCGGTTCAAAGGAGGAATTGAGTGAAATCCAGGTTAGTCGGGAAGTGGTGTTGGGTAAATTGAATAGATTAAATGCCGATAAATCCCCAGGGCCAGATAGGCTGCATCCCAGAGTACTTAAGGAAGTAGCTCAGGAAATAGTGGATGCATTAGTGATAATCTTTCAAAACTCTTTAGATTCTGGAGTAGTTCCTGGGATAGCAGCACATTTGGAAAGTAGTGAAATCATTGGACAAAGTCAGCATGGATTTACGAAAGGTAAATCATATCTGACGAATCTTGTGGAATTTTTTGAGAATGTAAATAGTAGCGTGGATAAGGGAGAACCAGTGGATGTGGTATATCTGGATTTCCAGAATGCTTTCGACAAGGTCCCACATAAGAGATTAGCATACAAACTTAAAGCATACGGCATTAGGGGTTCAGTATTGATGTGGATAGAGAACTGGCTGGCAAACAGGAAGCAAAGAGTAGGAGTAAACAGGTCCTTTTCACAATGGTAGGCAGTGACTAGTGGGGTACTGCAGGGCGCAATGCTGGGACCCCACTATTTACAATATATATTAATGATCTGGATGAGAGAATTGAAGGCAATATCTCCAAGTTTGCGGATGACACTAAGCTGGGAGGCATTGTTAGCTGTGAGGAGGATGCTAGGAGACTGCAAGGTGACTTGGATAGGCTGGGTGAGTGGGCAAATGTTTGGCAGATGCAGTATAATGTGGATAAATGTGAGGTTATCCACTTTGGTGGCAAAAACAGGAAAGCAGACTATTATTTAAATGGTGGCCGATTAGGAAAAGGGGAGATGCAGCGAGACCTGGGTGTCATGGTACACCAGCCCTTGAAAGTAGGCATGCAGGTGCAGCAGGCAGTGAAAAAAGCGAATGGTATGTTAGCTTTCATAGCAAAAGGATTTGAGTATAGGAGCAGGGAGGTTCTACTTCAGTTGTACAGGGTCTTGGTGAGACCATACCATACTGAGGAAGGACATTATTGCCATAGAGGGAGTGCAGAGAAGGTTCACCAGACTGATTCCTGGGATGTCAGGACTGTCTTATGAAGAAAGACTGGATAGACTCGGTTTATACGCTCTAGAATTTAGGAGATTTAGAGGGGATCTTATAGAAACTTACAAAATTCTTAAGGGGTTGGACAGGCTAGATGCAGGAAGATTGTTCCCGATGTTGGGGAAGTCCAGGGCAAGGGGTCACAGCTTAAGGATAAGGGGGAAATCCTTTAAGACTAAGATGAGAAAGACTTTTTTCACACAGAGAGTGGTGAGTCTCTGGAACTCTCTGCCACAGAGGGTAGTTGAGGCCAGTTCATTGGCTATATTTAAGAGGGAGTTAGATGTGGCCCTTGTGGCTAAGGGGATCAGAGGGTATGGAGAGAAGGCAGGTACGGGATATTGAGTTGGATGATCAGCCATGATCATATTGAATGGCGGTGCAGGCTCGAAGGGCCGAATGGCCTACTCCTGCACCTAATTTCTATGTTTCTATGATTGAATGGCAGAGTAGACGATGGGCCGAATGGCCTCATTCTGCTTCTGTGACATGAACTTATGAGCTTTGATTAAAGATTTGACCTAAAAACTTGCACATTTGACCTTGTTGGATGTGTGTCAAACAGTTAATTATTACTGCATGAGCTAAAGGCTTCATCAGTCAACAAAGAGAGGATTAGATTCAATTGTCTGTCATAGAATTAGAGAGTAGATGCTCAAATAAAACTATTCATCTCTGAATGTTCTTCAACACACAGGTATTCTCAAAGATTGTATTCCCAAGTTTACACATAGCATTAAAAAAACGAACCTGCAGATTCTGACAATCTGAAAGATTAATAAATATGATAAAATCAACAGGTTATTAAGAAAGATAATACTGTGGAGAGAGAAACAGAGTTAACACTTCAGATCAATAATGCTATATCAGAATTGGCTGACATTTTTACATTAATCAAATCATTTTGTCATGAGTCAAGAGTGAATCCTTTTCTACCTTTTCTTTAATAATAAATTCAGGCATTTTAACTCTCACTAATGTCAGGCAACCAGTTTTCTATATTTCCCTATTTTTCTCTTTATCTCCCTTTTTAAATCTTGGTATTATATTTATTGGCTTCCATTCTGTGCAAAGTATTCTTCAATCTATGTCCAGATTCGTTTTTGCAGATTTTCCATTGCTATTTTTTCTAAACTCTTGGCTGCAGATCATCAAATTCTGAGGTTCTATTGCCTTTCAATCCCTTTAATTTTTCCAATAACTGTTTTGACTCATGCTAATTTCTGTCAACTCTTCATTCGCTAGTTTAGTTTGGAGATACAGCGCAGAAGCAAGCCCTTTGGCCCCCAGCGATCCCCGCACATTAACACAATCCTCCACACACTAGGGACAATTTACATTCATACCAAGCCAATTAACCTACAAACCTGTACATCTTTGGAGTGTGGGAGGAAACTGAAGATCTCTGACAAATCCCACGCGGTCATGGGAGAACGTACAAACTCCGTACAGACAGCACCCGTAGTCGGGATCGAACCCGGGTCTCCAATGCTGCAAGCACTATAAGGCAGCAAACCTACTGCTGTGCCACCCTATTCTTCTGCATTATTTTTCTGAGATGCTTTGTATTTTCTTCCTTGATGAGCGACACAAAATATCTGCCATTTCGTTGTTCCCAATGTAATTTCACTTGCTTTGATTGATTGACTTGATTGAAAGATACAGTATGGAAACCGGCCCTTCGGCCCACTGAGTCACACCGACCAAATTAGTTCTATGTTATCTCACTTTCCATCCATGCCCTTTACACTAGGGACAATTTACAGAGGCCAATTAACCGCCAAACCCGTACATCTTTGGGATGTCGGAGGAAACAAGAGCAGCCGGAGGAAACCCGCACGGTCATCGGGAGAACATGCATCTCCACACAGACAGCACCCGAGGTCAGGATCGTACTCGGGTCTCTGGCGCTATGATTCAGTACCTCAACAGCTGCACCACTGCACCTCCCTTTCAAAATCTGTAAGGAGCTCATATTAACCTTTGCTGAATATTTCTTCACAAGGTATTTTCAAGGCATTCGTAATAGTCTCTGCTTGATTACTTTTGTATTCTCCTTTTCCATTCCTTATCAATTTCTAGGTCATCTACTGAAATCTGAATTTTTCCTGATCATCAGCCTTACTGCCTCTTTTGACAACATTCCTTTGTTCTCGTAAACAGAGTGCTGGAGGGTCAGTGGGTCAGGCAGCATCCATGGAGGGAATGGACAGGCAAAATTTCAGCTTCGATTCAAGAGAGTTTATTGTCATGTGTCCCAGATAGGACAATGAAATTCTTGCTTTGCTTCAGCACAACAGAATATAGTAGGCATGACTACAGAACAGATCAGTGTGTCCATATAACATTATATAAATATATACACACATGAATAAATAAACAGATAGGGTGCAAATAATGGTCTATTAATGTTCAGATTTTTGTTTGAGTTGAGTTTAATAGCCTGATGGCTGTGGGGAAGTAGCTATTTCTGATCCTGGACATTGCAGTCTTCAGGCTCCTGTGCCTTCTACCTGAAGGTAGCGGGGAGATGAGTGTGTGGCCAGGATGGTGTGGGTCCTTGATGATGCTGCCAACCTTTTTGAGGCAGCAACTGCGATAGATCCCCTCAATGGTGGGAAGGTCAGAGACGATGATGGACTGGGCAGTGTTTACTACTTTTTGTAGTCTTCCACTCCTAGGCATTCAAGTTACCGAACCAAGCCACGATGCATCCTAATGGATACCTAAGATGGTGCCTACCTGCGGCAACACCTCTAAAGTCTAAATTCCTCCAGCACTTTGTGTGTTGTTGAGGATTCCAGCTTCTGAATTTTTTTTAGTATCTCCCTTCATTCCAAGGCTGTCTTTAACTTCTCAAATAGCCGCAGCTGTTAATTTCAACTAGATTTTCTTTTGCTTTGAAAGGGTTGTGGCGACACCTTTAAGGTCCACTCCAATACCAACCACAGGCAAACAAGCCACAGCTGAATCAGATGAATGGTTATTGGACCAATTGATCTGCTCCTTGCCCTTATAGACCAGCTTGGGGGGGAAAGAGAGAAGCTGTTGTGATGATTTGAGATGCTTTTGTTTAGTGTGTTTTTTTAAGTAAAGCCCATCAGGTGAGTTCACCTTATTGTGTCTTCATTGCTGCTCCTTTGTCATGACCCATGCCACAGGGTATATATTTGATGTAAACTTTGTGCCAGTCCCATTTACCCATGTTTGATCCATATCCCTCTACATTTCCTATCTATGTAACTACCCAAGTGTCTTTTAAATGCTGTTATTGTATCTATCTCCTCTAAAAGCTTGTTCCATATACTCAGCACCCTCTGAGTGAAAAGGTTGCTCCTTATGTTCCTATTAAATCATTCCCCTGTCGTCCTAACATTATGTCCCCTGAATCATTCTTGATTCCCCAACTTTGGGTAAAAGACTCAGTGAATTCACATAACAATTCTTCTTTTATTTCATACACTTCAGTAACATCAGCCCTCAGCATCCTGTGCTCCAAGGCATAAAGTCCTGGCATAAAGTCCTGGCAACCAGGTATATTTGTGGATACAATTACAACTTTCAAAAGACATTTAGACAGGTGTATGGATACGAAGGATTTGGAGGGACATGGACCAAACGGAGGCAAATGGAACTAGCCCACAGTGACAACATCAACAGCATAGGTAAGGTGGCTGAAGGGCCTATTTTAATTGACAATAGGTGCAAGAGCAGGCCATTCAGCCCTTCAAGCCAGCACTGCCAGTGATCATGTCTGATCATCCACAATCAGTACCCCGTTCCTGCCTTCTCCCCATATCCCCTGACCCCTCTGTCTTTAAGAGCCCTATCTAACTCTCTCTTGAAAGTATCCAGAGAACCGGCCTCCACCACCCTCTGAGGCAGAGAATTCCACACTCACAACTCTGTGTGAAAAAGCATTTCCTCATCTCTGTTCTAAATGGCTTACCCTTTATCCTTAAACTGTGGCCCCGGTTCTGGATTCCCCCAACATCGGGAAAATATTTCCTGCCTCGAGCGTGTCCAAACCCTTAAGAATCTTATATGTTTCAATAAGATCCGCTCTCATCCTTCCAAATTCCAAGAGTATACAAGCTCAGCTGCTCCATTCTCTCAGCATATAACAGCCCCACCATCCCGGGAATTAACCTTGTGAACCTACACTGCACTCCCTCAATAATAAGAATGTCCTTAAATTTGGAGATCAAAACTGCACACAATACTTCAGGTGTGATATCACTAGGGCCCTGTACAACTGCAGAAGGGCCTCTTTGCTCTTATACTCAACTCCTTGTTATGAAGCCCAACATGTCATTCGCTTTCTTCACTGCCTGCTGTACCTGCATGCTTACTTTCATTGACTGATGAACAAGGACCCCCAGATCCTGTTGTACTTCCCCTTTTCCCAACTTGACACCATTTAGATAATAATCTGTCTTCTTGTTTTTGCTATCAAAGTATAACCTCACATTTATCCACATTAAACTACTCTGCACACTCGCCCAACCTGTCCAAGTCGCCCTGTATTCTCATAGCATCCTCCTCACAGTTCACATTGCCACCCAGCTTTGTGTCATCTGCAAATTTGTTAATGTTACATGTAAAAATTTTCCACACTGTACATAGAAACGTAGAAATTAGGTGCAGGAGTAGGCCATTCGGCCCTTCGAGCCTGCACCACCATTCAATATGATCATGGCTGATCATCCAACTCAGTATCCCGTACCTGCCTTCTCTCCAGACCCTCTGCTCCCCCTAGCCACAAGGGCCACATCTAACTCCCTCTTAAACATAGCCAATGAACTGGCCTCAACTGCCCTCTGTGGCAGAGAGTTCCAGAGACTCACCACTCTCTGTGTGAAAAAAGTATTTCTCATCTCGGTCTTAAAGGATTTCCCCCTTATCCTTAAGCTGTGACCCCTTGTCCTGGACTTCCCCAACATCGGGAACAATCTTCCTGCATCTAGCCTGTCCAACCCCTTAAGAATTTTGTAAGTTTCTATAAGATCCCCTCTCAATCTCCTATATTCTAGAGAGTATAAACCGAGTCTATCCAGTCTTTCTTCATAAGACAGTCCTGACATCCCAGGAATCAGTCTGGTGAACCTTCTCTGCACTCCCTCTATGGCAATAATGTCCTTCCTCAGATTTGGAGACCAGAACTGTACGCAATACTCCAGGCGTGGTCTCACCAAAACCCTATACAACTGAAGTAGAACCTCCCTGCTCCTATACTCAAATCCTTTTGCTATGAAAGCTAACATACCATTCGCTTTCTTCACTGCCTGCTGCGCCTGCATGCCTACTTTCAATGACTGGTGTACCATGACACCCAGGTCGCGCTGCATCTCCCCTTTTCCTAATCGGCCCATTTAGATAATAGTCTACCCTCCTGTTTTTGCCACCAAAGTGGGTAACCTCACATTTATCCACATTATACTGCACCTGCCAAACATTTGCCCACTCACTCAGCCTATCCAAGTCACCTTGCAGTCTCCTAGCATCCTCCTCACAGCTAACATTGCCCCCCCAGCTTAGTGTCATCCGCAAACTTGGAGATATTGCCTTAAATTCCCTCATCCAGATCATTAATATATATTGTAAATAGCTGGGGTCCCAGCACTGAGCCCTGCGGTACCCCACTAGTCACTGCCTGCCATTGTGAAAAGGACCCGTTTACTCCTACTCTTTGCTTCCTGTTTGCCAGCCACTTCTCTATCCACATCAATACTGAACCCCCAATGCCGTATGCTTTAAGTTTGTACACTAATCTCTTATGTGGGACCTTGTCGAAAACCTTCTGGAAGTCCAGGTACACCACATCTACTGGTTCTTCCCTATCCACGCTACTAGTTACATCCTCAAAAAATTCCACAAGATTCGTCAGACATGATTTACCTTTCGTAAATCCATGCTGACTTTGTCCAATGATTTCACCACTTTCCAAATGTGCTGCTATCCCATCTTTAATAACTGACTCTAGCAGTTTCCCCACTACCGATGTTAGACTAACTGGTCTGTAATTCCCCGTTTTCTCCCTCCCTCCTTTCTTAAAACGAGGGGTTACGTTTGCTACCCGCCAATCCTCGGGAACTACACCAGAATCGAAAGAGTTTTGAAAGATTATCACTAATGCATCCACTATTTCCAGAGCTACTTCCTTAAGTACTCTGGGATGCAGCCTATCTGGCCCTGGGGATTTATCGGCCTTTAATCCATCCAATTTACCCAACACCACTTCCCGACTAACCTGGATTTCACTCAATTCCTCCTTTGACCCGCGGTCCCCTGCTATTTCTGGCAGATTATTTATGTCCTCCTTTGTGAAGACGGAACCAAAGTAGTTATTCAATTGGTCTGCCATATCCTTGTTCCCCTTGATCAACTTGCCTGTTTCTGACTGCAAGGGACCTACATTTGTTTTAACTAATCTTTCTCTTCACATATCTAAAAAAACTTTTGCAGTCAGTTTTTATGTTCCCTGCCAGTTTTCTTTCATAATCTATTTTTCCTTTCCCAATTAAGCCCTTTGTCCCACTCTGCTGGTCTCTGAATTTCTCCCAGTCCGCTGGTATGCTGCTTTTTCTGGTTACTTTGTACGCATCATCCTTTGCTTTGATACTATCCCTGATTTCCCTTGTTATCCACGGATGCACTACCTTCCCTGATTTATTCTTTTGCCAAACTGGGGTGAACAATTTTTGTAGTTCATCCATGCTGTCTTTAAATGTCTTCCATTGCGTATCCACCGTCAATCCTTTTAGAATTGATTGCCAGTCAATCTTGGCCAATTCACGTCTCATACCCTCAAAGTTACCTTTCCTTAAGTTCAGAACCATTGTTTCTGAATTAACAATGTCACTCTCCATCCTAATGAAGAACTCAACCATATTATGGTCACTCTTGCCCAAGGGGGCACGTACAGCAAGACTGCTAACTACCCCTTCCTCATTACTCAATACCCAGTCTAAAATAGCCTGCTCTCTCGTTGGTTCCTCTACATGTTGATTTAGATAACTATCCCGCATACATTCCAAAAAATCCTCTTCCTTTGTGCCCCTGCAGATTTGATTCACCCAATCTATATGTAGATTGAAGTCACCCATTATAACTGTTTTGCCTTTGTCGCATGCATTACTAACTTCCTGTTTGATACAATCCCCAACTTCACTGCTACTGTTAGGTGGCCTGTACACAACACCCACCAGAGTTTTCTGCCCTTTAGTGTTTCGCAGCTCTACCCATACCGATTCCACATCCTCCAAACTAATGTCCTTCCTACTCCTTGCATTGAGACACAAAGCCTTCAGGCTTGTTTTTACAACGCTCTTATCCCTTATACAATTATGTTGAAAACTGGCCCTTTTTGATTTTTGCCCTGGTTTTGTCTGCCTGCCACTTTTACTTTTCACCTTGCTTCCTATTGCTTCTAACCTCGTTTTATACCCAACTGCCTCTCTGCTCTTGTACCCATCTGCTCATGTACACTTCATGATTAATGATCCCCCATTGTTAAGGGACGTTGCTGAAGCTGTTACTCGTGTAGATTTGTTGAAGCAAATTTACTAATTCTCACCTTGCGACCTTAACCACAGGCCACAATGCAAGGTGTAGAAGAATAATGGTTAATGCTCTAGATTAATATGCAGAGGTCTAAACTGTTGGAGGGGTCGTGTGTTTGAATCTCATCTGATCTACCTCTTCAATATATCTAGAATTAAAGAGCTGGTATCAGTAATGGTCTCAAATCTTGACAAACTCTCCTTGATGAGAAACATTAACTCTGTTTGCTCCCCTTGGATACTGTCAGCCAGCACCCCCTGACTCAGTCTGAAGAAGGGTCTCGACCCGAAAAGTCACCTATTCCTTTCCCCCAGAGATGCTGCCTGACCCCCGGAGTTTCTGCAGCAGCTTGTGTCTATCTTTGGTGTATTCCAGCATCTGCAGTTCCTTCCTACACATCTCCAGCATTTTCTGTTGTTATGTCATAACACCCCAGCTGGTTTGATAATATCCTTCAAAGAAGGTAAGATGGCATCATTAAACCAGTCAGGTCTATATGCGACTTCAGAATCGCTGCCTACGGTTGATTCTTAAATGCCCTCTTGAGTTTGGGATTGAAAGTAACTGTGGGTTTTGTGAGCAACATCTACATCTCAACAGATTAATCGATAAAAATCATACAGTGTTTGTAAAAAGTGGATCACTCTAGTCTCTGTGTATTGTACATCATTATTATTTGATAAGAATATCATGCAATATGGTTACGATTCTTCTTCTTGCGTATGGCGTGCACAGCCTAAAGTTGGACAACTTGTTCTATTTGATCTAATTGTTTGTGCATGTTGGGTTGATTGCATTAGTCGAAATGGGGTGAACCACGTGAAGGTTGCAATCTCCCACCCCAAAGTTACGATCAAGTGACAGAATGACAGAGACACGATGCAATTGCAGGCAACTAAAGAAAATGAAAATCATGCCAGAAGAGGTCAGTGAATACATGGAATTCTACCCATTGTTTTTGGCAGTGGATGTTGTATGTACATTCACACTGTGAGATTTCTGACATGCTGGAGGCTTTAAGACTGAGTCACAAGTAAAACACCTGCAATAATGCTGCTTTAAACCTGCACTGTTTGATCTTCTGTAGCAAACATGCCTTTTGATCGATTGGCTCTGGTAATAACTGAGAAAACCCATTTGTATCCAGCAGATCTCAACTATAATACTCCACAATGCTGAGAACTATATTCTGCGCTCGGTTTCATCCCCTTTGCTCCATCTATCATACTTGCGTTTGACTTGATTAGTACATGTGATCTATGTATAGTACACGTGATCTGTTTGGGTAGCAAGCAGGACATTATTTGATAAGAGTATCATGCAATATAGTTATGATCAAGTGACATAATAGATTCTTGATTAGTACGGGTGTCGGGGGTTATGGGGTTGAGGGGGAAAGTTAGATCAGCTGTGATTGAATGGAGGAGTAGACTTGATGGGCCGAAGGGCAAAATTCTGCTCCTACAACATATGAAGACAAAATTATTCACTGTACCACAGCACATGTGATAATAATAAACCTACACCAACAACAGCAATTATGAACCTGTCCTGAAAAAATAACTTGAGCACTCTCACTGTTGCCCTTTGCATCTTTTCACGCTTCATCACAGATTGAAAATGTATATTGGCAGATCCACACAGCAGCCTTGCAACCTTTCAAAGCCCTGGGGATCAAATCAGGTTACATGTCACAACTTGGCTGATGGGGAGGAAACGTTTTTTCCAGAGTATTCAAAAAAGTTTAATGGAAAACAATTCACAGGACAGTAACCCTGCAGGCTTGAGCTAATAATACAAAGATTAAATGTTCAAGTCCTTCAAAAGCAATGTGAACATTTGATTTCATTTTACTATTCTGGAAATAGTGGAGATAATAAAATAATAATGTACATGGTGAAACACCGTATTCTGCTTGAGGAGCTGACAACCTAAATGTGAAAATCACTCTCGAATTCTCGTAATACTCTGCCCCAACCCTCTTTCCCATTTCCTCACCCCCCCCCCCCCCCACCCCTAACTCCAATGTGCTCCCATTTCTCGCACCATTTTAACCACCCCCCCAGTCACCATACTCCTTTCCCCTCCTTCATGCACGCATCTTCAATCGCCAGGTTCCTCATTTTCCTTCACCCCCCCCTTCCCCTGCAATCTTCAACCCACATCCCCCCTTCAGTTTTACTTTTCACTCCTCTCCTCTTCTATCTGATGTGTCACTTGATCATAACTATATTGCATGATACTCTTATCAAATAATGTCTTGCATGCTACCCAAACAGATCACATTTACTATACATAGGTACAATCAAGTCAAACTCAAGTATGATAGATGGAGCAACAGGGATGAAACAGAGCGCAGAATATAGTTCTCAGATCTTTTGTCTCCTTTTCACCTCTATCCTTTGTCACTTATTCTATCCATCTCCCAATCAACCACTCTGCTCCTCATCTATGTACCACCAATCACTTGCCAGGTTTTGTCTCACTTTCTTTTCCAGCTCCCCCCACTTATCTACTCCAATCTGTCCGAAAAAGCCAAAACATCACCTGTCCGTTCCCAGATGCTGCCTGATCGGCTCAGTTCCTCCAGCACCTTGTGTTTTGTATATGAAATGTACTAAATGTACATGAATGAAACTAAGAACATACAAGGATGCCCATTCACTAAGCTGTTTGAGAGACATTTAGCTGCAACAAAGTTTCTGTCTCTCCAACCGTATCCTTGTAAGTTACAGCACATTATTTTTATTGAGGGATAAGTTTAGGCCTCTGAATTTCAGATCCCAACATTTTATGGGTGAAAAATATTTTCCCTCTAATCCTTCTGCATTTTGCCTTGAATACCTGCCTTCTCGTTATTGGCCTCCTGTAATCTAATTTGCCAGCTTCCTCTATTCCAAAGGAAACAATTGCAGTCTAGCCATTCTCTCTGCAAAACCTGGCAAAATCTTCTCTGAACTTTTTCCAGGGCTCAGACATCCTTCACGTTGTGCAGTGACATTTTCCAATTGGCTCACAGAAGAACATTAGCACAGTTATATAATGAAGGCAATTGCATCAGCTACTTCACCTTAGAACGAGTTTACCCTTCATGCTTTTTAGTCCATACCTTTTTGATACATTTCTAATTCCATTCTATTTATTTATTTTGACCTGTCTCTCCAAATCTCATTTTTTATGGTATTTTTGCCTCCACAACTTTCTTCCTGTTTCCACTCGGGAAGCAGAGGATGGGAATAAAAGGAACAAAAAAGACACAAAATGCTGCCGTTTCGGGTCGTGACTCTTCTATGGACTGATAGTTGGGGGGGGTTGAAAGAGAACTGGACGAGGGGAGTGGCAGGTGTGGCATCGGGGATGATGCCGGCTTTAGTGTGTGTGCGTGTACTCACTAATGCTATTCTAGGGGCAATTTTACAATTTTCCCGAAGCCAATTAAACTACAAACCTGTATGTCTTTGGAATGTGGGGAGGAAACCGGAGCACCTGGAGGAAACCCATGCGGTCACAGGGAGAACGCATAAACTCCGTACACATAGCACCCGCAGTCAGGTTTGAACCCGGGTCTCTGGCAATGTGAGGCAGCAACTCTACAGATGCGCCATCCAATTTGGGGACTGTGATGTGCAAGGTACCACTGAAGAAATCGTGGCAACATATTACATTGCATTTTGTAGCTGATATGTGCTATGGCTTCAGTGTGCCAGCATTGGAGGGAGTGAATGCTAAAAGTGGTGGGAAAGAGGCCAATGTAGCAGACTGCTTTGACGTGCCTGGAGTTAAGCTTCTCAAGTGTTGTTAGATCGGCTCTCAGCCGTGCAAGTGGTGGAGAATTTTATCACAAATCTCGATCTGACTCTTGCAAATACTGAAATGGCTTTGTGAAAACAGGTGGTGAGCAACTTAACACAGGATATACAGGCTCTGAATCCTTTTGTAGTTACTGTACTTAAAGAGCTAATCCAGTTGCATATCTGGTCAATACTGACTCTCTCCAGGAAGTTGATGGTAGGGGGATTCGGCAATGATAATACTAACTGCATTTAAAGTGTAGATATTTACAATCTCACATTGGAGATAGCACTTGTTGGGTCACTTATCAACCCATATCTGAACATTGTCCAAACCTTTCTACATGCAGGCACAGATTGCATTATTATCTTTGCCTTCATTGGTCAGCGCATTGCGTATACAGTGCATTCAGAAAGTATTCAGACCCCTTCACTTTTTCCACATTTTGTTATGTTACAGGCTTATTCTAAAATTGATTCAATCCATTTTTTAAATAATCAATAAACACACAATTTTTACAAAGTAATTAAAAATAAATAACTGAAATATCACATTTACATAAGTATTCAGACCCTTTACTCAGTTCTTTGTTGAGGCACCTTTGGCAGCGATTACAGCCTCAAGTCTTCTTGGGTATGACGCTACAAGCCTGGCACACCTGTATTTGGGTAATTTCTCCCATTCTTCTCTGCAGATCCTATCAGGCTTTGTCGGGTTGGATGGGGAGCGTCGATGCACAGCTATTTTCAGGTCCCTCCAGAGATGTTCGATCGGGTTCAAGTCCGGGCACTGGCTGGGCCAGTCAAGGACATTCACAGACTTATCATGAAGCCACTCCAGCAAAGTCATGGCTGTGTGCTTAGGGTTGTTGTCTTGTTGCAAGGTGAACCTCCGCCCCAGTCTGAGGTCCAGAACGCTCTGGACCAGATTTTTATCAAGGATCTCTCTGTACTTTGCTCTGTTCATCTTTTCCCTCAATCCTGACTAGTCTCCCAGTTCCTGCCGCTGAAAAACATCCCCACAGCATGATGCTGCCACCACCATGCTTCACCGTAGGTATGGTATTGGCCAGGTGATGAGCGGTGCCTGGTTTCCTCCAGATGTTACGCTTGGCATTCAGGCCAAAGAGTTCCATCTTGGTTTCATCAGACCAGAGAATCTTGCTTCTCATGGTCTGAGAGTCCTTTAGATGCCTTTTGGCAAACTCCAAGCAGGCTGGCATGTGCCTTTTACTGAGGAGTGGCTTCCGTTTGGTCACTCTACCATAAAGGCCTGATTGGTGGAGTGCTGCAGATATAGTTGTCCTCCAGGAAGGTTCTACAATCTCCACAGAAGAACTCTGGAGCTCTGTCAGAGTGACCGTCGGGTTCTTGGTCACCTCTCAGTTTGGCCAGGCGGACAGCTCTATGAAGAGTCCTGGTGGTTCCAAAGTTGTTCCATTTAAGAAATGACAGAGGCCACTGTTCTCTTCGGGATCTGTAATGCTGCAGAAATTGTTTTATACCCTTCCCCGGATCTGTGTCTCGACACAATCCTGTCTCGGAGGTCTACGGACAATTCCTTTGTCTTCATGGCTTAGTTTTTGCTCTGATATGCACTGTCAACTGTGGGACCTTATAGACAGGTGTGTGCCTTTCCAAATCATGTCCAATCAATTTAATTTACCACTGGTGGACTCCAATCAAGTTGTAGAAACATCTCAAGGTTAATCAATGGAAACAGGATGAACCTGAGCTCAATTTTGAGTGTCATAGCTGATTGAAGTATATTAAATTATGCATGGCATAGATAGGATAGACAGTCAAACTTTTTTTCTAGGGTGGAAATGTCAAAGACTGGAGGGCCCAGCTTTCAGGCCAGAGATAGAAAGTTTTAAGATGTTGTGCGAGGCAAACTTTTCACTTGGAAAGTGGAGGTGCTTAGAGGGTGCTGCTAGGGGTGGGGTTGGAAACTGGTTTAATAGTGATGTTTAAGAGGCTTTTTAGATGGGCACATGGATATGGAGGGACATGGATCACAAGCAAGCAGAGGAAATGAGTTTAACTGGGCATCGTGTTTGTCACAGATATCGTGGACTGAAGGGCCTGTTCCTGTGCTGCACTGTTCTTTGTGTAATAGAAAATTGTAGAAATGATACTAGCATGGATAGCACGTTGGCTGGATGGCAGAAGGCAAAGAGTGGCAATAAAGGGGGCTATTTCTGCTTGGCTGCCAGTGAATAGCGGTGTTCCGCAGGTGTCGGTGCTGGGCTGTTTTCCTGTTGTATATCAATGATTTAGATGAGGGGATCGAAAGCTTAATTAAGCCTAATTCTGCTCCTATCACTGATGAACTTATAAATCAAAGTTTGGCAGTGTAAGTTTAACTGAGGGCAGGTGCCACCAATTCACTGCTATGGTAAAACTTGGCCCATTGTGTTTATAGTTTATTTAGTCAAAGCAAATCTTGGGATTTGTTCTTATTGGCTCATCATCTTATGTTCACATAATTCCATTGTTTTTTTTTGTTGTTAGTTTTGTTTACTCCCCCGGCTTTGGAACCTATTCTCGTTCCTTTTAATGACAGTGTCCAATCAGCAGGAGATTAGTTCAGCCAGGACAGATGACAGATAATTGTTCCTAATGGAGAACCATCTAGCTTGTCTTTGGCTGTTTAAGTTGGCGACGATCAAGATGGCAAGTTAGGGAATTATACACATAAACAGGGGCGGCCTGGTGTCGTAGCAGTAGAGCTACTGCCTTGCAGCGCCACAGACCCGGGTTCAGTCCTGACTACGGGTGCTGTCTGTATGGAGTTTTTACATTCTCTCTGTGACCACGGGGGTTTTCTCCGGGTGCTCCAGTTTCCTCCCACACTCCAAAAATGTACAGGTTTGTAAGTTCATTGGCTTCGGTAAAATTGTAAATTGTTCCTGGTTTGTAAGATAATGTTAGTGTACGGGGTGATTGTTGGTCGTTGCAGGTTTAGTTGATCGAAGGGTTTGTTTCCTCACTCTATCTCTAAAGTAAAGTCTAAAATAACGTAACATAGAAAATAAGGTGCCGGAGGAGGCCATTTGGCCCTTCGAGCCAGCACTGCCATTCATTGTGATCATGTCTGCAATCAATAACCCGTGCCTGCCTTCTCCCCATATCCCTTGACTCCACTAGTCCCTAGAGCTCTATCTAACTCTCTCTTAAATCCATCCAGTGATTTGGCCTCAACTGCCCTCTGTGACAGGGAATTCCACAAATTCACAACTCTCTGGGTGAAAAAGTTTTTTCTCACCTCGGTCTTAAATGGCCTCCCCCTTATTCTAAGTCTTCTTCTTTTTCTTCTTTCGTGTCGTGTGCACAGCCTAAAGTTGTAGGACAACTTCCATTTGTGCACGTCGAGTTGATAGCATTAGTCAAAACAGGGCGGACCACGTGAAGGTAGCAATCTTCCACCCCATTCTAAGACTGTGGCCCTTGGTTCTGGACTCGCCCAACATTGGGAACATTTTTCCTGCATCTAGCTTGTCCAGTCCTTTTATAATTTTATGTTATCTTGTGAACCTACGCTGCACTGCCTCAATCACAAGGATGTCCTTCCTCAAATTAGGAAACCAAAACTGTACACAATACTCCAGATGTGGTCTTACCAGAGCCCTATACAACTGCAGAAGAACCTTTCTCTCCTGTACTGAAATCCCCTTGTTATGAAGACCAACATTACATTAGCTTTCTTCACTGCCTGCTGTACATGCACGCCAACTTTCAGTGACCGGTGTACAAGGACACCCAGGTCTCGCTGTACCTCCCCCTTACCTAACCTAACCCCATTGAAATAATAATCTGCCCCCTTGTTTTTGCCACCAAAGTGGATAACCTCACATTTATCTATATTATACTGCATCTGCCCACCCACTCAACCTGTCCAGGTCGCCCTGCAACCTCCTAACATCCTCTTCACAGTTCACACTGCCATCCAGCTTTGTGTCATCTGCAAACTTGCTAGTGTTGCTCCTTATTCCCTCTTGCAATATGATATCCTGTTATATTTAAGTAAAAGCAAGAAATGCTGGGATGCACAGCAAATTTAGTAGCATCTGCAGACAGAGAGTGGAAACAAGGTTTCAGATTGAAGCCGTTTCATACACATATGGACATACAACATAGAATGGGAGCAGGTGTTTATGTCTAGAATGTCTGCACTGGACATGAAGATAAGACCAACACTTGCCTCCCAACACAGCCCTCTATTCCCTGCATATCCATGTGCCTATCCAAAAGTCTCAAATGTCACTTTCGTATCTGCCCCAACCACCACCCGGTTAATGCGTTCCAGGCACTTACCATCTGTGTGTGGGAAAAAAAAGAAAAACCTACCCAGCATATCTCTTTGAAACTTTGCCCTCTCCCCTAAAAGCTATGCTGTCTAGTATTCGATTTTTCCCATCCCGGTAAAAGGGTTCTGACCGTCTACCCGATTGATGCCTCTAATAATGTGTTATACATCTCTCTCCCTGCAGCTAATACCCTCAAATTCAGGCACCCTGTCCACTGCACCCTTTCCAAAGGAATGTGGGCTTAGGATTTCCTACCCAACTACTAGTCCAAATGTCTTTTAAATGTCTGCACCTGCTTCAGCTGCCAGATGAAGTAGCAGAGGCAAGTAAAATAACAACATTTAAGACACTAGACTAAGTGGGACCCGTTGTGTCCCTGTCACACATGAGGCTTGGTCCCCCTAATGCAATATTCCACCACTCACCCATAGCCCCTAACTGCACAGGCGTGGCTCATTTGCCCTCATCCCTAGCACTCACTCCCTCTCCTCTTCACTCTCCCTCTTCTTTCCCCCTCCTCCCCTCCCCCACCTCTCTCCCTCTCCTTTCCCCTACCCTCAGTCACTCCCTCCACAACTCCTCTCACTTCCCTACTCCCCTCCCCTTCCTCTATCCCCTCTCCTCCCCCACACTCCCTCCTCCCCAGGATCTAAAGGTTGCCGCTCCTCTCCCTTCTTGTGTGCCCCGGAGGAGCATCGGCCGTCGGCGCCGTTAGAGCCAGGTCTCGGATCCTCGGCTCGACCCGGAAGCACCAGCAGCTACGGCCGCGCCGGCTTGTGGTCTTGGGGGTGGGGGAGATGGGGTGAGAGATCAGAGAAAAGAGGGGGGGGATATCATGGGGGGGGGGGGTGCAGGAGCCAGCATGCCGGGGGGGCAGGAGCCAGCGAGGGGGACCAGATGGGAAGGGGTTGGAACTGCGGGGCATTGTGATGGCGGTGCGTTTGGGACTCGCAGCGGGCGCTGGACGCATTCCTCTGTCGGGATCAGACTCTTCGCTTTCCGTTTGGTGACATCTCCGATACAGGGCCGCTTCTGGTCTCTCTGAAAATTATGTCTGGTTGGAGACCTCCGCCGGCCACCCTCAGCTCCAGTAAAGACGTGATGGTGCAGGAAGGGGCGGACCGTCCTGGGGAGTGACAGGAGAAGAGACTAATCTGCATGGCGCTGACTGGCAGGAGAGGAGATCGATCTGCGCACGCGGGGTTTTTACGATTTTTAAACCTCACTAACTTTTACAATATACTACCGATCGGAACAAACCTTTGTTGCACTCGCAGCACAGGAGAACGGTGAGTGAGCTGACGAAAAATTGTAGCGCTATTGCGTACCGTTTTTGCACAAATAGAAAAAACGCGCAAACCGGAAGAGCACACGATCAGAGTTTTAGTTATTGATAGATAGAGACAGGTACACTGATAGGAAAGGTTTAAAATACAGGAAAATGGTTCTAACTTGATCATCTTGATCGGCAAGGATGTTGGCCCAAAGGGCCTGTTTCCGTGCTGTCTAACCCTTTGACCCGATGTTTTTAATCAAAAAACAGAAAATCCTGGAAATACTCTTGGGCAGGCAGGACCTGTGGCAGGATCTGTGGAAAATGAAACATCTGAAGCACGTTTCCTTTCATCTGAATATTCTGAACCTAAAACCAACATCCATATTTCAGATTTACAGCACCTGCAGATTTTTGCTTTTTAATGCCGTTACTTTATATTGGACCACGTACACTGTTTTATCAATACATTCCTGCGTTCACAATTATATGAACAGATTGCTGGAGGAGAGGATCAAAAGCTGAATTAACCTTTATGCATTTAGGAACGTGATCATTTTTTATTGATGATCACTTAACTAGCGGGTTTTTTTTCTCATGAACATTTGAAAATAAAACCAGGGGATTCTGGCAATACACAGCAGGTGTTCTACCATCTGTCACAAGAAAGGACAGATTAACGTTTCAAGTAAGGGCCCTTTGCAGACACTGGAAGATAACGAGCTGAATAATGCAACTGAATTATATAAAGAGGGATGGGAGCAAGCAACCTGCAATACTTGTTAAGAAGAGAGAAAGGGGCACCATAATCCAAACACAGGCAAAGAACAAGGCACTGTCAAGATGCATAAGATGTCCCCAAATCTAACTGAGAAAACTCAAGGGATCAAATTTCACTCAAGAGTCAACAATCATTCATTGTAACGTGTACCACAACACACAATACCATGCAGCACAGCAGGCCTGTAAATACAATACGTGTAGATAATGTATAATAAAGGAAAAAATCAATAAATTAATGACCGCATACCAATGCAAAAAAAATCTGACTTTCGGACAACCAAAAACAGTCCATAGAAGTTCATAGTTGAGGTTAGTGTTGTATAGTGTTAAAGAGCATGATGGTTGTAGGAGGAAACTATTCTTACCTGGTGTTCATGGTTTGCAGACTCCTGTACCTTCTTCCCAATGATTGTAGAAAAATGAGTGCCTGGCCAGGGTGTTGTGGGTCTTTGATATTGCTGCCTTTTTGAGGCGGCAAGTCCTATACATCCCTTCAATTGTGGGATCACTCCCTTATGCTTTCACTGCAGCGGAGATAGTTCAGTGTCGGGCTTAGAGCACTGCAATAGGATGTCATTGATATGGTGCAGAGTATGAACACAAAGCTGCAAGACAAAGGTCTTGGATCAATCCAGCTCTATAGTACAACACTGCCTGCATGGGTTCTCTGGTTTCCTCCCACACTCCAAAGACGTAAGGTTTGTAGGTTAATTGGCTTTGTAAATTGTCCCTAGTGTGTAGGATAGTGCAAGTGTGCGGGATGATTGCAGGTCGACGCGGACACGGTGGGCCTAAGGGCCTGTTTCCACACCAAGTCTAAAGACTCTATGACACTAATGATGTAATTGCAATAATCCAAAGTGATTTTCCCCCTCTGGGTTTTGGGATGTGATCATCTGCTGTATATCTATATCATGAATGATTAAAGGAGAAAATGTGGACAATTTTTTTTAGGACTTTTGATTCAGCGTGTGGTCTATATCAACATGTTGCAGACACAGATGGCTGTGCATGTACCAGGAACAGCCTATCATACTTGGCAGGGCTTGCTTACTTCCTGGGGCAGATTCCATTACATTTCAGATCATTTGGTAGCACTCTCCCTCTAAGATTGCAGTTCACATTCTATTTATAGAGCAATAGAAATTTGCAGCACAGAAACAAACCATTCAGCCCTCCACTTCCATGTCAACTTTTTTGCCCATCTGTACTAATCGCATTTGCCCTTTGTGCCAGAACCCTATCCTTCTACACCTTGTCTAAGTATCTGCCTAAAAATGTCTCTTGAATGTAGCAATCATATTTAACTTCACTTGCAGTAACCCAGTAATATTTCGTAAGGCTCCAAGGGCAGTACTGAAGGGCAATTGCGAGGTATTTTCAGAGGTTCACTAAATTACAAATTGGTCTCTCAACTAGATGCAACAGAAGTAGGAACAAGAAACCACAGATGCAAGTTTGCAAAAATCGCAAGAGATCCCTACATGCTGTCTCAAAGTAGTTATTTCCACTGTTGCGGACATAAATTTACCTTCAGCCCACATTTCCAAAATAGATCATGGGGATTATTAACATATTGTGAGTGCATGCTTTGCTAATTGTCATGTTGACGTAACAAAAGGGCAGCGCAGCGGTAGAGTTGCTGGGACCCGGGTTCGATCTGACTACGGGTGCTGTACGGAGATTGTATGTTCACCATGTGACCATGTGGGTTTTCTCCGGGTGACCCAGTTTCCTCCCACACTCCAAAGACATGCAGGTTAATTAGATTCTGTAAATATTGTAAATTGTTCCTAGTGTACGGTGATCACTGGTCGGCGCGGACTTGGTTGTCTGAAGGGCCGGTTTCCGTGCTGTATCTCTGAACTGAACTGCACTGAAATGTGAGTGGATCTCAGCGGATACTAGACACTTTGAGAAGAGCTATGGTCGTGAAGGGCACGAGATAAATACTATTCTCAGCTACTAGTTCTGAAAACAGCTGGCAGCAGGTTACATTAAAGTAACCCATACTCTTCTGCTTTTGATTACTTCATCCTGGTAGACAGCTGGCCCAGCCCACACACTTCTTTCAGAAGGAAAATGTGTTTGGAAGTAAGAAGCTACAAAGGAACAAGAGTCAATTACTCAACCCCTTGTTCTACAGTCATTTGCAGCGGGAACACCCAATCTGTGGCTTGTGGGCAACAGTGGCACAATGCTGCTGCCTCTGAAGAAATGTTCTGACCTGAAGCGGCATGTACTCGTTTCCTCTAGAGATGCTGCCTGACCCGCTGAGTTAGTAGAGCATTTTGTGTCTATCTTCACTACTGCCTCATAGTTCCAGCATTCTGGCTTCAACCCTATCTCTGGTGCTGACTGTACAGAGTTTGCATGTCATAGAAAATATGTGCAGGAGGAGGCCATTTGGCCCTTTGAGCCAGCACCGCCATTCATTGTGATCATGGCTGATCGTCCGCTATCAATAACCCGTGCCTGCCTTCTCCCCATATCCCTTGACTCCACTAGCCCCTAGAGCTCGATCCAGCTCTCTCTTAAATCCATCCAGTGTTTTAGCCTCCACTGCCCTCTGTGGCAGGGAATTCCATAAATTCACAACTCTCTGGATAAAAATATTTTTTCTCACCTCAATTTTAAATGACCTCCCCTTTATTCTAAGGCTGTGGCCCCTGGTTCTGGACTTGCCCAACATTGGGAACATTTTTCCTGCATCTAGCTTGTCCAGTCCTTTTATAATTTTATATGTTTCTATAAGATTCCCCCTCATCCTTCTAAACTCTAGTGAATACAAGCCTAGTCTTTTCAATCTTTCCTTATATGGCAGTCCCGCCATCCTAGGGATCAGTCTCGTGAACCTACGCTGCACTGCCTCAATCACAGGGATGTCCTTCCTCAAATTAGGAGACCAAAACTGTACACAATACTCCAGATGTAGTCTCACCAGAGCCCTATACAACTGCAGAAGAACCTCTTTACTCCTGTACTGAAATCCTCTTGTTATGAAGGCCAAAATTCCATTAGCTTTCTTCACTGCCTGCTGTACCTGCACGCCAACTTTCAGTGACTGATGTACAAGGACACCCAGGTCTCGCTGTACCTCCCCCAATGTCTCCCTATGACCACTTGGGATTCCCTGAGTGCTCCAGTTTCCTCCCACATTCTAAGTATGTGCTGGTTGGATGACAAATTGGCAACGAAGGAACTTGTGTCTGAAGGGAATTGGGGCATGTGAAAGAGAATAAATAAGAAGGAAATAAGTTGGAGAATGGGATTGCTCAAAGTGGTGGCATTGATGCAATCACAAAGAAAGCCCATCAACACCTCTACTTCCTTGGAAGATTGTGGAGATTCGGTATATCGATGAATACTCTCTTAAACGTTTGCAGGTGTACAGTTGAGAGCATATTGACTGGTTGCGTCATGGCCTGGTTCAGCAACTTCAAAGCCTGGGAATTAAGAAGATTGTAAAAAGTGGTGAACACTGCCCAGTCCATCTCGGGTACTGACCTCCCCACCATTGAATCGACCTACAGGTGTCGCTGCTTCAAAGTCAGCCAACATCATCAAAGACCTACACCACCCTGGCCATGCTCTCATTTCACTCCTGCCATCAGGAAAATAAGGTATAGGAGCCTGTAAATGGTAATGTCTGGGTTCAGGAGCAGCTTCTTCCCAATAGCGATCAGGTGAGTAAACACTACAACCTCCAACTAAACTCCACTCTCTCCAAAGTGGGTGACTCTTAGCTTCCTCCTCAGGTTAGGGACAAGGAGCCATGGTCACTGTCATTTTTGTCCACTTCTTACAAATGTTTTCATAAAAGGAAAAAAATTATCCATTGCTGTGCTGTCCTAAACAACACTGCCGCCTATTCCTGGAAAACAGGATTCCAAGCCCTAGCCAAACTATCCCAAACATGCAGTGTAAAGCAGAAACATTGTAACCTGCTGAAAGACAAAGGTCTTGGATCAATCCAGCTCTACAGTACAACACTGCCTGCATGGGTTCTCTGGTTTCCTCCCACACTCCAAAGACGTAATGAAATTTCCTGGATTATTGTTAATGAATTAGAACTGGTGGATTTGGGTTGAAATTCCCCCAAATGATTCCTCTGCAATCTCCTTTTGCGGTAAACAATGGAGATGTATCGGGCAGATGATTGCAGAGTTTGAAGAAGTGACCTTGGGAACGACAGGATATCACAGATAACAAGGGAAGCAGACCGGGTTGGAATACAAGAAGATATCATGACCGCTATGGTCTCCAAGAGGGTATCATGAGTCTGTGGCTTCCTGCACTGTCTCAGTAAGGCCCAACACAGGCTTGAGAAACAGCATCTCCTTTTCAGTCTGGGCATGTTGTAGCCTTTCAGACTCAGAACTGACTTCTACAACTTCAGATAACTAATTTCTCTGCCTGCATCTGTTGCCCATCTGTGATATTTTCTCGGCTTGTTTATTTATTTCCCCATTCTCTGTTTTACCTCAAAAAGTGGAGGACATGCCCAACGTGACCTGCTGGGCACATCTGCCTCCTCTGTATTTTGCAACGTTTACATTCTTTTATGTGTGCTCTCACTCTCTAACAGCTCTCATCCACTCATTGGCCAGGTGACTATCTTTACAGCTTATCCCTATGATCACCCCAGTTTTACCCAAACTCCCTGCAGCTCAACAAACTTCTTTTGTCTCTTTCCCAGTTCTGATGAAGGGTCTTCAATCTGAAATGTTAATTCAGTTTCACTTCCCACCGTTGCAGCCTATTTTATGAGTGTTTTTCACTTATCACACCAATAACCTCCGGATAAGAAATGATTTTGTGATGATTGAGAGAAACCCATGCTCTGTCGTGCATGCTTACCATCCCATCTTACCTTTGCAAATGTCACCAGAGAAGAGAGATACAAGATGCAATAGAGGATAAACTCTATGTAAATTGGACTTCAAGGTGAGACCACTCCGCAGAAGGGGTGGCACAGAGGCAGACCTGTTGGGGGCTAAGGCCATAACTCCTTGAAAGAGGCAACTAAATTAGATAGAGTGGTAGATAGAATAGGTAGAAAGGCATTTGGTATGCTTCATTGGTCATGGTATTGAGTATAAGAGCCAGGAAGTCATAATGTAGCTCTGTAGAACTTTGGTTAGGCAGTATTTGTAGTTTTGCGTGCAGTTCTGGTCGTCCCATTATAAGAAGTATGTGGAGATTTTGGAGAGGGTGCAGAATAGATTTCCCAGAATATTGCTTGGATTAGCAGGTAATAGCTATGAGAGAAGGGCAGACTTGGATTATTTTATCTGGAGCGCCGAAGGTTGTAGGGAGACCAGATAGAAGTTGATAAAATTATGAGAGACATGGATAAGGGAAAGAGTCAGATTCTTTATCCCAGGATAATAATATTAAAGACTAGATGGGGAAAGCTTTAAGGTGAAAGGAGCAAAGATTAAAGGAGATATGTGGGGCAAAAGGAGTGTGGTGGGAGCCTGGGACATGCTGATGGGGCAGTGGTGGAGGCAGATATGATGAGGCTTCTAGATAGTACATGGCTGTGCAGGGAATGGAGGAAAATGAATCGTGTGCAGGAAGATGAGATTAGTTTATCTTGGCATGATGTTTGTCACAGAGATTGTGGACCGAAGGGCCTGTCCCTGTGCAGTGCTTTTCCATGTTCTTTTCTATTGAGCTTCAGTTGTAATAGAGGCAATGTCAATTCCCAAATGGCTTACTCACAACTATGGTTTAGTACTGTACAAGTATTTACTTTGAAGGAATAACAGCACTAATGCATTGAAATGATACCTGTGGCCAAAGGGTTGAGATATGACGACAGTGCCCTGCTTGTTATTGATTCACAAAGTAATTGAGTGGTGATCCAATTGAACTGTTTAAAATTACGAAGATAGTATTAACACAGTGATTTTGTTTCCTCTGGTGGGAGAATCCGGAACAAAAGAACATAATCTAAAAATTAAAGCTATGCCATTCAGGAGTGAGAGCAAGAAGCTATTTTTCATGATTTTAAAAACCTGGAGAAAACTGTGGATGCTAGGATAAGGTTGCCAAAAACAAAATTGACAGCTTTTTATTACTAAAGGCTTTCAAGGGATATGGATCAAGGCAGATTAATGGAGTTGAGATACGAATCAACCATACTCTAATAGAATGATGGAACAGACCCAAGGGATTGAATGGCCTACTTCTTCAGTTCTTATATTTCTATTGCACAGCCATATGTTCGCAGATCCCTCACTCATTGTTCTCTCTTCACACACCTACACAAGCGGATCATTATCATGTGATGGGATGCAGATGACAGTCCCGCCACAATGACAATGGGAGGAACTTTTGGGAGATGCTTCAGATCTGCTTTCTGCCCCAGCGCACTTGAATGACAACAAAACGGCATGCAAACAATCTGAAAAGGACGCAGCTCCCAACAGATAATGGATTGCACAAAAGTCGCAGAACAAAAAAAGTTGCAGCATTGTTTTTCAAGTGAATGGAACTAATGGAGTGGGATTTCTTTGCTGGCTGGATTTAAGGATTTCAGAGACATAACAAGCTGAAGATGTACTGTACTTTCACCCAGCAGTAAGCAGACCTTTGATCTTCTTCCCTTCCACAATCCACATACATCATCTACTGAAGCATTTGGGATCCTGATTTTTAACTTGCTCAGCTTATGGAAGCCAGGACTAAGTTAAAGAGAGGAGTGGGATTTGATTTAATTTAATTTGGGCGTCATAGTGCCAGAGATCCGGGTTCGATCCTGACTATGGGTGCTGTCTGTATGGAATTTGCGCATTCTCCCTGTGACTGCGTGGGTTTTCTCTGGGTGGTCAGGTTTCCAACCACATTACAAAGACGTGCGGGTCTGTCAAGTAATTGGCAACTGTAAATTGTCCCTAGTGTGTAGGATAGAACTAGTGTATGGGTGATCCGTGCAGACCCGGTGGGCCAAAGGGCCTGTTTCCTCGCTGTGTTTCTGAAACTAAAACGAAAGGACGGTGTCAATTTCCTCCAATGATCCTACTGCCTTCTTACTGTGAACTTCAAACTGATCTGCTCTTTCTGAGCTCTACTCAAGAGCAAAAAAGTTCAATGTGCTCAGAAAGAGCAAAACACAAGGTGCTTGAGTAACTCAGAGGGTCATGTAGCATCTGTGGAGGGAATGGCCAGGTGACATTTCAGGTCGGGACCCTTCTTGCATTGAACACAGAGTGCTGAGTTAACTCAGCAGGTCAGTTGTTTGTACCCTGGGCAAGACCTGTATCTCCAGTTCTGCCAAACGGGCTTCTTGATTATGTGGACTTTTATCAAATCACCTTTCCATTTTCTCTGGAATGAAAAGAACAATATAATCTCAGTAATAAACATTAAAACCTGTGGCATTTGTGCCTGTTTTCTTTCTACACAGTAGTATCACATCAGAGTATAAGATCTGTATTCTGAGTACGTTAGAAATGTTATAAATTTGATACTGATTTAAGAATATCAAAGACAAAACTGTCTATGATGTCCAAAAATGAATCCTGATCCAAAACATCACCGGTCCATGTTTTTCAGGGGTACTGCCTGACCCTCTGAGTTACTCCAACACTTTGTGCCTATTTATTAAGACAAAACTTTGCTTGAGTACCAGTAGGGATGAGTCACAAACCTTGTTGCTCATTGCATGCTTTAGCCAACCTGAATCAACAAATGGTCATAACCAGTGCGAGTGAGTTACTGCATGCAGCACAATTCCTAACAACAATGCCATCCACATAAAGATTCATGTGCATCCCTACTATGTATTAATGTATTCATTCCCACGATAATGCTTCTACATTAGGAATAATGAAATGTTAAGCAGGCTAAAACAGTTACTGGGATGACTCGAGATTTCTAAAGTCTGACATTATGTTTTAAAAAGAGGGAATCCTTCAGACCCTCCAATAATGATGATAACAACTTGTCAATGCAAGAGGAAGTGTACATTCTGTGTGTGATCTTTCAAAATTCTCTAAACTATACAAAAACAGCCCACCAGTTTAGTTTATTTTAGTGTATAGATACAGCGTGGAAACGGGTCCTTCGCCGACTAACGATCACCTGTTCACACTAGTTCTATCCTACATGTTAGGGACAATTTACAGAAGCCAATTAACCAACAAACTTGCACGTCTTTGCGATGTGGGAGGAAACTGGAGCACCAGGGGAAGACACACGCAGTCTCAGGAAGAACGTGCAAACTCAATATAGACAGGTAGTCGGGATCGAATCTTGGTCTCCGGCACTGTAAGGCAGCAACTCAACTGCTCTGCCACCAGATTGGGGGGAAAAAATTAAAAATACATTACCATTATTCAAGAGACCAAGCTGCAAGGAAGACAGCTTTAAGGTGAGAGAAGCGAAGTTTAAAGGAGATGTGCAGGGTAAATTTTTTACACAGAGGGTCTTGGTTGCCCCGAATGCGCTGCTAGGGGTAGTGGTGGAGGGCAGATACAACAGCGGCATTTAAGTGACACAAAAAAAAGCAAAGGATTGTAGATAGCTTAAATAAATAGAAAACAATATGGCAAATGCAGATTATCTATTTCGGTGAAAAATATTATTTTGGGTGAGATGAGCAATTGCCTATGTTCAGAAGTGTGGCCTTGTACAAGTAGCACAAAGGTCCATGCCATCACAGCAAGTGGTTTGAAAGCCATATTGGAATGTGACCTTTATCGCAAGGAAGGCCAATGTGGGAATTATAGAGCATCAGCTGTCGAGGAGAACTTGAATACAAACATAAAGGAAAGTTTGGTAAAATCATATGGTCCTTATGTAACAACACCTGACACATCGATCATTCTTCTTCCCCCACAGATGCTGCTCAACCAGCCGAGTTCCTCAAGCAGATTTTTTGTTGTCATTATATGAGGGTATATTTGACTTGAAGCAGTTCACAATAAGGCTTATTTATTAGACTGTACACTGTGGATGGCTTGATTGTAATCGTGTATTGTCTTTCTGCTGACTGGTTAGCGAGCAACAAAAGCTTTTGAGTATGAAGATGGGTCTCGACCCGAAATGTCACCCATTCTTTCTCCCCAGAGATGCTGCCTGCTCAGCTGAGTTACTCCAGCATTTTGTGTCTATCTGCGATTTAAAGCAGCATCTACAGTTCTTTCCTACACAGAGGCTTTTCACTGTACCTTGGTATGTCTCAATAAATTAAACTAACTAACTAAAACCCTTTTGTTATCAGGCTTCTAAATGATCCTTCCATAAATACGATACGATACTGTCCTATTCACCTCTACCCATTGCAGACATTGGACTTTGTCTATGGAACTGATGCACTACAATGCTGAGAACTATTCTGAACTATTCTGATCCTCCCCTTTTCTCTATCTATTGTACTTAAGTTTGACTTCATTGTATTTATGTATGGTATATCTGATCTGTTTGGATAGCATGCAAAACAAAGCTCTTCACTGTACCTCAGTACACATGATAATAATAAATCTAGTCCTTTTGATTATAGGGTGAAGAAATTATCTTGCAGGGAGAGAGACTGGATTGGGCCGTTATTACACCCCACTGCTGTCTTCACAAAATTCTCCAAATCCACCAGCAACATAAGCGAACAAACATCTGCTTCCTCTCCCAGGCCAATGTTCCTACTGAGAGGCAGAACAGCAAAGAGGAGGAGTAGCAATCATTAACAAAGTGAGTTTCAGACAAGGAACTTGTTTTGGTACTGAGGGCCCGAGCAGCAAACAAAAATGAAGGCAGGCTCCAGTGGGGTGGCCAATTTAAGAAAGGCCATCTTAAGTTCACAGTGCGGCAGTAGAGTTCAAAGGGCTTTGGTGAGGAGTTTGAGCAGTTTTAAAGTAAGCCGAGGCATGGTAACATAAGATCTTTCCTTTTCTGCAGTCCACAAGTTGTTAAATGGGCAATAATGAAAGTCAGTGGACTGATATGCTCCTCCTGTGAGACGTGGGAGATCAGGGAATAGTCAAGAGTCCCTGACGACCACATCTGCAGGAAGTGTGTCCAGCTGCAGCTCCTCTCGGATGGCATGGGTTGATTGGAATGGCAGCTGGACTTGCTGAGGAGCATAAAGGAGGCAGATGATTTATAGATAAGTTTCAGAGAAGTGGTCACAAGGTTCCTTGTGGTAAGCTTATCCAGAAGATGAAGGTGACATTTTGGTAGATTGGATTCAAAGTTAGTTTGGCCACAGAAAACAGAGTTGTTGTGAACGGGTGTTATTCTGACTGGAGATCAGTAACCAGTGGTGCACGCCAGGAACCAGTGCTGGGACCTCTGATGTTTGTGACATAGGATTTGGACAAAATGTAGGTGGGATGATTAGTAGGTTTGCTGATAACATGAAAAATGGTAGAGTTGTGGATATCAAAGAAGGTAGCTAAAGAATACAGCAGGACAGAAAAGTTTTAAAATGTTACCAGATAAGTGGCAAATTTAGTTTAATTTAGACAAGTGTGAGGTGTTGTTGATGTACTTTTGGAGGTCAAGTGTAACACTGTAAATGGTAGGACACGTAGGAACATTAATGTACAGTAATGTCTTTGGCTGCAGGCCTGTAGCTCCCTGAAAGTGTCAATCCAAGTGAACGGAGTAGTAAAGACATATGGGATACTTGTCTATTGGTTAGGTCATTGAGTATAAAAGTTGAAGAGTTGCAGTTATATAAAACCTTGATTAGGCCACATTTGGAGTACTCAGTGCAGCTGTGGTTATTGAGTTTTTAGGAAAGAAGTGGAGGCTTTGGAGATGGTGCAGAAGAGGTTCATCAGGATGTTGGACACAATGCTGGTGTAACTCAGCGGGTCAGGTAGCATCTCTGGAGAAAAGGAATAGGTGACATTTCAGGTAGAAACCCTTCTTTGGAGGGATGAGAACTTCTTCAAAGTAGGCATACCTTGAGGAGATTTTGCAGTGGAGCAGACAAAATGTGTAGAAAGGAAATGCAGATGCTGGTTTACACCAAGGATAGACACAAAATGTGACACAGTCTGAGGAAGGGTTTTGACCCTAAAACGTCACCTATTCCTTTTCTTCAGAGATGCTGCCTGACTCACTGAGTTACTCCAACATTTTATCTCCATCTTTGGTGTAAACCAGCATCTGCTGTTCCTTCATCAGGATGTTGCCTCGACTAGAGAGTAGTAGCTATAAGGAGAGGTTGGACAAACTTGTGCTCTTAACACATGGAATTCATCTCAAAGCTTCTCTTGACTTTGAGGTGTCAGAAGCCAGAGATTCTTCAAGTTGAACTTTTCCATGGGAGGCACCTAGGCTCAGCCAATGGTCCTACTGCCTCACAGCTCCTGTGACATGGACTGTTTGGAGTTGGCATGCTTTCCTTTTGACCATGTAGGTTGCTCCCCAAGTCCTTCGGTTTCCTCCCATATCCAATAGACAAAAGGTGCAGTAGGCCATTCGGCCCATGGAGTCAGCACCGCCATTCAATGTGATCATTACTGATCATCCCCAATCAGTACCCTGTTCCTGCCTTCTCCCCATATCTCCCGACTGCTATCTTTAAGAGCCCTATCTAGCTCTCTCTTGAAAGTATCCAGAGAACCAGAAGAGAATCCCACACTCACAACTCACTGTGTGAAAAAGTGTTTCCTCATCTCAGTTCTAAATGGCTTACATCTTATTCTTAAACTGTGGCCCTTGGTTAACATGTTTTCCTGCCTCTGGCATGTCCGAACCCTTTATAATCTTATATGTTCCAATAAGATATCCTCTCATCCTTCTAAATTCCATTCTCTCAGCATGTGACAGTCCCGCCATCCCGGGAATTAACCATGTAAACCTACGCTGCACTCCCTCAATAGCAAGAATGTCCTTCCTCAAATTAGGGGACCAAAACTGCACACGATACTCCAGGTGTGGTCTCACTAGGGCCCTGTACAACTGCAGAAGGACATCTTTGCTCCTATACTCAACTCGTCGAGTTATGAAGGCCAACATGCCATTCGCTTTCTTACTGCCTGCTATACCTGTATGCTTACTTTAATTGACTGATGAACAAGGACCCCCAAATCCTGTTGCACTTCCCCTTTTCACAACTTGACACCATTTAGACGCCTATCTCCTTTGTTCCTTAGATGCTGCTGCACCCGCTGAGTTTCTCCAGCATTTTGTGTACCCTCGATTCTCCAGCATCTGCAGTTCCTTCTTTAACCATTTAGATAGTAATCTGCCTTCCTGTTTTTGCTACCAAAGTGGATAACTTCACATTTATTCACTTTAAACTGCATTTGCCATGCATCTGCCCTCTCACCCAACCTGTCCAAGTCACCCTGCATTCTCATAGCATCCTCCTCACAGTTCACAGTGCCACCCAGCTTTGTGTCATTTGCAAATTTGCTAATGTTACTTTGAATCCCTTCATCCAAATCATTAATGTATATTGTAAATAGCTGCGGTCCCAGCACCGAGCCTTGCGGTACCCCACTAGTCAGTGCCTGCCATTCTGAAAGGGACCCATTAATCCCTACTCTTTCTTTTCTGTCATCCAACCAATTTTCTATCCATGTCAGCACTCTCCCCCCAATACCATGTGCCCTAATTTTGCCCACTAATCTCCTATGTGGGACCTTATCAATTGCTTTCTTAAAGTCCAGGCACACTACATCCACTGGCTTGTCCATTTTCCTAGTTACATCCTCAAAGAATTCCAAAAGATTCGTCAAGCATGATTTCCCCTTAACAAATCCATGCTGACCCGGACCGGTCCTGTTACTACTATCCAAATGTGCCGCTATTTCATCTTTTATGATTGACTCCAGCATCTTTCCCACCACCGATGTCAGGCTAACTGGTGAATAATTCCCTGTTTTCTCTCTCCCGCCTTTCTTAAAAAATATGAACATCAATGCTTCCACGATTTCTAGAGCCACTTCCTTAAGGTCCTGGGGATTTATCAGCCTTCAGTCCCATCAGTCTCCCCAACACCATTTCCTGCCTAATGTGGATTTCCTTCTGTTCCTCCGTCACCCCAGATCCTCTGACCATGGGTTACACAAAAAGCTGGAGAAACTCAGCGGGTGCAGCAGCATCTAAGAGGCGAAGGAGATGGGCGACGTTTCGGGTCGAGACCCTTCTTCAGACTGGTCAGGGATCAAGGAAACGAGAGATATAGACAGTGATGTGGAGAGATAAAGAACAATGAATGAAAGATATGCAAAAAAGTATCGATGATAAAGGGAACAAGCCATTGTAAGCTGTTTGTGTGAAAATGAGAAGCTAGTGCGACTAGGGTGGGGGAGGGAGATAGAGATAGAGGGAATGCCAGGGCCCGAGGGCTGAGGGAGAGGTGGGAAGGGGAGGAGACAGCAAGGGCTAACAGAATTGAGAAAATTCAATGTTCAAGCCCAAAGGATGCAGACTCCCCAGCGGAATATGAGGTGCTGTTCCTCCAACTTGCGGTGTTGCTCACTCTGGCCGTGGAGGAGGCCCAGGACCGAGAGGTCGGATACGGAATGGGAGGGGGAGTTGAAGTGCTGAGCCACCGGGAGGTCGGGTTGGTTTTTGCGGACCGAGCGGAGGTGTTCGGCGAAACGATCGCCAAGCCTCCGCTTGGTCTCACCGATATAGATCATCTGGCATCTGGAGCAGCGGATGCAGTAGATGAGGTTGGAGGAGGTGCAGGTGAACCTCTGTCAGACCTGGAAGGACTGCTTGGGTCCCTGAAAGGAGTGGAGGGGGGAGGTGAAGGGACAAGTGTTGCATTTCTTGCGGTTGCAAGGGAAAGTGCCCGGGGAAGGGGTAGAGCGGGAGGGGAGGGAAGAATTGACAAGGGAGTTGCGGAGGGAGCGGTCTTTGCGGAAGGCAGACGGGGGGGAGATGGGAAGATGTGGCGGGTGGAGGGGTCACGTTGGAGGTGGCGAAACTGGCGGAGGACTATGTTGTATTTGCCGGCTGGAGGGGTGAAAGGTGAGGACCAGGGGGACTCTGCCCTGTTTGCGAGTGGGGGAATGGGGAGAGAGGGCAGTGTTGCGGGGTATGGAGGAGACCCTGGTGCGAGCCTCATCAATAGTGGGGGAGGGGAATCCCCGTTCTCTGAAGAATGAGGCCATGAGTACATCAGGCAGGATGTATTTGTCCATCAGACATGTTTGTGACCTCCTTAGTGAAGACGGATCCAAAGTACCTGTTCAACTCATCTGCCATTTCCTTGTTCCCCATAATAAATTCACTTTTTCAGTCTTCAAGGGTCCAACTTTGGTCTTAGAAGATAATGACCACTGCTGTGTGCTTCAGACCTCTTGGTGACTAGACAGACATCCACACGCACATAATCATGCTGCCTATCCCTAATTAGCACTTTCCATTTTTTTCAATAGGTTCTGCATCCATGAGAATGTTAATTTCTCTCAATTGCCTGCCTAAAGAGTGCAGAAGCTATTTGTGCAGAAGACACAAACTGCTGGAGTAACTCAGCAGGACAGGCAGCATCAAGAACATGGACAGACAACGTTTCAGGTCAGAACACTTATTCAAATTGATTCGGGGGGGGGGGGAGCAGTGTGGGTCTAGCAGAACTCCCGTCAGAGAGAGGGGAAGATCTTCTTCAAAGTAGGCATATCTTGAGGAGGTTTTGCAGTAGAGCAGCAAAATGTCAAAACAAGGATTTGCAGATGCTGGTTTACAAAAGAAAAGATAGTGCTGGAGTAACTCAATGGTGTGTTTTTGGCATCTTTGTCACAGATTAAACTAATCATAATTATAGGATTAATTAAATCTGCTTCACTGTTTGAGGTTGGTATGCCCCATTCTTTGGTTCTCCGTTTAATTGTTTTTATATATGTGGATACATGTGCCTTTTCAGTCCCCACACGAGTAGCAATGAGTGCCCTATGGTGCAATCCTTATAGCAGATAAGTGGCACAGATGGGTGGCTCAGTGGCATAGCAGTAGATTTGCTGCCTTACAGCGCCAGAGACCTGGGTTCGGACCTGACTATGGGTGCTGTCTGTATGGAGTTTGTACGTTGTCCCTGTGACCACATGAGTGTCCTCCCACACTCCAAAGACGTACAGGTTTGTAGGTTAATTGGCTTCAGTTAAATTGTAAATTGTCGCTAGTGTGTATGATAGTGTTAGAGTATGGGGTGATTGTTGGTCAGCACAGACTCGGTGGGCCAAAGGGCCTGTTTCTGCGCTGCATCTCTCGTCTAAAGATAAAATGTTGGAAAACTGTATTTTCTTATCATTCCGGAAATTCTAAGTTCCTCCTCAGCCCCATATTTCTCATCTATATGCTGCTTCAATCACGTAATTCAAAAACTTCATATTCTACTGCTATGCTGACAATGTCCAGCTCTGTTTAACAGACATCTCTCTTGACCTCTGACTCTAATTTATCTTGCTGCTTGTTTGTCACCCAGCTAGATGAGCTAATGTTTCTACATTTAAATATTGGGCAGTTGAAGCTGCAGACTCAATTAATTGCTCACAGATTCCAGCAACAATGCTAGTCTTGGCAATGATCCTGCTTCCCATATATAAACAATATTTAAACATTCGTAATAAACCTGGCCACTGTGTGAAAGTCATGCAAAGCACACAGATGATTGGATCTTGAAACATTCCCATATTTACTCCATCACAGAGGTTACACATTTCTACCTCTTTTACACTCCACATCTCATCTGTCAATCAAACCCTCTGCAATGCCATTGTTACTTTGAGTCCTTTTCCAGATGGCCTCCCACTATTCTTCCTCTAAGTATCTTCTTCTTTCGTGTGGCGTGCATAGCCTAAAATTGTAGGACAACTTGTTCTATTTGATCTTCCGTTTGTGCACGTCGAGTTGATTGCATTCGTCGAAACAGGGCGGACCACGTGAAGGTTGCAATCTTCCACCAACCCTCTAAGTATGAGATCATCCAAAACCCACACCAACTTTGCTCATTTGGAAAGGCAGGAACTGATTAGGAGTTATGCAGGGGGGATCATGTCTCACAAATCCAACTGAGTTTTTTGAGGAAGTAACTTAGCACATTGTTGAGGGGAGAGTGGTAGACATGGCTCTTCCTCGTCTCTGCAGCCAACCTGAAATGTTGTGTTTTTCCAGTTTTGCTAGATTTCAGCAGTTCCACCTGCAAGAGCCTGACTTCAGCTGCCCAAGCTCAAACTATGAAAGACCTTGCTGGAAATAGCCATGCTCTTCCTTTAAAATGTTTCTTGACACTTATCTCTTTGCACACTTAGTCACTTGTATAGTTTAGGGATAATGTTTGTTTACAATATTCCTGTATAGCATCTCACTGCACTTAAACATTCTAAAGCTAATATTGCATTCATTACATTTAGTTTGTCCGCTCCTCAATTTCTTTTCTGATTATAACTATTACAGTTTTATCATCCTTTCAGTCGTTGTCGTCAGTTCCCATTTTTATGAGTTGTTTTGGTGAAAAAAGAGATTAAACATCCATTTGATGTTCCTGTCACATGGGTATTAACCCCTGGCAGTTTGTCTTAATTTAGTGCTTCAGTTGCTACCTTACCTCTATTTTTCATATGACAAATTGGATTTATCTTGAAGATCTGTAAAGTGGCAGAAGACAGCTTGTTGAAAAAACACAACTTGGTGGGGAAGGGGGCTCCCACCAAATTTGTGCAAGACCCAAAAGGTAACATGCCATGCTATTCAGACGCAGGCATTATGCATGAGAAAAGGGGCTTTACACGCTGCATCTTACCTGAAAGTCTTTTGTCCGCAAATTCATTAAATTGGTCACTGAGAAGTCAGTTAGTAAATAAATTGGGTCTGGTGGGGGAGGGAGGGATAAATGAGCAAAAGGGAGGAAAAGATCATGAATGGAGGAGGGAATGAAAATCAGAAAGTCTGGGAGACGATCTGTGGTTGACAATTGGAAAGATGATGTGGGGAAGGAGGGAAAGAGGATGGGAATGAATGCCGGTTGGGATCATAATTGGTTGAGATAGGATTGAAGATTGTCAATTGTACAGATGATTGAAGGTGGCATAAGATTGACACTGGAATAGGGTTACCTGAGGATATCAGAAGTGAAGAGGAAGGAAGCATGTGGAAACTAATAAATACACAGGGCAATCTGGAAAAGTGTAAAAAATGTACACTGTGGCATTAGGCCTGCTTTAAATAATGTTCAAGAAGACAACCTGCTGCATTGTGAATGGTCTGCATTGTTTAACCTTGTTGCACGGGACAAGTAGTTTTGCTATATAATGCAATAGTTGCTTTCCTAAGAAACTTTGTTATAGAAAATAGTGTTCGAAAAACAATTATGGAAATGGAGAAAAGGGGTTAAGGGCTAGAGTTTCAGACTAGTGAATTTTTATTCTAATCAGCATTTACAAAAATAAATGTATTCTTAATGGTTTTCGGTTTATCTTTGTTACTGCAAACTAAAAATACAAACCTTGCATGTTGTATTGTGTAATAGAGTATCATTGTAAAAGGGTCAATAGAAGTGATTCCTTGTCAATTCCAATGGCAGAAATTGACAGTGCATTCTTAAGGGAATTGAGGTCTGATTACTGCTAGGAAATTATATGAATCAACTTTTTCACTCGTGAAAATCTATAAAAGTCGAGAATTTTTCATGACTTTTTTTCATTTGTGGTATGGAAACATGTGTTATAGCATAACTACCTGTACAGTGTTGTGCAAATTACATCAAACCGAGCATTGAAGAGTGTTTGACATCATTATGGATGGCTACTGGCATATGTTTTTGCATCAGATGCACAGAGGACCCAAAATAAAAAACTGCTATTAATATTGGTGCAATCCATTTTTTAATCGAATACAATAATACCCACAAATGTTGTGTAGCAGGATGGAGTCTCTATAGTTATGTATTTAATATAGTCAAAGCCCTTTAATGTCAATGAACAATTGGAATACTGACTGCAGAGCAATTCAGTAAAAATTTAGTCAAATAGGATTTAAAAAAGCAAAATAGAGAAGCAGAAAGCTTTAAAATAGTTGACAATTTTAGACCTAAGATCAATAGTTCAGTGATTAAAATCATATGGTATATTGGAATACTTTATTTTTTAAATATTCTTTGCAATTTTAATTTATTTTTCCCCTTCAATTGTTTTTAAATGTCTTTGCTAATATCAACGTCGTCCCCTTTTATGTGATTCACGTCTTTTAAAATAAGTCATATTTTTGAGATTTAGCTGATTTCTTCGCCATCAAACGCCACCATAGCACCCTCTATATATTCCCTGACTTTTCCAAACCTATTGAAGAGGAAGGGCGGGGGAGAGGAAAAGAGGGATGAGGAAAAAAAGCGTTCACTTTCATTTTTTATCAAATATATAAAATTCACTGCACTGGCGAACAAATGGGCATCAACAATTTTCGCTTCTACAACACCTGTACCCTCGTGATTAATCCGCCACAACATTTCGCATGGCTGGCATAGCGCAGAATCTGAAAGAGAAAGCAAGAGAGACTCCAAATCCATTGACTTGCCGATATCCAGACCAGATTTTGCCGCCGACATGTTAGTTAATGGTTTGTTAGAAGGTCTCCTCACTTGTGTTGATATCACTCCACGGGGTCATCGCAGTTGCTCTTCCACCTAGAAAAAGAGGAATATTTAAAAAAAAATAAACGGGCCGGGGCTCACGGTGCTGACAGGGCCTCCTTGTTGGTTTGGAGCCAGTTGGTTTGCAAAGGGTGTGTATGTATGTTGGTGGAGAAGCGGGGCTGGGAGGTGGGAGACGTTTTAAATCCTCTCCGCTTTCAGGGAGAGGAAGGGGGGCGAGAGAGCGACTGGCGGGGGGAGAGAAAGAGAGCGACTGGGGGAGAGAGAGGGAGAGCGAGAGAAAGAGGTTAGTCCTAATTGCTGCAGCAGACTGACTGACAGCACCGAGGGAGGGTTGTTCTCTGGCTCTTTCCAAGATGGCCACCAACGATGGAGTAATGCAATAACTTTACATCGAGACTGCCTGTTTTTTTTTTTGTTTTTTTATTGACAAAAAGTTGAGAGGCTGCTTTTTTTTTCAAAACCCACAAAAAGAGAGAGAAAAAGGGGAAAGGAGAGAGAGGAAAATAAACTGGATTCTGGCCTTCCCCCCCCTCCCCTCAGTAGAAGAAGAAAGAAGAAGCACCATGTCTGATGTGTGTGTCTGTTGCTGGAAAACACCTTTGGATTAGAGCCGGCGAGGACTTCAATAGAGAGGGGAGCTGAGCTGAGCTTTATCTCTCGTCTCATGATTTGGGAGGAGGATTAAGGGAAAACCCTTCTTGATTATATTGGATCTAATCCCTCCCCAAATTTCCCTTCCTAATTCCCCCCCCCCCCCTCTCTACATTTCTACTGTCACCACCACAAATAATATTTTTTTTTCTCTCTCCCTGCTCTCGTGTCTGAAAAGTTTTGTGTAGGCACCGTCGAAAGGAGAAAGAGGGGGAAAGAAAGTCTCTTGTATTTGTTTTTCTTTTTTTTCGCCAGGAACGAGGAGAGGGATTTGGAAAGAAGTAATTACAAAGAATTTGAAGGGAAACAACAAAAACCTCGACGCTTTGAGGCCGAATTTCTCTTTCTTAGAATATCAAATCGTTTTTTTCTTTCTGTGTGCGTGGGGACGTGGCAAGAAGAGAAGGTTTTCACATTTATATTTCTTTTAAGGGAAGAGAGGAGGGGGTAAATAAAAGACCTCAACATCGAAGATTCTGGATAAAATTTCTGGTGACCGCCAATCTCCTTCGATCAGATTAGAACAGAAACTTGTTTACTGTTCAATAGACAAGCCGGCAGGAACCACGGAGAGCTTTTCGTTAAAAATCTACAAAATATCTGCGAGGAAAATATTATTTCTGCCTCTCAAACCGAACCCAGCGCCGTTTACCCCGATGACAGTTGAGGTCATGAACACAAAAACTCCGCTCTTCTAGGATTTAGAAGGTGAGTACTTTTTTTTTTAAAGAACAAAGTTTATTTTATTTTTTGTTAATGTGCTGCTTGGTTTGGTGGCTGGGTTGCGTGGCTTCGGTTCCCCTTTCAGGCCATTGGAGAAACGGGAGGGAGGGAAGGGGGAAGGGGGGGGGGTGTCTGGACGCCATTGTGCAACTTGCTCAGTCATGGTTTGCAAGCCTCACCAAAAGCTGTATTCTTGTTGACGACTAATATACATCTGGATTTTCTGTTACTTTTTGGTAGGAAAAAAAGGATTGCAGAAAAATAACGTGAATGGAGATGGGATCACTTTTTATTCTTGAGTTGAATTAAAAAAAAAACACATTTTGTTGACGAGAGTTGGAAGGAGGTGGTGGGGGGTAGAACGTGGAAGGATTGGAGGAGAAAATACTGTGCAAAAACAAAAGCATGCAAAGACGTTTTGAACCACGGTTGCCGTGAGAATTGGTCACTTTTTGGTTACAATATTTGTCACCATTTTGTTGACTGTAAGAGTTATTGGTGGGCGAATTGGGTGGTGATCGGTGGTAAGAAAATAATGTAGGGCTGTCGTGATAATTGAACACTTTTTCTTGGGTTGCAATATTTTAATTTTAACTGGAGTTAGAAGGGGAGGAGCTGATAATGGGAAAGGAAAAATACTATTCAGGCATTAGCGTGCAAAACGCTCATCTTCGTGACAACTCGTATCACTTTTCCTATAGTTTTAATTTTTTGATTACACCATTTTGTTGACTGGAGGAGTTCGTTGGGTTAACGGTGGGAAGAAAAACACAAATACAGACGCGCATGAAGACAAAGCCAGAAAGCGTCCCCAGAGAAGCTGTCAAACATTTTGTTTTCCAAAAAGCAACTTTAATTTCCACGATTTGAGATTGAGTAATCTAAATAGTGGATCATTCTGGAGGGTTTGCTGTCCTTTCCCCGAATTTATATTGTTGGTGGCAAAACTGCCCGAGCTTTGATGTGTCCAAACTGCGCGGTCAAGTTGCCAACTGGAGGATCAGCCGCCCAGTCATGGCGGATTTCACTGTCCGTGTCAGTGTGTGGCCGATGTGTATCTTCATTTTACACTATTAATATGACTATAATTTGCATTTTGCCATCTCACGCAACATTTTAAACTTTCATTTGTGTACGAAATAAATTTCTGGATTTGCATACCGAGTTAAATTAAGTCCAGCGTTTTCAAAATTTGCTTTGACGTTGTCTGTGACATGGCCTGAAGGTTTTAGTTCTGAGCCCTCCTGCATTGGTTGCAATTAGACAGTTTCCAATTGGCAGTTTGCAATCGTCTCTGTTTTGTGATTGACAATTAAACTCGCGAAATTGCGATAAGAGGACATTTCAACCCCAGTGTCTTGTTAAATTGTTCTGCAGTGGATTTATAGTTTTTCATTCTGCTTTTCATTTTGATTTAAAATAAGGTTTTGTATTTCTAGATCGTTGCCAGGGCTTTAAATAAAGAGAGACTTGCATTGCGAGAGCATCTTTTACTTCACTTTTTGTGTGTCTTAAAACAAGGCACAGCGAGAAGTACTGACTAATGTAAAGTAAGAAACGGGGCAGTCAGTTTGAACAGTGTGGCAAATGATTCGAAAAATAAATATTGGTCAGTCAGTTTCCTTGGTTATTTTCAAAATAGTGCCCCGAGTTGTTTTTTGCATGGGGTCATGACTAACTCTCTTATCTGAAAAATGTCCAACGTTGCAAAACTCCCTCAGTACTGTACAGAATTGGCAACCAAGACTTTTCTGTTCAAGATAACCTTAAATTCTGATATGAAATTCTATTTTTTGTCATGGCAAATGAGCAATATTTCGTAATTTACCTGGCCTGCTGAATATCTGTAGTGTTGTTTTAGCGATATGGCTTGATCTGGCAAAGAGAGTATGCCACCTTTCAAATTGTACTGTTTTTATTGGTGTTAATGGCTCTCTATTTCAAAAGGCCACACACTAAAATATGGTTTAACATATCAGAATATGGAGTAAACCGTTTTCTAACTTTTAATGTGCCAGAATATCGATGTATTTTGTGGTTTAAGCTGAGCTCATGATGTATAGAAGGTAGACACAAAATGCTGGAGTAACTCAGTGGGATAGGCAGCATCTCTGGAGAGAAGGAATGGGTGACGTTTCGGGTTGAGACTCTTCTTCAGACTGATCATTATGTATAGAAATATTTTAAATCCAAATAAAACATCACCCATTTAGAGCAAATTCAAAATGTGAGAAGAACAGAGTCAATCATGAACAGTGGAAGCAAAAGTTGCAAGTCCACCCAATATGTTGACTTGCATCTGTTGCCATCACAGAAGCTGCTTGTCCTGGTTTTTTTTTTCAGATTCCAGCATTTGTGGTCTCTTAGCTGTTATAATATAGATTTTTGAAAATAGCCAGTATGATTATGACAAAGAACCAAATTAAAAGGTTGAATAGCAATATAGTTTTAAGTTTTGAAATTCCATCTCATTGAAGAGAACCAGGCCTTGGTGTTATCTAATAAACCAAGAAAAATTACTTTTTAAAGCTAGTATTAAAAAATAAAGTTTAGGGTGGGGACATTTTTTCTTGTGGAAGTATTTTATAGTGACAGTTGTGAATTATTAGACTGTGGGATATTTTTGTTCCAAGTTAATCATGGTTCAAAATTCAAAGTGGTTAGTCCATGATTGCAGCTTCACTGTCTTTACTTGCCCCCTTCTCCCTCCTCCACACATTCTTAGGGCAAACTACACATTTTAATAATACAAAAATTGCGGAGCATTTATAACATTTCTAATCTTTTGCAAGTTTATAAATCACTTTTTTTAATATTTGATTCAGTTTGACTACATTTTGTATAACTAGCACTTTGTTTGAAAAAAAACATTCCTTTAGCACTTCAACAGCTCTGCTGTTGGGAATGACAGTTGGATTTTTTTTGTTTGGTGCTTTGTTACTGTACAGTGGTTGATTTTGGACATAGTTATGGAGTAATACAGCACAGAAACAGGCTCTTTGGATCATCTTGTCCTTGCTGACCAAGATGCTCATCTATGCTAGTCTGAATTGGGCGTGAGAGAGATTAGGTTGGAGGGAAATAAATAGGGGAATGGGATTTCTCTGAGTGCTGGCATAGACTGATGGGCTGAATGTTGCAGGGAAGTATGAAATGTGATAGTCATGGAGTCGTACAGCAGAGAAACGAACCCTTTGGCTCTACTTTTCCATGCCAACCAAGATGCCCATCTAAGCTCATCTCAACCACCTGTGTTAGCTTCATCTCTCTTCTATCTATATATTACTAAAACGCTCATCTTGTTTGTGATTCTGTGTGCGTGCATGCTCCCAGAACTACACCAAAATGGTACACAATAGCGCTACATTTTTTTGGACAACCTTACTCACAATTGCCTTGTGGTGTCTTTTTATCAGGTTTTGTTCAGATTTATGTTATTTTTTACAAGTTATTCACATTTTTAACTTTACAAAACCCCACTTTGTGAAAAGTGACTTGAAGTTGTAGTGGCAGTTACAGCTATGACGTCACAATGGGATTATAGCCCTGCCAGCTACAATGTTGCAAATCCCAGGACACTACGAGTCCTGGCAGCAAGTGCAATTGGATTTTTTTAAAGTTTAAAAAGAGGGAGGGTGAATAAGGGGAAATGAGCTGCCCCTGCGCAGTTGGGCCCATGGGTGAGTGGTGGAATATTGCATTGGGGGAACGGGTTGCGTTGGGAGAATGGGTGATGCTCGGATATTGCGTTGAGGGACCAGGCCTCCCAGCGGGTCCCACTTGGTCTAGTATGTTTGTATGCGTGTGAGTGCGTGATAACACTACAATTTTTAGCCCACCTTACCAGGGATGTAAAAGGGACACGTTTCGTTCATATCGATGTTATATTTTAAAAGTATTGACATTTTAAACTTTACAAAAGCCACTATTAAACCACTTTCAGCCGCGTCACAATGACATCACCATGGGATCGCGAATCTCATTACATAAAAATCGCGATTTTCAAAAATCTGTTTTAATCAAATTCATTAACGGCTAACATTGTTTATTTATTTTTTTTTTAAAGCGATTTTCATTGTGAATTCCATTTTTTTTTAAAAAATCACAATTTTCATGGTGGGAGGTGAGAAGTGGGGATAGAGGGAGGGGAGCGGGGCTACGGAGGGAGCGGCGCTGGGGCTAGGTCTGGGGGCGGCTGCGCTGCTGCTCTGGGCCAGCGGGAGGGAGAGGAGTGGGACCCAGGACAAGGACTATGCCTCCCCCTTCCCCTCTCCAGGCCGCTCGGCCCATCCACGCCCCCCCCCCCCCTCCCCCACCGGCATTCCTCACCTCATGTACAACTTAATCGCCGCCATCGTGGAGAAAATGGGGCCAGCAGTGGTTTACATTGAGATCCTGGGGAGGTGAGGAGAGAGAGTTGTGGGGGAGGGGGGAGGATAGTGGGGTATAGAGGGAGAGGAGAGTAGTGGGGAAGGTGAGGGGGGTGGGATAGGGAAGGAGGGGGAAATAGAGAAAGAGGGGTTTTATGCTCTAAACAGTAACTGTAAAATGTTTACATATTCAGACTCGCATTTTTCCCCTCTAAGCAGTGATCAGCTTCACTTACGATTTGATGTTATATTTCACAACATTGATTAAAGTTTTATAAAATGATAAAACTGCCTTTTATGCTTCGACTGATGACGTGACAATGAGGTGGGCGGCCACGATGACGCGGGTCGACGTCCTTTTCACACACAGAATATTCCATGACGTCGGGGAGGACCGCATTTAAATTAACATTCCGCTTTTTCCGACCCGGGCTTCTACCCGCGACGCCCCGGCTAGGGTTTTACGCTGCCATCAAGGAGGCGTCGAGACTGCTTCAAAGGCAGCTAACATCATCAAAGACCCACACCATCCTGGCCACACACTCATTTCACCATTGCCATCAGGAGCCTGAAAACTAATGTCCAGGTTCCGGAACAGCCTCTTCCCTACAGCCAAGCAAGCAAGAATTTCATTGTCCTAACTGGGACATATGACAATAAAACACTTGACTTTTGACCCACACCCCCCTTCCGGCAACCCCACGCTCCCCGCCCCCTCACCCCCCAATGTGGGGATGATTGATTGCCTCCATAAATTCCATAATTTTCCTTGTGTTGATGGGGGGGTGATCAACTCCAGGGGGGGAGGGGCGCCTGTCTCAGGGGTGAACGCGTCTGCGTTGGGGGACGGGGCCCAATGGGTCCCACTTGTTCTATATCTCTCTAAATCTTTACTTGCCTCCCGTGGGGGCTATGGGTGAGTGGTGTAATATTGCGTTGGGGGACCAGGCCTCCCGTGTGACAGGGGGTCTAGTTAAACTTTAAAAACGTCAGCTGCACCTGCACAGTTGGGGGCTATGGGTGAGTGTTGGAATATTGCGTTGGGGCAACTGGACCCAACAGTTTTGTACTCGGTCTAGTATATCCCTCGAAATCTCACTGTGTACTGAGATACATGAGAAATGTTATGTTGTTCTGTTGTTTTAGCTCGCCTATCAATGATTGCATAGACAGTATTAGTCCATTGCTGGTTGACACGTATTGATGATTTCCGTTTACTTCCCATAAATTAGAAATAATCTCAACTAAAAGTAGCAGCAGAATGAGGAATGGTGAAGTGTTGCCCCAACTTTTTCAATAACACTGATGTATTAATGTTAAATAAATACAGTGTTACAAAAAATCCTAACTTTACTATGATAAACAATTCTATAATTGTTTTGCAATAGTTCAATGTTTTACTGCAACTAAACTTTAAATGGAAATACATCCAAGAATAATATTGTAACGGAGACTGAATTGCACCCATGCCATCTGGTCAGTTACCTGCTACTATTGTCATACCTTTCTTTTAAATCTCAAAGCAAATAACTGTTAATGCTGGCAATCTGAAATAATCGAACATACTGGAAGTATTCAGGCAGCATCTGTGAAGGTACAAACTGAATTCATGCTTCACGTCAATGACTTTTATTTCAAGTTCTGATTTAAAAGGTCGTTAACCTGAACAGTGAACTCTTTCTATCCCTCCCACAGATGCTCTCTGAGCTGAGTACGTCCAACCAAAGATCCTATAGCAAGCAAGATAGATCACTCGACGAAAAAGACGTAGTACGGTCATGGGCAGATTCATGGGTAATTTTCGGCCCCATTTCCGTAACCGGCTTCCGTCTCCGCACCAAAGATCCCATAGGATACTAGTGCGGAGACGGAAGCCGGTTACGGAAACATCCTTGTAAAAATAAAAGTTATTTGGGAAAAATCGTCTCATTTTCAGAATTATAATTTATTAACACATACTGCCCCCTGCAACGTTGATTACACTGCGGGTCGGGTTACTGAAATGGATGGAAAAAAAGGCCCACGTTCCGCTCCATTGCATACTACACGTCAGCCCATTACATTAAGAAGTAGTGGTCTATCTTGCTTGCTATAGGATCTTTGCTTCCAACATATTCTCTTATTAACTTAGTTTGGTTTCCTTAACTAAGTATGTGTCCTGTAGGTTAAAGCAACTCATTTTTACCTTGATTTTTTTGTTAATCTCTTGATTAACTTTAGGTGACCAAAACGATCAATTGGAAAAAGTAACTTTAAGTGAAAAAGATGAAGTAATTGTAATAAATAGAAAAATTGTTCAGCTGGCAATTTGTTTTTAAGTGCAGGGCAATTTCACGTTAAGGAAATGAACAAATGTTTTTTTTTAAATGAATTTCCCCACACGGTCCCATCTCAATTATGAATGAAGGAAATATCGTTGACAGTAACTATGTTTTTGTTTTCATTTGAGGTAAACATAAGGATATTGATGAAATCAAAGGAGATGGGGCAGTTGGAGGGAAATGGCTCTGGGACACGATTGGCCATAATCCTGATGAATGGAAGAGCAAGTTTGAAGGGCCAGATGACGATTACTCATCCTTTTTATCATTAGCTTGGCGAATGTAAACCATTTGTAGAGATTTTTAATCAAACAGCATGGCAACAGGCCCTTCGGCCCAACTGGGCTGTGCCAACCAAGATGCCCCATCTATTCTAGTCCCATCTGCCCGGGTTTGACCCACGCCCCACTAAACATTTTATATCATATACCTGTCCAAATGCCTTTAAATGTTGTTATTCTACTACTTCTGCCTGCTTCAACTACCTCCTCTGACACCTTGTTCCAAATACACACAACCCTCTGTGTGGAAAGTCCTGTTCCATTTAAATAGTAATTTGCTTGACTTTCAAACTGCCACTTGATATTTTGTTTCCAATATATACATGTGGAGATTATTTGGTTTTTTAGAGATATTAAAACACACCATCTAGAATAAGGTTTTAGATTTATTTTTTAATCTGACATCTATTCTATTGTTTAACTGATTTCTATCTGAAACAATTGCAACAATTCACATAGCATTATCAACATTTAAATGTGAGTCCACATAAGAGATCAGGATCTATGACTTAAAGATTAATCAAAGAGAGAGCTTTTGATGAGTGCCAAAGGTGGAAATATTTCGGAACAATTCCAGAGACTGTGGCACTGGTCGTAGAAGCCACAGCTGCCAATTGATAGTTGAGCAGAAACTGAAGGAGGCAATGGAGGTCCAAATATTTCACGAGTGGATAGAAATGAATGTGGAGAGATTTGAAAATGAGGATAAGAATTTTATAAAGATGATGTTGCTGGTTCTCTGCTTGGCATCAACTCTTTTATTGTATTTTGTTTACTGCAGTCATGGCAGATTCATAAGTAAACCTGCATATTCTGTGAACTGAAATTAGCATCCTTGTGTATGATGAGCAGGAAGTAGTCTCGCTTGGCGAATAAAGTTCTGACGGCATTATCCGTCGGGCCATGTTGCCCATCACACATTTTTCGTTGCTCTGGTACATTCTGATTTCATCTAATATTTAAGCTAAACACTCTCCAAGCATGTTTAGACTGGGGTGTGCTCGTATCCGAGGATCGGATAAGTTAAACCCTTGTTGAAAGAAAGGTGTAATGACAAATCCAGTAACTACAGACCAGACAATTTAATTTTAGTCTTGGGGAAAGTTCTAGAAATAACAATTGGAGATAGAATTAGCAGATGTTTGCTTTATTGTGGATTAATTAGTAAAAACGATAATGGATTTGTAGAAAAGAATTCTGTTTAACTACGCTGATTAATATTGTTTTAGTAGGAGAGTTGATTAGGACAATGAAGTCAAAGACGTACTATGCTTGTCATTATGATATAATGCCAACGAGTAAAAGGAGATGTAGCAGCATAGAAAGAAAATAGCTGAAGAATGGGTGGTGTCGTGGTGCAGGCGATTATGATGCTAACTGACAGTACCTGTGGCCGAGGTTCGGACCTAATCTCCAATGTGGAACTTGCATTTTCTCCTTGTGACATTGTGTGTTTCTCTTGAGTCCCTGGTTTTCTCCCACATCCCAAACCTGTGTTGATTTGGTAAGCTAATTGTCTCTTGTTTAGCTAAATGGCCTCTTGGTTAAGATGGAATTAATAGGCATGAGGGGGAGAGTTATTTCCAGAAAAATAAGTGGAAGGAATGGGACTAATTAGATTGCTCAGAGATGCCCGGGGCTTGATGGGTCAAACACCCACCTTGTATGTCATGAGAAATGTAACAGAAATCAAAAATGATAACAAACTATTTTTCCTTCCTTGGAGCAGAACAGTTGAACGGGGATTGAAATATTTGAATTCATGAATGTATACAGAGAATTGGTAGCAAGAACAATTCTCATTGATAGAGAATAAGACATGATATGGAATTTCTTTATGCAGTACGTCTTTCTGGTTTGGAATGAGCTGTTGGGAGCAGTGGGACAGCTGATTAATTTCTAGCATTCAAAATGATTTTGATAAGTATGCAAGACTTGAGTAACTGAAGCCAATTTGATTGTTCTCGCATAGACTTGGTACGGACTATACAGAGTAGCTATGCTTTAACTAATGTATAATTATGAGTATGGTATTCAGAAAACTACCTTATTACAAGAAACTAAAGGCAATCAGCAAATAATTGATCAAACGGGTAATGCAATTTTTATGTATTTTTCGTTCCTGGCACTTTGTTCATCCTTTTTAAAATTAAAAAAATTCTGACCGGAATAGTCAGCATGAGAGCTGGCTTGGCCAGATGGACCACAGTTGAATTGTGCATATTTCTGGATTGATTTTTAAAAAGCCTACAAATACTCATCGCTCATCCATGTTGACAACGTTTTATCTTAAGTTAGTGAACCACCTTAATAGTACATTAAAAAAAATGATTGCTAAACTGAATTTGTGGGCTGCTTCAAATGTGTTGCATCACAGGAACCTATTTATTACATAACCTTAGACTTTATGAAAGTTTAATTGTATTCAAAATTCAGTGTGAATTTAATAGGACCATATGTTAAGTCACACCCACAATGATTCAGAAATTATGATTTGATCATTTACCAATTAGCTCCAAAATAGGCATGCCAGTTTAATTTACTGTTTTGAAACTTCATTTTTAGACATAACTATATAAATAAGACACATAACATCAGACCTTGTTGGAATAAGTATGTAGCTGAGTATCATACTGAAGCCCGTGAAGCCACCAAAGCATGGGCTATGGCAGGTAGACCCAGACTGGGGCCTGTGTTTGAGCACAAGAAGCTCACTAATGCAAGGTATAAGTATGCTGTTCGCTTCATATGTAAAAATGAGCAAGCTATGAGGGCTGATTCCATGGCTAAGAAGCTGCTAAGTAACAATGCTACAGATTTTTGGAAGGAAGTGAGAGCTCTTAGCAGTTGCAAAACATCTCTACCATGTACTGTAGATGGAATCTCCGGAACGGCTAATATCGCGGAGTTATGGCGACAACATTATAGCACTTTATTCAACTGTGTCCAAGGTGACTTGTATAGGGTGGACAATATTGAGAGTAATGACTCGATGGTGATTATGTCACATGAGCTGTATCATGCCATGAACAAGCTGTCCAACAACAAAGCAAGTGGCTTGGATCATATCTCTGCTGAACATCTTAAGTATGCGAGTATGAGGATAGCTCCTCTCCTAGCTATTTGTTTTACTGGCTTTATGATTCATGGCATGTTACCAGACTCAATGTTGTCTGTCCTGTTAGTGCCGGTTATTAAGGACAAAGCGGGTAAAGTAGGCAGTCTAATTATTACAGGCCCATAGCTTTAGCCAGCATATTGTCAAAAGTATTAGAAAGAGTTCTGCTGGATAGAATACATGAGTTTGTTAACTCCACAGATAACCAATTTGGCTTTAAAGCTAAGCATGGCACTGACTTATGCATATATGCCCTAAAGGAGATTGTAAACAAATATAGAGGCAAAAACTCTTCAATCCTTATGTGCTTTATTGATGCTTCCAAAGCCTTCGACCGTGTTAATCACAGAAAGCTGTTTGGTAAAATGTGTCAAAGAGGGGTGCCTAAATACATTGTGAGAATACTGGCCTACTGGTATGCCCACCAGACTATGCAAATAAAATGGGGCAATAGGGTCTCAGCCCCATTTTGGGTTAGCAATGGTGCTAGACAAGGGGGAATTTTATCCCCAGTCCTTTTCAAACTATATATTGATGATCCGTCTAAACAATTGAAAGCCTGTAACACTGGGTGCGTGATTGGTAATATTCTAGTGAACCATATTATGTATGCAGATGATCTTGTGGTCTTTAATCCATCTAGCGCTGGTCTCCAGCAGCTCCTTACTGCATGTTCCGTGTATGGTTTGGAACATGACATTAAATATAATGCTAGTAAGAGTGCTGTTATGGTCTGTAGAACCAAAGAGGATAAAAGCCTAAAATATCCTGATTTTAAATTGTCTGACAACAATCTTAGTGTCTGTAATAAGATTAAAATATCTAGGGCATATTATTACAGAACAAATGACAGATGATGAGGATATTTATAGGCAACGACGCATGCTGTATATACAGGCGAATATCCTCTTGCGTAAATTTGGTGCGTGTGCAGATGTGGTGAAGATGTCACTATTTAGAGCATACTGCACACCCCTCTACACTGCGCACCTGTGGTCGAATTATTTAAAGACAAATATGCAAAGACTAAAGGTTGCATATAACGATGCCATGAGAACACTGCTAAGGCAACCAAGATGGTGTAGTGCCAGTAATATGTTTGTGGCTGCAGGAGTCAGTACTCTAGAAGCTGTCCTAAGACAGCTATCCTAATTCATTTGCAGGGTAAATGACTCTAAAAATGAGCTTATTGTGGCCTTGACAAACATAAGGGTTAGCACTACACGCTACGAATCCCAGTTGTGGAGACACTGGTATCGTTGTCTCGTTGTACGACATTGATAATTTTTTACTCTGGATTTTTAACTTAAGTATTGTGGGTTTTTTTAAAAATATATATAAATTATGATGTTTTTATGTGATTTACCATGATTTTATATATATTTATGATATTTGAGATGCAATGCATTTTTTTAAATGTAATGTTGCCCCTTGTCTGGACCTTGAGTCCGTAATAAAGTTATTATTATTATTAAATTATTAGTAGGGTACAAGTAGGCCGAGAGCTCGAACGTGCAGCTAGAAACATAGTAGAGGTCAGTAATACATCAACATTATGACTTTCTTTGCGGTATTAAAACAAATATCATTTAAAAAAAGTACTTGGAACAGAGACTGAAGGATGTGCAATATGTTAACATTTATGCACAACCTGTTCCTTAACATTGTACATAAATTAATCCTTGAATGTGAAGAAATCGTTTTTTGCTTCTTTCACAAAGATGTGTGTTAGCTTATTATTTTAATATGTACCAAGATGGGAAGTCAAACCAGGACCGGATCGTCACAATGAATGGCAGAGCTTTGGGGAATGTTGTTGAGCACAAGAATCTCGGAGTACAGATGCATAATGTCGTGGTAACTGATATCATATTTAATTGTATCATGTGTTACTGTGAGTTGGAAAAGTCAGAGGACACGTTGCTGGAATGTAAAGGAATGGTTGAATAAAACAAAGCATTTATGTTCATTGGAGTATGTATTATATTCTGATCAAGGCGATGATCTGACATCGCGATGAGGATGAGCTAGTAACTGTTCATTGTTTGAATCGGATATGGCATTTAATGAGCAGCTGGAATTAGTAGTTTGCATTAATTCGACCCGAGTGAGGAAGTGGGTGTTGTGAGTGCAGGTGGGAAGTGTCGTTAGTGGAATTTGATGTTTATGCAGACAGCATTGGACTGTTTGTTGAAGGGGCGATGCCGTGCAGCTCGCACGACGGAGAACATTGTTATTGTACAGTGCTGAAGATTCAGTTCGGGAGACTTTCAAAACACTTCCAGAGACAGGAGGCAAAGCAGATTATGCAATGGCTGTTGCTGCTTTGAAAAAGCATTATGTGGGTGCAAACATAAGCTACATTTCAACGGCATGTATTTTGCCAAATGACACAGAAAGAGGGGAAAAGCATTGCTCAGTTTGTCACAAGAATGTCAAGTTTCTGAGGGGTGTAACTATGGATCTGAATTGGAGAATTAAATCAGGGATCAGGTTGTGCAAAGTTGCAAATCAAATGGCTTGAGACAAGTTGTTGGAGAAAGGTGACACGCTAACATTAGTGGAAACTGACAATTGCCGCTTCCTTTGAAACCGTGGAAACCCATTTTCAGACCATGAGATGACATGAAAGAAGCTGCGTTAAGAAGGTGACATCTACTGGAACTAGCAAGGGATATGGTAAGGGTCATTCCAAAGTTTAAGATGACTGTTTTGGATGTGGGAATTTTGGACATTTTGCCAAGGATTCATGCTGTCCTGCCAGGGGACAAGCGTGCAGAAGGGGGGGGGGGGGGGGGATACAATACAAAGAGTCCCAGGCAAACCAGAGAGATGATGGAAAAACAAATAGATTTGGAGGAAGAAGAGGGCAGAAAGGCCAGTTACTATCAAAATTTAGGCCAAATTGAGTGAATATAAATGTGACGAAACACGAATGGATGCAGGATATGCTTTTGCTATCAAAAATAAAGGCAAAGGTGCCGGTGAGAATTGGAGGTGTGGAAGTAGACATAGTAGTCTCTGGAAGTGATAGTAATGTTACTGATAGAGCACTGTGGGAAGACTTAAAACAGATGTATCCTTGTACATCATCGAAACCACTACAGATGGTTGGAATTTTCATGGCAGAGGTCCAAGCAGGTGATAAGCGAACCATGACTGGATTTGTCATCATCGAGGAGAAAGTACTGCCCAAGCATTAGCTGTGCTGCAGATTGGGATAAATGTGATCTCACTGATGTCATATGCGGACTTAAAGGAGAAGTTCAAGCCAGTATTTGAAGGCATCGGAAAATTGCGTGATCGTCAAGTCAAACTCAAGATAGACCCAAATGTTACACCTGTAGTACAACCAATGAGTAGAACTCCATTTGGATTACGAGAAAATTTCGTTCAGACCAAAAGGTCCGAATGACAATAAAGGAATCTAAAATCTAATCTAATCTAAAAGGTTGAGGCTAAGATCCAAGAGCTAATTGAACAGGATATCATTGAACCTGTTGAAGAATCAATGCCATAGGTCAGTCCAGTTGTAGTAGTACCGAAACCAAACAGGGAGATAAGGCTTGGCGTGGACATGAAATGAGTTGATGAGAAAATAATATGAGAGAGACACCCCGTACCTTCTGTCGATGGGATCGTACAAGAGCAATCTACAGGCATTATTTTTTCAAAGCTTGATCCAATGTGCGCTTATCATCAGTTGGAGTTCGATCCAGAGTCGAGGAAAATAACTACTTTTGTCACACATTGTGGACTCTACCAATAAGAGGTTGTTGTTTGGAGTCAATGCTGCACTAAATATTTACCAATATGAAATTCACAAGGTAATTCCAGGGATTTCTGGAACTGCAAACATCTCGGATGATATCATTATTCATGGTACCACATGTGAGGAACATGATAAGAGATTCAGGCAGACACTAGCTCTGTTGCAGGCTGCTGGATTGACAGTGAATGTGGACAAATGTTTGCATTGTGTTTCAGAATTGTTGTTTATGGGCCTTAAGGTGACCAGTAATGCCATCACTCCAGCTGAGAGCAAGATTGAAGCTGTGAAAGAAGTTCGAGAACGAAGCCACTGAAGTAAGAAGTTTTCTTGGTTTGGTGAATTTTTGTGCACGATTTATTCCAAATGCAGCTACTGTGGCAGAGCCACTGAGGAGGTTGACAAGGAAGAATGTGCACTTTGTGTTTGGTCCAGAACACATGGGCTGCATTTCAGATGTTGAAACTGAGTACAAGTCCCCATATGTTGGGATACAATGATCCAAAGGCACCAATCTAAGTTATTGCAGATGTAAGTCCAGTAGGACAGGGAGGGCTACTTGTACAGAAAGTCGAGAGTCATAGATTAATGCACACAGGTATTTGACAAAAGTAGAAAAAAGATACTTCCAGACAGAAAAGGAGACTTTGGCCTTGGCATAGTCATGTGAACATTTTCATGCATACCTGTATAACATTGTGTTTGATTTATGGGCAGACCACAAACCAATAGAGGCAATCTACTCCCCTCAGAGATAGACATAGAAAATATGTGCAGGAGGAGGCCATTCGGCCCTTCGAGCCAGCACCGCAATTCATTGTGATCATGGCTGATCGTCCCCTATCAATAACCCGTGCCTGCCTTCTCCCCATATCCCTTGACTCCACTAGCCCCTAGAGCTCTACTAACTCTCTTAAATCCATCCAGTGACTTGGCCTCCACTGCCCTCTGTGGCAGGGAATCCAATAAATTCACAACTTTCTGGGTGAAAAAGTTTTTTCTCACCTCTGTCTTAAATGACCTCGCCTTTATTCTAAAACTGTGGCCTCTGGTTCTGGACTCGCCCCACATTGGGAACATTTTTCCTGCATCTAGCTTATCCAGTCCTTTTATAATTTTATGTTTCTATAAGATCACCCCTCATCCTTCTAAACACCTCGATCCAAATTGTGTGCCTGGATTCAAATCTGGATGCTTAGACTCTAATAGTACAACTACAGAGTTATCTACATCGCTGGATGAACAATGGAGCCGACTCATTATCCAGATTGCTGAAGGTAGACAGGCTGCAAGGGTCTACACTGGAGACAGAAGCAGAATCATTTGTAAGGTTTGGTGCAGTAAACTCTACACCAAGAGCAACAAGACCAAGGGAAATTGAAGAAGAGTCGGACAAGGATCCAGACCCACAAGATGTTAGAGAACGGATCCGAAGAGGTGATTGAGAGGAATGTCCACACAGGACATATGCAGCTAGGCACAATTGATAGGTGTGTGCTGAGAGGAAACGGGATGATAGTGCCAACAAAGATGAGATCAAGGGTGATGGAGTTGGCTCACCAACGACATTTAGGAATTATTGAAACTAAACAATATCTCCGTACAAAAGTATGATGGAAAGAGATGTGGAACGGCATGCAAGGTAATGCCATGGTTGTCAGATGGTAAGCTAACCCAATCCACCTGAGCCAATACGAAGTATGTTGTTACCGACAGGACCATGACAAGATGTTGCGGTAGATTTTCTAGGCCCACTTCCATCAGGAGAGTCAATACTAGTTGTGATTGATTACTACAGCAGATATTATGAGTGCGATAATGAAGTCTACAACATCAGAAAAGTCTAGCAGCTTTGATTGAAATCTTCAAGACATGGTCTACCAGTGACATTATATTCAGACAATGGGACTCGGTTCATTTCTCAGAAGTTTGCTGACTCTGAAGATAACAGATGTGTATCGTGACAAAGCTACACCTAGGTGGCCGCAAGCTAACAGAGAAGTCTCCAGAGAAGAGAATGGGAATTGCCCAAGCTGAAGGCAAAGTTTGGAAGTAGATGCTCTTATCATATGTAGCAACATGGAGTTACAGCACAACAGGGAAGAGTCCAGTAGAATTGTTGTTTGGAAGGAAAATCCGGAACGAGATACCATGGGTTAGTGACATGGTAAATGACCAAGAAGTGAGAGATCATGATGGAGATGAGGTGCCAAACCATCGGGTATGACGCCAGGAGATGTGCTAGTGAGGGGAGAAAGTCCAAGCAAAATGGACACGCCCTTTTTTCCACAGCCACACACAGTGGTGCACAGACAAGGAGATAAGGTGACGTCCCAGTCATCAGAAGGAGCCGCAAATGATAGACAAGCATCGTATGTGCAAAAGTATCACTGATAGTCCAGGGACGCTGCAGACTGAAGTTGAGACTGGGGGATCAGACTCAAGATTACCAAATTGAGGAGCCAAGAATGTACGAGTCTGAGGAGGAGACTGCGAAACCAGAATCGAGATGATGAACTGGTGGAACAGGACATGACAGATCAGAATTCAGTACCAGTGCAGACAGAGGCAGTGGCCAAACCAAAGTGTCAGAGAAGACCACCCAAGAGATATGAGGACTATGAGACTTGTTGATATTTAAAAATGATGCGTTATCAATGTAATGAATGCCTTACTCTAAATGGTGTTGGAATGTTCAGTTTACAATATGATGATGCGGAAATCCTTTTTGTTTGAAGGAGGGATGTTGTGGTAACTGACGTCGTATTTAAATGTATCACGTGTTACTATTAGTCAGAAAGGTTAGTGTATTGAATATAGAAGTTGGCATGTTATGTTCGAGCAGTACAAGACGTTGGTGAGGTTATGGGAAGGATGTTGTTAAGCTGAAAGTGCAGAGAAGATTTATGAGGATGTTGCTAGGATTTGTGGACCTGGGCTGTAAGGGGGGGGGGGGGGGGGGGGGGGGGGGTTGGGCAGCCTAGGACTTTATACCTTGGAGTACAGAAGGCTGAGGAGTGATCCTATGGAGGTGCACAAAATCGGGGAAAATAGACAGTGTGAATGCACATCCGTTTACCCAGGGTAGGAGAATCTGAAGAAGGGTCTCGACCCGAAAGGTCATCCATTCCTTCTCGCCAGAGATGCCGCCTGCCCCACTGAGTTACTCCAGCTTTTTGTGTCTATCTTAGGAGAATCTAGAATCGGGGTAGGAGAACGAGAGGACATAGGTTTAAGGTGAGAGGAGAAAGATTTAATAGGAACCTGAGGGGCAACCTTTTCACACACACATTGGGGGTATATGGAATGAGCGACCAGAGAAGGTAGTTGAGATGGGTACTACAACAACATTTAAAAGACATTTGGACAGGTTCATTGATGGGAAAGCTTAAGAGACTAGCATAGACTGGGCATGGACAAGTTGGGTTGAAGGGCTTGTTTCTGTGCTGGTTGATTAAGATATAGTGAAAAAGACTGGAAAACTATACCAGATTAAAAAAAGTGCAAGGGCCACAATGGGTTAGATTGGAAGATTTGGGAAAAAGCTGATGGTATGTGCGATCGAGGATTTGTATCTTCTGCCTGTTGGGACAGGGGAAAGAGAGAATGTCCGAGGTGTAAAATGTCCTTGATTATGTTGGTTGCTTTCCCGATGTGCACATTCCCCCCCACAGGTTGATTGTGGGGGAATACGTGGTGATGGATGATGGCTATGCATGACGGACTGGGCTGCATTCATAACTCAGCAATTTAATGAGTTCTTTCGCAGAGCAATTGTCATACCAACCTGTGATGCATCTGGAGAGAATGTTCGTTAAGGTGCATTTGTAGAAATTGGTGTGAATGATTGGAGACCTGTCGAATCTCCTTTGCATTTTGTGGAAGTAGAGACATCGGTGAGCTTTCCTAGCCATAGTGTCAATGCAGTTGGGCCAGGACAAAATGTTGATGATATTTACACTGAAGCTCTGGACTATCTCTGCTTGAGCACAATTGACATAGACTGGAACATTTACTCCATGTATTCTGCTTCCTGAAGTCTATGACTCACTCGTGTCTCCTCGGTACCCCACAGCTTCGCCCTTGCTCCCCCTCCCCCTATTTGCAGCAGAGACGGAGCCCCTAGTCCTTCCCTTCCACCCCATATATGCCGTTGCATACAACACATAATCCTACGAAATTTCCGCCACCTCCAATGGGATCCCACCACTAGCCAGAGTTTCCCATCTCAACCCCTTTCCGCCTTCTGCAGAGACCGTTTCCTCCACAACTCCCTAGTTAACTCATCCCTTCCCACCCAAACCACCCCCTCCCCAGGTACCTTCCCTTGCAACCGCAGGGTAATCTGCAAATTTGCTAATGTTACTTTGAATCCCTTCATCCAAATCATTGATGGATATTGTAAATAGCTGCAGTCCCAGCACTGAGCCTTGCGGTACCCCACTAGTCACTGCCTGCCATTCTGAAAGGGACCCGTTAATCCCTACTCTGTTTCCTGTATGCCAACCACTTCTCTATCCATGCACTCTGCCTCCAATACCATGTGCCCTAATTTTGCCCACTAATCTCCTATGTGGGACCTTATCAAATGCTTTCTGAAAGTCCAGGTACACTACATCCCTTGTAGTGTACCTGGACTTTCCCGTGTCCATTTTCCTAGTTACATCTTCAAAAAATTCCAGATTAGTCGAGCATGATTTTCCCCTTCGTAAATCCATGCTGACTCAGACCGATCCTGTTACTGCTTTCCAAATGTGCGGCTATCTCATCTTTTATAATTGACTCCAGCATCTTTCCAACCACCGATGTCAGGCTAACTGGTCTATAATTCCCTGTTTTCCCTCTCCTGCCTTTCAGGTTAGGCAGAGGTTCACTCGCACCTCCTCCAACCTCATCTACTGTATCTGTTGTTGTAGATGTGGGCTCTGAAACATCGGGGAGACGAAACGCACACTGGGCAATCGTTTAGCGGAACACCTTCGCTCAGCCCGCGTGAACTAACCTGATCTCTCTCTCTGTTGGACACTTTAATTCTCCTTTGCATTCCGACATGGGACCTTTCTGTCCTCTGTCTCCTACATTGTCAGAGTGAGGCTAAATGTAAATTGGGCCCTGGAAGCTCTGTGGTTTTAGATGCTCTCTGGTGCATCTGAGCCTTATTTTGGAGCATTTTTGCAACAAATGTATGGCCAATATTTCTGAAATAATTTTGGTTGTCAAGAGTAAAGAGTGGTTGGAATGGGATGATTGGGTTCATTGTTGTATACATTTTTTTTAAATCAAGAATTGAAGCTGTCCTTGTTTCAATAATCAAGTTGTACTGTAAAATGTTATAAAGGAGCATGCAAACTGCAAATAAAATAAAACCTTTTTTAGAAAATGTTTTGTGTGTTGAGTTGATTGCCTGTTACGACTGGGTTAGTGTGTGCACATTAAAAATATGATGCAAAATGAAAGTCGCAAACTATGGAATTCATATTTTTCAGTATTATCAAGGAAAATAAAGCTGTTCCAATTGTTTTATATTATTCATATGGGGGAGAAAATATAATTGCTCTAAAACCTGCCTTAATTTTGCAATCTGACTAAAGATAATCCCCCTTTCCCTCCCCCTCTCTCTCTCCCCCCTCCCCATCTCTTTCTCCCCCCTCCCCCCTCTCTCTCTCCCCCCCTCCCCCCTCTCTCTCCCTCAATCCTCCACTATTTACCTGGAGTAGACACCTAGGATCTTTGTTAGACACGAGGCATCGAGGTGATTGTGTGGAGTGCAAATGGAGATCTGAACCCGCCCAGGCCCACTGCGCACGCGCGGAAAGACAACGTCATTTTGCGTCGCTACTGCGTCACCGGCTTCCCCCAACTGCGCAGGCTGCGGATGGTCACAATTTTTTTTTTTTTCCCTTCCAGCGGGCCGGAACCAGAATTATGTGCAATTTCCGTCAAAGTGGAAGCTGATAGCGCTCCAATTTTCTTTTTTTTTCCTCAGGATTTTTTTACTCTGGGGGGTGAAAGAAACACCTTGGCCGGAGGCCCCCTAGATCTCGATGCCCAAGGCTTAAACTTGCGTAAATCCAGCCCTGCATGCGTCTTGTAATTCTGTGCATTATTGACTCCATTTAGAGTCAATAATGATTTTTACTTTGGTCCATTGTGTCATACATGTTTTTGTTCTTGCTGTGCATTGCAGATGTATTACTGTTATTTGTGTTTCGAAATGAGTAGTATGATCCAATATCCCTAGAATCAGCTCATATTAGTCACAAACAAATCTAGGACTTCAAAGAAACGGACTACATTGAAATGAGTTTTAATAGCCTAGGGCATAGAGACTAATCAAAGTGGAGAATGAATGGGTTTAGTTTTCTTCTGCCCATCTCAATGTTTTTGGACATTCATTTCCTCCTGTCCAGCAATGATATACAGTGTCCTTCATAATGTTTGAGACAAAGACCCATCATATATTTATTTGCCTCTGTACTCCGCAATTTGAGATTTGTAATAGGAAAAAATCACATGGTTAAAGTGCACATTGTCAGAAATGGGGGGGGACTACGTATAAACACAGCTATAATTTCTCCATGGTGAAACCAAAATGTATAAAAATGGCCTTTAATAAAATCAGACAATGTACGCTTTGACCACATTTGATTTTTTTTCTTTAACAAATCTCCAATTGTGGAGTACAGAGGCAAATAAATAAATGATGGATCTTTGTCCCAAACATTATGGAGGACACTAGCTTCAATGCTTTCAGCAGTTTTCACATGTAGATACATAACTTCCATTTAAATTTATGCAATGGATTGGGCAGTCAGTCGTCTTCTATATTTTACTGCAAATACTAGCTTAACAGTCAAAGCAGCTGTTCTTCCATGGGCATGTATCACTGAAATATGCAGATTAACTCCCTTGAATTTCTACGGAACTTGTGCTTGCTCCTCATCAGCTCCAGGATATCGCTACAGGTGCTCTTTGTGTGCGTGACCTGGTCACAACAATATTTGATGTTCATGGAGAGAACGTAATTGATGAAGCAATGTGCAGATTTATGCTCGTAATGGCATGTAAAATTCAGACAAAAGTACCATGCAATAAATCTCCAGCAACCCAAAATCTCCCCATGAAATTCAACTGCTTTACTGAATTTGGTGATTGAGGAGGGATGGTAATGGAAAGGAGAAGGTGAAAAATCAGAAACTGAACTGAATGTTAACCACATATTGCTTAGGTCTGCAGATGGCATTCACTACTTTTTTATTAGAGGAGCTGCAAAAAGAATTGCGAAAACGGCAGTCAAAAATAACCTATTATTTTGGAGTTCAGATGAGCAGTTGAGATGGTTGAGCCTTGGACACAGTACCAAAGCACTCTGGTACATTGAATGAATGAAGTACTGTGGAACCAAACTATTCTTGTGTATAATGCAGCAAGTAGTTAGGAAGACAAGTGGCCCGTTGAGCTTTTTGCAAGAGGATTGGAGTTTAGAAATGGTGTGTTATAACAATTGTAGAGGGGTGTATGTGAGCAGCAGCTGAATAACTTTAGTTCCTTTGCATAAGAAAGGCAATACCAGAAATGGTACAAAATAAATTCAGTAAGCTTAAAGCTTTAAAAAAAAAATCTGTTTTCTTTGAAATTTAAGAGAGTGAGGGATGCCGTTCGTGAAAATGCAATACCTGGAAAGGTATAATTGTATACGGGAATATTCTTGGAGTTTCCTCATCCTGTAACTCTTATTGTCCATCATTCATTGCTAGAAGTTTTAATACTGTGCAACTTCAATCTGATGCATTGTGCAATTGCTTAGATCCATTTATTGCAGGCTGCTTCTGCATGCCTGTAGTCGAGTGTTGCAGCTTCTCCAGGTTGGCATCTCATTTTTTGGTGGTATTCCCAGTGTTACTCCTAGCATGCCTTCCTGCACTCATTGAACCGGAACCAGAGTGAGGGATATGCCAGGTGGATTGGGCGCATCTCCAAAGACTGTGATGGTCACCTCTAACATTGCCATCTTTGACAGATGCATTTGCCATAAGTAGATTAGTGAGAACATGGTCAAATAGGTTTATCCATCATTGTTTTGCTTGCAATGTGACAGAAACCTAGCTTAATTTTGAGGTACATCTTGAAAATATGCCCTTCAGCCCACCGTCCACGCCAACCAGCGATCACCCGTCCACTGGTTCTAGTTCGATCCTAAGCGCCAGGGACAATTTACCGAAGCCATTAACATACAAACCTGAATGTTGTAGGAGACTGGAGCATCTAGAGAAATCTCACATGGTTACGGGTAGAACGTACAAACTCCGTACAGATAGCACCAGTAGTCGGGATTGAACCAGTTCTTTGGCGCTGTAAGGCAGCAACTATACTGTTACACCACTGGTGCTATGTTCTCCAGCACTCTCGCACCCTGGTTGTTACTGGTGCTACTCTTGGTGATGAATAAAGAACATAGTGCATCCAAGTATTGTTCAACTTGGAGGAGTATGAAATGATCAGCAGGAGGAGTACAGTAATCTACATTGGCGCTCAATTTGGCTACGCCAATTTAAAAATTCTGGTCTTCTCTATGTACATAGAGCACAGCACTGAAACAGCCCTTTCTGCCTACAATTGCTGTGTAGATCACTCAACATATGATTTCCACTCTCTCCGCCCTTGCTCAGTTTCTGTAATCTGTATTTCTGATATTTTCGTGCTTCTCTATTTTTGGGTTTCATGTTCTTGGCATCATGTTTGCCACTGACATTGTGGGCTGAAGCGCCTGTTCCTATGCTGTACTGTTCTATGTAACTCTCTTTTGAAAAATCTGTACTGAGAGGTAGGTTACAGTTGCCAGTTCAGGGAATGAGAATAGTTCATGTTCTCAGGGAGAATGTATTCTCTTAAACAGACAGAGAGCAGGTCCAGGATTGAACCAGAGTTCCTGAAATTGAGGCAGCTATCTAACTGCTGTGCCAGTTGCAACAAGACTTCTGATATTTTTATAGCATGACTTCTGATATTTATGTTGCCTCCCCCATAATTTGTCTATGAATATGCTGCAAAGTACTGTCAATGTTTAAAATTGTAATTAAAACAAGCTGTTGTAAAACTAGGAAAAAAAAGAAAGAACTGAAAGTTCTACTCTTTTATTCTTGAGTACAAATTTTGCTCTGCAAAGGCAACCAAAACTGCGAAAAATCTTATCCCACATGTGTACTTGGGTCTCTTGCTCAGTTTGAGTAGATGTGGTGTGAACATTCATATTTGTCTAATTGGATGTACATTGTTATAATTTCTAATGGATCCTTGTACTTTGGGAAAACTGCTTCACTATTGATCGTAATTGGCAGATGGTGTACATTTGTAGTCCATTCTTCTAGATGTTTGCATAGCATAAATCTCCTTGGTTTGAAATTGGTACAGTCACTTATAAAGGTTAAAGCTATTGTTAAGGCTGATACATTTCATCTGAGTATTAGCTGCTCTGAGAATGTTGATTTCTGTTTTTGTGTTACTAATTGCAGTATATTTTAATTATGGATGATTTTATTGAATTGAGAGTAATTTTTTTTAATCAAAATAGCAGTTTTGGATAATTTGGGTATGTATATTTTTTGAATGTACAGTTTCCTTGAGTCCATTGAGTGTAACTTTTATAAATTGGTAAATAATATAAAGTGTTGGATATTTTCACTTCAGAAATGGTGACCATTTAATTATGAGCAATTAAAAATGATTTTAAATGTACAAATTAGTCGCATTGGCACTTCTGATTTGATTTGAGACTGGGATTTGGGCATAAAATCGGCCGAGCTCCCAGTTCTGAAAATTAACAATGTTTCTTGTGTGCTACAAAATAAAACAGATTTTAAGTTTATGTTCTTGGGAGCTATGGTAAATCCAGAAAACTTGTATTTTGCAGAATTAGTCCATAATGCTGGATTGTAATAAGTAACAAATGCTTTTAAGTCAGCTTTGTTGAGGAAAAGACTTGAAATAGTTTTAAATCAGTAAACCTTGTGGTGCAGCAGTAGAATTGCTGTCTTACAGCTCCCATTACTGACAATCCCGACTACAGGTGCTGTTTGTACGGAGTTTGTACGTTCTTGTGACCATGTGCGTTTTTCCGGGTGCTCGTGTTTCATCCTGTACTCCAAAAATGTACAGGTTTGTAGGTTAATTGGCTTTGGTACAATTGTAAATTGTCCCTGTGTGTAGGATGCATGGTGATAGTTGGCCGGCATGGACTCCGTGGGCTGAAAAGCTGTCTCTCTAAAGTGTAAAGCAACTCCGATTAAGTGGCAGCAGTTTTTAATAAGGATTTTAAAATTAGCTTTGTGCCACAGGACTAAGAGACCACAGATTAGATGTATGACAGCAAATGCATGAGGTGAGGCGCACGCTGCGGGCCATCAATCCAAGGAAGGCCACTGGACCTGACGGCGTCTCTGGACGCGTGCTGAAGGACTGCGCAGACCAGCTGGCTGGAGTCCTCACGAGGATTTTTAACCAGTCTCTGACCCAGTCCATTGTTCCACCCTGTCTGAAGTCCGCAACCATAGTCCCCTTGCCCAAAAAACCCACATTTCCAGCCTCATCGACTACCGGCCAGTCGCACTCACACCAGTGGTGATGAAGTGATTTGAAAAACTGGTCCGGGGTCATATCACATCACTCCTGCCCCGAAGCTTTGACCCCCACCAGTTTGCGTACAGAGCAGATTGGAATGTATGCGGGATAGTTATCTAAATCAACATGTAGAGGAACCAACGAGAGAGCAGGCTATTTTAGACTGGGTTTTGAGTAATGAGGAAGGGGTAATTAGCCGTCTTATTGTACGTGCCCCCTTGGGCAAGAGTGACCATAATATGGTTGAGTTCTTCATTAGGATGGAGAGTGACATTGTTAATTCAGAAACAATGGTTCTGAACTTAAAGAAAGGTAACTTTGAGGGTATGAGACGTGAATTGGCCAAGATTGACTGGCAATTAATTCTAAAAGGGTTTGACGGTGGATATACAATGGAAGACATTTTAAAGACTGCATGGATGAACTACAAAAATTGTTCATCCCAGTTTGGCAAAAGAATAAATCGGGGAAGGTAGTGCATCCGTGGATAACAAGGGAAATTCAGGGATAGTATCAAAGCAAAGGATGATGCGTACAAAGTAGCCAGAAAAAGGCAGCATACCAGAGGACTGGGAGAAATTCAGAGACCAGCAGAGGAGGACAAAGGGCTTAATTAGGAAAGGAAAAATAGATTATGAAAGGAAACTGGCAGGGAACATAAAAACTGACTGCAAAAGTTTTTTATAGATATGTGAAGAGAAAGAGGTTAGTTAAAACAAATGTAGGTCCCTTGCAGTCAGAAACAGGTGAGTTGATCATGGGGAACAAGGATATGGCGGACCAATTGAATAACTACTTTGGTTCCGTCTTCACTAAGGAAGACATAAATAATCTGCCTGAAATAGCAGGGGACTGTGGGTCAAAGGAGGAATTGAGTGAAATCCAGGTCAGTCGGGAAGTGGTGTTGTGTAAATTGAATAGATTAAAGGCCGATAAATCCCCAGGGCCAGATAGGCTGCATCCCAGAGTACTTAAGGAAGTAGCTCAGGAAATAGTGGATGCATTAGTGATAATCTTTCAAAACTCTTTAGATTCTGGAGTAGTTCCTGAGGATTGGCGGGTAGCAAATGTAACCCCTCTTTTTAAGAAGGGAGGGAGAGAGAAAACGGGGAATTACAGACCAGTTAGTCTAACATCGGTAGTGGGGGAAACTGCTAGAGTCAGTTATTAAAGATGGGATAGCAGCACATTTGGAAAGTGGTGAAATCATTGGACAAAGTCAGCATGGATTTACGAAAGGTAAATCATGTCTGACGAATCTTGTGGAATTTTTCGAGGATGTAACTAGTAGCGTGGATAAGGGAGAACCAGTGGATGTGGTATATCTGGACTTCCAGAAGGCTTTCGACAAGGTCCCACATAAGAGATTAGTATACAAACTTAAAGCATACGGTATTAGGGGTTCAGTATTGATGTGGATAGAGAACTGGCTGGCAAACCGGAAGCAAAGAGTAGGAGTAAACGGGTCCTTTTCACAATGGCAGGCAGTAACTAGTGGGGTACCGCAGGGCTCAGTGCTGGGGACCCCAGCTATTTTACAATATATATTAATGATCTGGATGAGGGAATTGAAGGCAATATCTCCAAAGTTTGCGGATGACACTAAGCTGGGGGCAGTGTTCGCTGTGAGGAGGATGCTAGGAGACTGCAAGGTGACTTGGATAGGCTGGGTGAGTGGGCAAAATGTTTGGCAGATGCAGTATAATGTGGATAAATGTGAGGTTATCCACTTTGGTGGCAAAAACAGGAAAGCAGACTATTATTTAAATGGTGGCCGATTAGGAAAAGGGGAGATGCAGCGAGACCTGGGTGTCATGGTACACCAGTCATTGAAAGTAGGCATGCAGGTGCAGCAGGCAGTGAAAAAAGCTTTCATAGCAAAAGGATTTGAGTACAGGAGCAGGGAGGTTCTACTTCAGTTGTACAGGGTCTTGGTGAGACCACACCTGGAGTATTGCCTACAGTTTTGGTCTCCAAATCTGAGGAAGGACATTATTGCCATAGAGGGAGTGCAGAGAAGGTTCACCAGACTGATTCCTGGGATGTCAGGACTGTCTTATGAAGAAAGACTGGATAGACTTGGTTTGTACTCTCTGGAATTTAGGAGATTGAGAGGGGATCTTATAGAAACTTACAAAATTCTTAAGGGGTTGGACAGGCTAGATGCAGGAAGATTGTTCCCGATGTTGGGGAAGTCCAGGACAAGGGGTCACAGCTTAAGGATAAGGGGGAAATCCTTTAAGACCGAGATGAGAAATACTTTTTTCACACAGAGAGTGGTGAGTCTCTGGAACTCTCTGCCACAGAGGGTAGTTGAGGCCAGTTCATTGGCTATATTTAAGAGTGAGTTGGATGTGGCCCTTGTGGCTAAGGGGATCAGAGGGTATGGAGAGAAGGCAGGTACGGGATACTGAGTTGGATGATCAGCCATGATCATATTGAATGGCGGTGCAGGCTCGAAGGGCTGAATGGCCTACTCCTGCACCTAATTTCTATGTTTCTATGAGCGAATAGACCTACAGAGGACGCTGTAGCCACAGCTCTCCATGCTGCACTGTCCCACCTGGAGCAGCGGGGGAGCTACGTGCGGATGCTCTTTGTGGACTACAGCTCTGCTTTTAATACGATCCTTCCCCACAAACTGGGGGACTTGGGACTTCCACACTCCACCTGCATGTGGATAAATAGCTTCCTATCGGGTCGCAGCCAGAGAGTCGGAGTGGGCCATCACACATCCACGGCCCTCAGCCTCAGTACCGGCTCTCCACAGGGCTGCGTGCTGAGCCCCCTGCTCTACACCATCTGCACACATGACTGCACCCCCACCCACCACAGCAACACCATTGTCATATTTGCGGATGACACTACGGTGGTGGGACTCATCTCCGGGGCGGACGAGTACGCCTATCGGGATGAGGCGGAACAGCTGACAGTGTGGTGTGGAGAAAATAACCTGCTCCTCAACACCTTAAAGACCAAGGAGATAATAATAGACTTCAGGAAGAACAAAACGAACATGGTACCACTGATCATCAGAGGGGACTGTGTGGAGAGGGTGGCGGATTTCCGCTTCCTGGGAATCCATATTGAGGAGGACCTGACGTAGAGCGTGAACACTTCTGCACTGCTGAAAAAGGTCCAGCAGAGACTGCACTTCCTGAGAGTGCTCAGGAAGAATAACATCACTCAGAGACTGTCCTTTTATCGGTGCTCCATTGAGAGCATCCTAACATACTGTGTATGCGCGTGGTACACCAGCTGCACAGCGGCTCAGAGGAAAGCGCTCCAGAAGGCCATTGAGGACGCCCATAGGATTGTCGGCTGCCCTCTCCCTACCTTGGAAGACTTACACAGTTCCCGCTGCATCAAGAAATCCCAGAATATTATAAAGGACATTTCCCACCCCGGACACTCCCTGTTTGAACTGTTGCCGTCAGGCAGACGGTACAGATGGACAAGGACAAACAGAATTAAAAACAGTTTTTACCCCACTGCTATAAAGGCACTAAATGTAGCCGCCAAGGAACGCAGGGACTAAGGGAGTGTGGCTGGTACACTGTGAGATCGACAGAAGGATGTAGGGTTCGGTGTTTATGCGTGCTATTTTCATACTTATTTTAGTTGTTTATCTTTTTAATATTTTACCTTGTATGTATCGCTAGCTTTTAGAAATGTTTGAATGGTGCACTGACTGGCTGACATTTTTTAAAATTTCGTTGTACATGGTTCATGTTACAATGACAATAAAGAAACTATACTATTCTAAATAAAGGCATCATTTAAGAACTGACTTTTGGAGCATTTTCAGGAGTGATTCAAATTGTGGGATAAAGATGGCTAAAATTGCTTGTCATTAACAGTTGATTTGGAATGGAATTGCTTGCATCAAATATCTGCATACAATCATTCCTTAAATCGCAGTACCAGGATTTAATTTGGGTTGGGGTCGTATATTGCGAAATGTATGCATATTGGATGTGTATGCAAAAGTGACTTATATATTTTGTCCCAATCCAAATGGATCACCTACCTTGAATCCATTTTCCTTGATTTATTTAATTTCTAGAAATGTTTGAATCTCTTCAATAAGTCACCACTGCCATCCAAGTTTGTCACCATTTGCGTGAAGTAATTTATCTCCCGCCATCTAAAACGGCTATGCTTTATTCTAAGATTTGTGACCTGTTCTAGACTAATTCCGTTAATCTACACTTTTCAAGCTCTGTAAGACTTTTGTAGGTTATAAGATCACTCCTCATAAATTATGCTGAATGATGATGCAGTCTATTTACTCTCTCTTTATATGATGCACCTACTCGCTGCAGCATCAGGTGAATTTTGGTTGAGGCAAGTTTTTATTTGGGTAACTTTACATACCGAGAGTGGTCATTTTTGGAGAATATACAAAAACATTACTTAATTTCTGCTGAAAATTATGCTTTTCAATTGCTTGTCAATAATGGTAAAAGTTGGAATGGAATTGCTGACACCAAATTTTTGCCTCAAGCATTTTTGTCAAACAGCACTTTTAACTCGTATTTCAGAACAGGGTTGGGGACAGTGGATTATAGTTTTTGTTATTTTTATGTAAAAGTAAGTATATTGAATATATTTTCTTTAGTTCCATAGTTTTTGTTTAAATAGTTAAAGCACCAGAATTACCGACTTTCAGTAGTTTAATTGTGTTATTTCTGGACTGATTACATATTTAAAAAATAATATTGTTCATAAGATTACAATGGTTCTTCGATGTTTTTCATACTCCAGCCACATTTTAAAGTAAACTAGACTATGTGTGGACGGTTGGGTCTGCTCCCCCAAAGCAATATTCCACCATTCGCCCGTTCCCCCAATGCAACCCGTTCCCCCAACGCAATATTCCACCACTCACGCATAGCCCCCAACTGCACAGCTGCAGCTCATTCCCCCTCATCCACCCAGCACCCTCCCTATCCTCTTCTGATTCCCCTCTCCTCCACCCTCACCTCTCCCTCCCTCCCTCTCCTTACCCTACCCTCAGTCACTCACTCCCTCCCTCCATAACTCATCTCCCCTCCCTACCCCCTTCCTAAACCCCTATCCCCCCACCATCCCTTCCCACCTCCTCCACTGCCCTCCTCTTCTGCTATTCCCCACTCCCTACCTCCCCCTCTCCCTCCCTATCCCCTCCTCTTCCTCAATCCCCTCACTCTCCCTCCTCACCTCCCCAGGATATTTCCCCTCTCCTCCTCCCCTCCCCAAATCCCTCCTTCACCTCTCCCTCCCTCTCCTTTCCCCTACCCTCAGTCACTCCCTCTCTCCATAACTCCTCTTCCCTCCCTACCCCCTCCTATCCCTCTAGCCCCCACTCCTCACTTCCCCTTATCTTCCCAGCCCACTATCCCTCCTCACCTCCCCCACCAGACATGAGAGGAAAAAACTGAAAAAAGGGGAAAAGATAGATTTCTCTGCAGATTTAGAAATTCGGCAAGGCCCCACCGCCATCGCGAGGCCTCACCACCGCAGTCTCGATGCCTCCTGGATCTCTGCGTAGAGCCCCGGCTCGGGCTTCGCGGGTAGAAGCCCTGGTCGGAGGAAGCTGCCGACAGCGGCTGAGCACAACGGAGGCTGTGAAGTGGGCTCGGCCGCTTGGCACCACGGAGGCTCCCGCAGACGCAGCTCCAGCCAGCGGAAAGTTAGTGATGCGCACTCCGCTCCTTAAACTTTATATTCTTCTCGCCGGGCGAGGCGGGCGCTACCCATGACTGCCAGAGGATCTGGCCAATCAGTGCTGCGATGATGCAGATAGAGGCGTCACCATCCCAATGACTGACAGGAGAGGAGAACAATCTGCGTAGTGGCAACTGACACGAGAGGAGGCCAATCTGCGCATGCGTGGTTTTTAAGATTTTTTAACCTTAATAACTTTTTTAAATACCATCGATCAGAACAAAACTTGCCTTGTAGCACAGGAGAATGGTGAGTATTGTGGTAAAAAATCCTAGCATTATCAAGTACCGTTTATGCGCAAATAGAAAAAAATGCAAAACCGGAAGAGCACAAGATCAGAATTTTAAATGTATGGATAGATAGATAATTTAAACCGGTTACTTTTGAACACTAAATTGGAACAGTTTATTCAAATTAATTACTAGCTACAAAGTTTGAAACATAATTGCCATTGGTTTATTTAGCAATCACTACATTTTCCCCAACGAATTAAAAATGAGCATCGGATTTGGTTAAAACAACCTTTCAACAACTTATGAAACTGAACAGCACCTGGGTGCAGCCTTTCTTCCAGTTCACCATTAAATTTGATTTTGCATGGGTATGGTTAAAATGAAGTGGCTTGAGTGAAATTAGTATTGAGCTCATAGTTTCGTTATAGTTTCTGGAATCTGATAAAATTGGAACGTTGTTCACCTGTACGCCACTACGCAAAGCTGACTGGCTGTTGGAAGTAAACTGGTGTTCCACGTGGAGCATTGGAGCACTGTATATGCCCTATCCGGTGATTGACTACCAAGTCATCTAATCATGGATCTCCTTTCCTAATTGGGGCGACAAAAACTTATATACCCAGAGTGCATTACTTTGTTGATAGCAGCAGGTCGGTGGCAGGAAGACTGGAGTCTGGCTGGCTGGAGAATAGCCAGGGGAAAAAAAGCAGCCATCGTGTAGAGCAACTTTACGTAATAGCCAGCTTTCTTCATCGCTTACCATGACTACATACAGTATTCATAAAGGGTTTAGAGGGGAGGGGGATGAGATTGGCTAGAAACAGGCAATACGTTTTTCTGACAGCAAAAAAAGATGAAAGGGTCAGCTGTTTTAAACAAACTTGTGAGAGAACATCTATTTAAAAACGTTAACCTAATTTAGTAATTTCAATTTGAATACAAGATTTTTGCTATTCAAATAAAGTAATTTGTCAGACTTGTGAGATCTATTCTGCAAAACTGGACCTTTAACATTAAAACATGTTGCTTTCTATTGTTGTATTATAATACAGAAGTCTCCTGATTGTGGGGTGTTTGAATATTTCTGAAAAAGAAAAAAATGTAATATAGGAAGCGTTTCCCTTTTTGCTACTTATTTTGCAGTAATAACACTCGTAGATCTTCTGTTTGAAGCAGTAACAATGCATACAACAGACATTTGTGAACACTCTCACTGGTTTTTGGCATTGCTTGCAAGGCTAGATTTATTATCTATGACCTGAATGGAGGCTTACTAGGACCATTTCAGTGAATATTAAGAGGCAATCACGTTGCTTCGAGACTGGAATCATGTAAATAAGATTGGCAAAGATGGCCAGCTTCCTCCTCTGTAGTATATTGATTTATGTGACAATTGTCATTTGAAAAAAAAAATCAAATGAGCTAAGCAGTTTGTCTCCATTAGAACAATGGTATGTATAATTGCATCATTGGAATTATTTTGACTTCCCGACTGGGTGTGTCTAACAAAGCAATTGGGTGGAGTCCCAATGATACTATAAATTTGTCAATGAAATTTTAAGAGGTGGCGGGAGTGTAAACCATGTGGTTGCCAGAATCTGAATTTCTATCACCATGTTATGTTTTGTGTGAAAATGACACATGTTTTTTTAGCTAGTAGCTTTCTCAGGAAATACAGGTCTACAGAGAAAGTTACAATAAATGGAATTTTGACTTTCTACTGGCATATAATTTGTAATATAACATGAAATGCTGTTGAATAAATGGTGTGACGCACTTAATGTTACAGACCAAACAGCCGATGAAAGCAATTCAGCCTGAAACATTAACGTTGTCACTCTTTCTGCAGAAGTTGCCTGGCCTGCTGATTGTCTCCTGCATTTTCTGTTTTGATTTCAGGTTTCCAGTATCTGCACTTTTAAAATATGTTTATTGGTTCTTCTACTGTGGTATTTTTTGGATTGAACAACAGAGAACAAAATGTCCAGAATAGAGTTCCTATGCTATGACTCTATTTTGCAAGAACTTAATGACTGAGATGCCACTGGGGTAGAGAATTTCTAAAATTTGATATCCTCAGCATGAAGAAGGTCTAAAGGGCCCTTCTGAGTCTTTCTGAAGGGTCCAGAACTAGGAAGACAATCTCACTTCATCTATCCTGTCGAGTCATGTAAACATTTTGTGTGTTTCAATCAGTTCAACTCTCATTCTTGTAAACTCTAGTCAGCAGCTCAAGCCTGCTCAGTTTCTCCCCAACTTAATTTAATGTAAGAAGCCTCGCAGCTAAACAGGAGGAATTTGGCGTGGTTCATGGGACTGCAATATTGTAACCCTAATGAAAAAATAGTTGAAGGAGAGGATGACTGGCAACATGGTGTTCTGTGGTACAGATGTCACAGGCATGTTAGAATTGGAGATATAAGGAAGGGGGGAATTGTTTTTTTGATAAGGTAAAATATCATGGCAGTACTTACAAAGGACATTCTTGGGTGATTATCCAATGTGGCGGGGGATGATCACTTTGGGATTGTATTGTAGGCCCTCCAGTAGTGTGGAGGACTTGGACCAAACATAGAAACATAGAAATTAGGTGCAGGAGCAGGCCATTTGGCCCCTCGAGCCTGCATCACCATTCAATATGATCATGGCTGATCATCCAACTCAGTATCCTGTACCTGCCTTCTCTCCATACCCCCTGGTCCCTTCAGCCACAAGGGCCACATCCAACTCCCTCTTAAATATGGCCAACGAACTGGCCTCAACAACCTTCTGTGGCAGAGAATTCCACAGATTCACCACTCTCTGTGTGAAAAACGATTTTCTCATCTCGGTCCTAAAAGACTTCCCCCCCCCCTAGCCTTAAACTGGATATCCTTAAACTTGTCCTGGACTTCCCCAACATCGGGAACAATCTTCCTGCATCTAGCCTGTCCAACCCCTTAAGAATTTTGTAAGTCTCTATGAGATCACCCCAATCTTCTAAATTCCAGCGAGTACAAGCCGAGTCTATCCAGTCTTTCTTCATATGGAAGTCGTGCCATCCCAGGAATCAGTCTGGTGAACCTTCTCTGTACTCCCTCTATGGCAAGAATGTCTTTCCTCAGATTAGGAGACCAAAACTGTACGCAATACTCCAGGTGTGGCCTCACCAAGACCCTGTAGAACTGCAGTAGAACCTCCCTGCTCTTGTACTCAAATCCTTTTGCTATGAATGCTAACATACCATTCGCTTTCTTCACAGCCTGCTGTACCTGCATGCCTACTTTCAATGACTGGTGTACCATGACACCCAGGTTTCGTTGCATCTCCCCTTTTCCTAATCGGTCACCATTCAAATAATAGTCTACCTTCCTGTTTTTGCCACCAAAGTAGATAACCTCACATTTATCCACATTATACTGCATTTGCCCACTCACCCAGTCTATCCAAGTCATCCTGCAGCCTACTAGCATCCTCCTCACAGCTAACACTGTACCCCAGCTTTGTGTCATCCGCAAACTTTGAGATGTTGCATTTAATTCCCTCGTCCAAATCATTAATGTATATTGTAAATAGCTGGGGTCCCAGCACTGAGCCTTGCGGCACCCCACTAGTCACTGCCTGCCATTGTGAAAAGGACCCGTTCACTCCTACTCTTTGCTTCCTGTCTGCCAGCCAGTTCTCTATCCACATCAATACTGAACCACCAATACCGTGTGCTTTAAGTTTGTATACCAATCTCTTGTGTGGGACTTTGTCGAAAGCCTTCTGAAAGTCCAGATATAACACATCCACTGCTTCTCCCTTATCCACTCTACTAGTTACATCCTCAAACAATTCAATAAGATTCGTCAGACATGATTTACCTTTCGTAAATCCATGCTGACTTTGTCCAATGATTTCACCACTTTCCAAATCCGCTGCTATCCCATCCCATCCCATTTTTGAAAAATTATCACTAAGGCATCTGCTATTTCTGGGGCTACTTCCTTAAGTACCCTGGGATGCAGCCTATCTGGCCCTGGGGATTTATCGGCCTTTAATCCATTCAATTTACCTAACACCACTTTCCGGCTAACCTGGATTTAACTCAGTTCCTCCACCTCATTTGACCCGCGATCCCCTGCTATTTCCGGCAAATTATTTATGTCTTCCTTAGTGAAGACAGAATCAAAGTAGTTATTCAATTGGTCTGCCATGTCCTTGTTCCCCATGATCAATTCACCTGTTTCTGACTGCAAGGGACCTAAATTTGTTTTAACTAATCTTTTGCGCTTCACATATCGATAAAAACTTTTGCAGTCAGTTTTTATGTTTCCTGCCAGTTTTCTTTCATACTCCATTTTCCCTTTCCTAATTAAGCCCTTTGTCCTCCTCTGTTGGTCTCTGAATTTCTCCCAGTCCCCTGGTAGGCTGCTTTTTCTGGCTAATTTGTACGCTTCATCTTTTGCTTTGATACTATCCCTGATTTCCCTTGTTATCCACTGATGCGCTACCTTCCCTGATTTATTCTTTTGCCATACTGGGATGAACAATTGTTGTAGTTCATCCATGCAGTCTTTAAATGCCTTCCATTGCATATCCACCGTCAACCCTTCAAGAATCAATTGCCGGTCCATCTTGGCCAATTCACGTCTCATACCCTCAAAGTTACCTTTCTTTAAGTTCAGGACCCGTGTTTCTGAATTAACAATGTCACTCTCCATCCTAATGAAGAACTCAATCATATTATGGTCACTCTTGCCCAAGGGGCCACGTACAACAAGGCTGCTAACTAACCCTTCCTCATTACTCAATACCCAGTCTAGAATAGCCTGCTCTCTCGTTGGTGCCTCTACAAGTAGGTTTAGAAAACTATCCCGCATACATTCCAAGAAATCCTCTTCCTCAGCACCCCTGCCAATTTGATTCACCCAATCTATATGTAGATTTAAGTCGCCCATTATAACGGTTTTACCTTCGTTGCACGCATTTCTAATTTCCTGTTTGATGCCATCCCCAACTCCACTACCACTGTTAGGTGGCCTGTACACAACACCCACTAGCGTTTTCTGTCCCTTAGTGTTTCGCAGCTCCACCCATATCGATTCCACATCCTCCAAGCTAATGTCCTTCCTTTCTATTGCATTAATCTCCTCTCTAACCAGCAACGCTACCCCACCTCCTTTTCCTCTCTGTCTACCCCTCCTGAATATCCCTGGATGTTCAGCTCCCAGCCTTGGTCACCCTGGAGCTATGTCTCCGTGATCCCAACTATATCATAATTATTAATAGCTATCTGCACATTCACTCATCCACCTTATTATGAATGCTCCGCGCATTGAGACACAAAGCCTTCAGGCTTGTTTTTACAACGCTCTTGCCCCTTTTACAATTATGTTGAAAAGTGGCCCTTTTAGATTTTTGCCCTGGATTTGTCTGCCTGCCACTTTTCACCTTGCTACCTATTGCTCCTATCCTCATTTTACACCCCTCTGTCTCTCTGCTCACACATTTAAGAAACCCTCCACTTCTTATTCTCCGTTTGTTTTTTTTTTTCTTTCCCCCTTGGTGTTGCGTCTGACTGCTTCTCTTCTCTGCCTCCTGCCTCACAAACGGACTACTTGCTTTCTCTATTTGAGTCCCTCCCCCCCAACCGATCTAGTTTAAAGTCTCTCCAATACCCGTCCTTTTTGTACAGGTCACACCTTCCCCAAAAGAGGTCCTAATGATCCAGAAACTTGAATCTCTGCACTCTGTACCAGTCCTTTAGCCACGCATTTATCCTCCACCTTGCTCCATTCCTACTCTCACTGTCGCGTGGCACAGGCAGTATTCCTGAGATTGTTACCTTTGCGGTCCTTCTCCTTAACGCTCCTCCTAATTCCCTAAATTCTCCTTTCAGGACCCCCTCTCTTTTTCTACCTATGTCATTGGTACCTATATGTACCACGACCTCTGGCTCCTCTCCCACCCATTTCAAAATATCTTGCACACGTTCAGGCACCAGGGAGGCAAACTACCATCCGGGTCTCCTGACTGCGTCCACAGAATCGCCTATCTGACCCCCTAACTATAGAGTCGCCTATTACTGCTGCCCTCCTCTTCTTTTCCTTACACTTCTGAGCAACAGGGCCGGTCTTTGTACCGGAGGCCCGGTCGCTGTTGCTACCCCAAGGTAGGCTGTGCCCCCCAACAGTACTCAAACAGGAGTACTTATTGCCAAGGTGTACAGCCACCGGGGTACTCTCTAGTCCCTGCCTCTGCCCCTTGCCTCTCCTAACCGTGACCCACTATTCTGCCTCCTGTGGTTTTGGAGTGACCACCTGTCTGTAGCTCCTCTCTATGGCTTCCTCACTCTCCCTGACCAGACGGAGGTCATCGAGCTGCTGCTCCAGTACCGAATACGGTCCATTTGGAGCACCATCTTGACGCACCTGGCACAGATGTGGACGTCTGGAGAGCTATCTGACTGCATGACCTCCCACATCTGACATCCAGAACAGTAAGCTGTCCTGGCACTCATCCTCCCCCTTACCCTGGATACAATACAATATACAATACAATGCATGGATTTTAGCTGAAAGAAATCAGCAGGGATCTGACTGCCAATCTGACTGCTCCCTCGAGTCGTCTTCCACCAATCAGCGTCTTCCTCAAGCCCACTTGTTTTGAACTGTGAGCTGCGAATGGAACGTTATGGATTTAGGTACTCCTCCCACTGCAACCGCTCCTGGGCCTCTGTGAAAACAAGCCCCGTGAACGGGTTTTTAAACTTACAGGTCGGACGTCGCTCCTCCCACTGCAACCGCTCCTGGGCCTCTGTGAAACATGTTGTAAAACAAATTTTATAATGATAGTCGGTCATTTCCACTTCCCTCTGGCTGGAACTGCCATAATGCAAAGAATTTGGATGGGGCAGAATTTGTTAAATGTGTCCAGGAGCATTGCAAAATCAATATGTAAATGCCGCTACTAGATAAGAGGCGGCACTGGGCCATCTACTGAGAAATGAGGCAGGGTAAGTGGCTGGTGTCAATGGGGAAGCATTTTGGGACCATTGACCATAATTCTATTCGTGATTTTAAAAATATGGAGAAGAATATCGCTGGTCTGCAAGCATTGAAGTCATAAACCAGGGCATGGCAGACATTAAAGGTGTTAGACAGGAACTTGCAAAGGTTCATTGCAACAGGCTTTTTCAGCTAAAGGGCTATCTGACAAGTGGAAGGTTTTTCAAAGTGAGATGAGTAGAGTTCAGGATCAGCATGTTTGGTTGATGGGCAAGGCTGGTATGATTAATGAAACATGGCTGGTATTAAGCAAATCCCTTGATTATACAAATACATTTAAGGAAATTAGGATGGCAAAACAAGAACATGAGATAGCTTTGGCATATGAGAAAAAGGAACATTTTAACAAATTCTATAGGTATATTAATAGAAAAAGGGTAACTAGGGTTCATTTAGGGATCAATGTGGTTGTCTATGTATGACTCTACAGGAGATGAATGAGTTTTTAAATAAATATTTGCCATTGAGATTTACCATGGAAAAATAGATTTACCATGGAAGCTAAGGGAGACGCTGATGGTTAAAGCATATTAAGGTGGGTAAATACTTGGGGCGTAACCAATAACTTTGTGGGAATCTTCGGATGCAATTGTAGGAGCCCTGGCAGAGGTAGTTGCAGTATCTTTAGTCATTGGTTAGATACTGAAAGATTGGAGGGTGCCTAATGTTGTTGTAATAATGTTTATTGGGGAAAGTGCTGCAAGGCAAAGTCTGGGAACTGCAGACCAGTGAGTCTAACATCAGTGATGGGTAACTAACTAGAGGGAAATCTGAGAAATGGGATCTACCAATATTTGGAAATACAAAGACTGATTCTGGATGGTCTGAAGAAGGGTCTCATTCCTTCTCCCCAGAGATGCTGCCTGTCCCGCGAGTTACTCCAGCATTTTGTGTCTCTCTTCAGGATGGTCAGCATGGGTTTGTTCATGGGAAATGGTGTCTCAAGTTTGTTTGAACTAATGTTTAGACAATGTTTAAGGTTTGATGAGGGCATGGTGATGGAGCCTGCCTACATCAACTTTAGTCAGGCCTTTGACAAGGTATCCCACATGGTAGCCTTGTCCAGAAGGTTAGATCACATGGGATCCAGAGAGCTCACCATTTGGATACAAAGTTGGCTTGGTGGAAGGAGTCGGGAGATTAGTGGAGCGTTTTTATTCAGATTGGAGGCCTGTGACCAATAGTGTGTCACAGGGATCGGTGCTGAATCCGCTGTTGTTTGTTGACTATATTAACAATTTGGCTGATAATGGTGTTAGTATAGTGAGTGAGTTTGCAGATGACACCCAAATCTGTGATATAGTGGAAAGTGACAAGTGTTATTTAAAATTACAACAGGATCTAGATTAACTGGGGAAATGGGATGGCAGATGGAACTTTGATAAGTGCGAGGCATTGAGCTATGGTAAGCTGCACCAGAGTAGGGCTTGTACAGTAAATTGTAAAGTCCTGCAGTGTTGTAGAACAGAGACTTGGGTGTATAGGTATATCATTCTCTAAAAGAGGACACGGGTAGATGGTAGCAAATAAGTAATTTGTCATGTTTACCTAAATTGATCAGGGAATTGAGGAGTTCAGATGTCATGTTACAACTGTACAAATTGTTGGTGAGACCATACATGGGTATTGCGTGCAGTTCTGGCCACCCAGCTTTAGGAAGGTTGGCATTAAACTGGAAAGGGTGCAGCGACAATTCAAGGTGATGTTACCTAGAGTTGAGGGCTGGATGGGGTGAGACTTTTTTCCCTAAAGAGTCAGAGGTTGAGGGATAACATGTTTCGAATTTTATAAAATCATGAGTGCATAGAAAAGATGAATTGATTGTGCTCATTACGTCAAGATTGGGGAGTCTAAAACTAGTTGGCACACATTTAAAGGGTACTTGGAGAGCAACAGAGGATGGTGGGTGTATGTGCAAGCTGCCAGAGGAAGGTGTAGAGGCAGGTTTAATTATGATGGGTTTGTTTTTTAAAAACATTTGGATAGGTTCATAGGAAGAGTTTGGAGGGATGTTCAGGTTTGCTATTTGGTTGGCTTGGATGAGCTTTAGAGGCCTGTGTCCATGCTGTATAATTCTGACTCTATAACTAATAAACTGGTTGCTCCAGAACTAGTCTAGCAATCTTTGCAGCACTCCCTCTGGTAAGCAAATGTTTTTAATATAAAGAGAACAAAATTTTGTTCTCCAAGTGTATTCTCACAAAGTCCGATGTAACTGCACTGAGCCACCTTCACTCCTCTACGCACATCATCTTGGAATACTAGCTAATGTTCCATTTCCTTTCTTAACAGCAGTTGCAATTGTATATGTCACTAAAATCCATTTGATTCATCGGCTATTCACCCAGACATAACAGCTTTCTTTTTTTTAATAAAGGGGGATCTGGACCTTACTAACAGGGCCAGTATTAATTGCTCATCCTTCATTGCACTAACGAAGGTGGTAATGAACCACGATAGTCTTTCTGTAGTTATGGTTAGGGAGTTCCAAGTTTGACGTAAATCTATTGTCATGTGCACAACCTCAATGAGGTCCAATGTAGACACAAGGAACTGCATATGCTGGTTTACAAAAGAATACACTAAATGCTGCAGAAGCTCAGCAGATTAGCCAGCATCTCTAGAGAATGTGTCTCGGCGTTGTTTTGGGTCAGAACCCTCCTTCAGATCGGGGGGGGATCAATATCGTCAATATTTGAAATATTGATTACTTTTCAAATTATATTTTTGTTGTAATTGTTGGAATGATAAAAGTTTTCCCATTTCATACATATCTCCCATCGTTTTAATTCCTATTCTTTCCCATTGATTAATGTTTTATCAATGATTAATTGATTAAATGTTTTATCAATAATAGATGGTTTGAATGAGGGATTATTAGTTATTGGAAAAAGAAGCGATAGTTTTCTTGATTTTAAAGTTAATTTTATTTGTTTCCAAATTCGTATTATACTGTGAATAATTGGATTTTTCATATTATATTGTTCAGTTTCACAGGGGAAAGAAGGGTTGCTCCTATGTTATAAGGGGAACAATCCTCTTTCTCCATTCTTATCCAATCTACCTGTTGGGCAGAACTGTCCAACCAGTAGATTATATTTTTAATATTCAATGCCCAATAGTAATACAATAAGTTAGGGAGTGTCAGTCCCCCTGATTCTTTAGATTTACACAAGTGTTTTCTTTGAATTCTGTGTGATTTATAATCCCTTATGAAGTTTATAATATCAGAATCCAGTTTTTTAAAGAATTTGTTTGGTGAATATATTGGTATTGATTGAAATAGGTACAGTATTTGTGGTAAGAAGATCATTTTTATCGCATTTATTTTGCCTATTAAGGACATCGGCAGTGTTTTCCAAAATGTAATCAGCCCCATTAATTTAGGTAATAAAGGCATATAGTTTGCGTTAAGTAGTGATTTATATTTCCTAGTAATTTGGATGCCCAAATACTTACATTTTTCTGTTGCAATTCTAAAAGGGAATTTCAACAGATGTGTCGGCTCTTGAGGTTTTATCGTCATAATTTTGCTTTTGTTCCAGTTTATTCTGTATCCTGAAAAAGAACCAAATTCCTCTATTAAATTTGGTATGCTAATTTGCGAATTTGTAATATATAATAATATGTCGTCTGCATATAATGAGATTTTATCATTTGGGTGTTTGGTATTATATCCATGAATATTCGGATGACTTCTTATACTTTCTGCTAAAGGCTCTATCACTAGTGCAAATAGCATGGGCGATAGTGCGCACCCCTGCCTATTGCCCCTTGCTAATTGGAATTTCGGGGATAATATATTATTAGTCAGTATTCTAGCTGTCGGCTTATCGTATACTAATTTTACCCATGAGATAAAGTTATCTCCCATGTTAAATTTTTGCCATACTTTGAATAAATATTGCCATTCTACTTGATCAAAAGCTTTTTCTGCATCCAATGAAATAATTGCTAGGTCTTCAGTATTATGTGAGTACATTATATTAAACAGCCGTCTCAAATTGTTAAATGAGTATCTCTTTGGTATAAACCCTGTTTGGTCCGGGTTTATTAGTTTGCTAACATATTTACTCGATCTTCTCGCTAGGGTCTTTGCTAATATTTTTTTATCTGTATTTAAGAGTGCTATGGCTCTATATGAGCCTGGATCTTCTAGATCTTTATCCTTTTTAGGTATAAGTGTAATTGTTGACAGCGTTTCAGGTAATTTATTTTCTTTAAAAGCGTGTATATATAAATCTTGCAGGCGTGGAGAAATTATCTCGTAGAATCTTTTATATAATTCGTTACTAAAGCTATCTGGTCCTGGCATTTTGCCATTCTTCAACAAATTTATTGTTTCTTCTATTTCCTGTAGTGTAATCTGAGCTCCTAATCCCTCTTGTTCCACCATATTTAATTTTGGAAGATTACAATTGTCTGAGAAATTTGTAATTTGAGTATTATTTGCAGAGGTTTTCGATGTATATAAATGTTGATAAAATTTTATTAACATCTTTAGGTAGTGTTAGTAATTCCCCTTTGTCTGATTTAATTTTAGTAATTGTATTTTCTGTTTCCCGTTTTTTCAGTTGGCGTGCTCACCAAATTCGAAATTTTCTTGTTTTGTAATTTGAAGTAATCTTATTATTCTGGCAGATAAAATTTTATTTAATTTATATTTTAGTATTGTTATCTTATTATGTTTACCTATAGTTGGTTCTTTGGCATTTTCTAAATCTAATTGTCTAATTTCTTGTTCTAACTGCAATTGTTCAGTGTTATTCTTTTTATTTTGGAAAGCTTGATATGAAATTATAGTTCCTCTAATAAATGCCTTAAAAGTTTCCCATAATAAGGAAGGTGAAGTGTCTGGTGTATCATTTGTCTCAAAGAAGAATATCATCTGCTCTTTTAAATATGTGCAACCTTGAGAGTTATTTAAGATTTGGGGGTTAAACCTCCAGAACTATTTTTTATCCGGCATTCCTTCTAATTTTAAAGAAAAAGTTAACGGGGAATGATCAGAAATAATACTATTATGATATTTAGAATTATATGTATATGGAATTAATTTCGCGTCCACTAAGAAATAATCAATACGTGAATATGTTTGATGTACCGTTGAATAAAATGAATATTTCCTACCTACTGGGTTAGCGATCTTCCATACATCTGTTATGTTGGTATTTTTCATGTATGTATTTAGGAGTTCACTAGTTTTAGATTTTATGTTAATCCTTTTTTGTTTTGCTGATTTATCCAGATATGGATCTAAAACACAATTCAAATCTCCCCCTGACAATTGACTTTCTCCTTCCACTGGATCTTTTGTTTTCCAAGTCTCTTGTCTGTCGACAGAAGTAATGTATTAAAATGTATTAAAAATACATTTGTCTTACTGGTTTATGTTTCTGTGCTGATTTTTTTTCAAATTTCCCAGAAGATCAAACTTTTGGCAGGCGCATATCGTTTATTCTCTTTGATCATTGCCCACAGGAGGAGATGCAGATTGGCTCCCTGAGAAGAAGGAAGAGTAGGGGATCAGTTTGGGACCACAGGTGGCCAAGGGCAAGAATGTTTTTGTGGTTTGCCACATCTTCGCTTCCTTCAGCGACTCTTTTATCTACATGACAGAGCTGTCCAGCAAGGAGATTATTTGTTCAATCCTTTGCCAGTGGTCCTATAAAGCAGTGCATCATCTGAAATACCTCTGCAGAATGCTCTGGACCTAACCATATACTTAGATCTGTGTACCAGAATTGCGTAATGTATTTTTGGCCTGAATGTGATCACTCTATACCTCAGAGTGGCAGCATGGCAGAGATAACTTCATTAAGACCATTAATCAATAGAAAATAGACAACTGTAATAAAGTTCTATAATCCGGATACGCATAGTATGTGACTTGGAATAGCATTAGATCCAATTAATAATGAGGAATTAGCAGTAACTTGCAGGTATGAGAACCCTGACACAAGTGATTGTGAGCTGAACAATACTGGCCAACATGAAGCACTTAGAATTTGTTTTCTTTGTTTAGTGTTCAGTCTTGCTGTTTCTACTTAGTGGAAATAAATTCAATGCTCATTGAGCGTGAAGTACACTCAGATTTGTCAAATAAATCAATATCAGTTGAGTAATGTATATTTCCATTTGAACCAAGGAACCTCAATGTTGAATTTATGGTGTCCCTCGGAATGGTAGTGCTAGACAGAACACTACTTTTTCAATGAAAATCGTAGTGAGAAGCTTGTATTCGTTTTGAAGAACACAATGAAATGCCTGAACAGTCGACCACACCCCAATGTTGTTAGGACTAATTTGCTATACTAACTATACTAAGCTCTATCCCAACCTGCATGCCTATCATTGAGATATTGTAAACTAAATCACCTATGCATAACCCCTATTTTCATGGTGGAAGCGTATGGCACAGAAAATGCCAATTCATTGTTCCATTGTGTGCACGGCTAAAGAAAAGCTATCCAGCCTAAAATGCTGGAGTAACTCAGCAGAACAGGCAGCATCTCTGGTGAGAAGGAATAGCTGACGTTTCAAGTAGAGACCTTTCGTCAGACTGATGGAATGTTTGACCAGTTGACCAGGGAGTTGCGGAGTGTACGGTCCCTGCGGAAAGCAGAAAGGGGTGGAGATGGGGAAAATGTGGCCAGTAGTGGGATCCCGTTGGAGGTGGCAAAAATGTCGAAGGATTATATGCTGTATGCGAAGGCTGATGGGGTTCTGCAGAGACCGTTCCCTCCGCAACTCCCTGGTCAACTCGTCCCTTCTCACCCAAACCACCCCTTCCCCAGATATTTTCCTCTGGAACTGCAGGAGATGAAACACCTGTCCCTTTAATTCCCCTCTCGACTCTATCCAAGGACCCCGACGGTCTTTTCAGGTGAGGCAGAGGTTCACTTGCACTTCCCCTAACCTCATCTACTGTCAACTCCTGTTTATCGGTGAGACCAAGCACAGGCTCGACGATCATTTCACTGAACACCTCTGTTCAGTCTGCCTTAACCTACCAGATCTCCCGGTTGCTCAGCACTTTAACTCCCCCTCCCATTCCCAATCTGACCTTTCTGTCCTGAGCCTCCTCCATTGTCAGAGTGGGGTCCAGCGCAAATTGAAGGAGCAGCACCTCATATTTCGCTTAGGTAGCTTACACCCCAGCAGTATGAACATTGACTTCTCTAACTTCAAGTAGCCCTTGCTTTCCCTCTCTCTCCATCCCCTCCCCTTCCCAGTTCTCCCACCAGTCTTACTGTCTCCGATTACATTCTATCTGTATCGCCCAGTCCCCTGGCATTAATCTGAAGAAGGGTTTCGATCCGAAACGTCACCCATTCCTTCTCTCCAGAGATGCTGCGTGTCCCACTGAGTTACTCCAGCATTTTGTGTCTACCTTCGATTTAAACCAGCATCTGCAGTTCTTTCCTACACCTAATATAACCATAGTTTTTTTTAGCCTTTAATAGTTAGATTCAAATATTAGAACTTTTTTATTGCACCAGTCTCAGTTATTGAATTCTATAACCGCACCACATCAACATAACCATCTGATTCTTTAAAATGTTACTTTAAATCTAAGACTCCTGGTAGTTTAGATTTCTGCCAAAGGAAATGGATAATCGTATCCACTTAATTAAGACTTAATCATTTTATAAAATGTGTGTAAGGAATTATTGCTTGATGTTTTCTGCTTTTGAAATATCTGTGGATGCCATCCAGGTGGAAAAGGAAGTGAGAATATAGATAATTGCAGAAGGTTTATCCATAACAAGAAGTGCGCGTTGTTGGGTTATTTGGCTGTAAGTTGGTTTCCCGGGCACATGAGGAAACTTGCCTGGTCACATTATTTCAGGTAATTTTAATCTTCAGGAGCATATTTCACCGGGATATTTTGTTATTTTGCTGAATAAATTGTAGCTAGGAAGCAAGAATAGTTTCAGTGATTATTTTAGCCAAGTGCACCACCTTTGGTAGAAATTGTCCATAACAATGCGCTTGCACAAAATAGCTTGAGGTAGTTATTTATATTTACTTAAATTAGTTACATTTAGTGATGCGTTAAGCAAAGAAAAACAATATCTGCATTTGTCCTGCAGTTTTACAACAAATGATCACAGTTGCTGCCTGTTTCCTACAACCAACCATACCTGGATTCGCAATTAGCTGTATGGGTAATGTTAGAAAATGCCGCTTTAGATCTTGAGTAACCAAAATTGGATGATTTTCGTGGCAATATGCCTTTTGGATAATATTTTATGTTAAAGTCGACTAACTTTCCTGGGCTAAAAAATTAATTCAGCTAATGTCATGTGGCAACATGTGTGCAAACTGTTTAGCTTCTGTTTGGTTTTTTTATGTGATAATGCCGGCATGTTTCTTGGACTTAAAAGGAGGATTATTTATTTGTGTTCAGTATTTATGATATTTGTGCCACTTGGACTCCATTTCTGCACCTTGATGAGCGCTTATTGCAGTCAATGCAGGCTCAGTTAAGGCAGAGACTCACAAAAGTGAAGCGTCTGTGATTATAGTCCAGAATGACAAATGCCATGTGCTAAATAAGAAGGGATTAATAGCTTGCATTTTGCTGGTAAATGCTGCTGGTTCTTATGATTTTTATCTGTATAAAACGCAAAAAGATTCGGTCTTTTGCCCGAGTTGTGCATATACTGAGCCGAATAGCCCTGGTCACTATCTGTTGAGGTGCTTTGCTGCAGGATTTCTAATGTAGAATAGTGGCTGAAACTCATCATGCCAAGGCACCATGGCAGGTTTGTATTCTATAGTAGTATAGAAACAGTGAGAGAAATAGGGGCATTTTCAAATTTTGTTCTTGCGATTACATGGTAAATGGTAGGGAATTGAGGAATGCTGTGGAACAGAGGGATCTAGGAATAACTGTGCATAGTTCCCTGAAGGTGGAATCGCATGTAGATAGGGTGGTAAAGAAAGCCTTTGGTGTGCTGGCCTTTATAAATCAGAGCATTGAATATAGGAGTAGGGAAGTAATGTTAAAATTGTACAAGGCATTGGTAAGACCAATTCTGGAGTATGGTGTACAATTTTGGTCGCCTAGTTATAGGAAGGATGTCAACAAAATAGAGAGAGTACAGAGGAGATTTACTAGAATGTTGCCAGGGTTCCAGCAACTATGTTACAGAGAAAGGTTGAACAAGTTAGGTCTTTATTCTTTGGAGCGCAGAAGGTTAAGGGGGGACTTGATTGAGATCTTTAAAATGATGAAAGGGATAGACAGAGTTGACGTGGATAAGCTTTTCCCATTGAGGGTAGGGAAGATTCAAACAAGAGGGCATGACATGAGAATTAAGGGACAGAAGTTTAGGGGTAACGTGAGGGGGAACTTCTTTACTCAGAGGGTGGTGGCTGTGTGGAATGAGCTTCCAGCAGAGGTGGTGGACGCAGGATCGATTTTAACATTTAAAAGTAAAGTGGATAGGTATATGGACGTGAAGGGAATGGAGGGGTATGGTCTGAGTGCAGGTAGATGGGACTAGGGGAAAACAAATGGTCGGCACGGACTGGAAGGGCCGAGAGGGCCTGTCTCCGTGCTGTAATTGTTATATGGTTATATGATACTGATTTTGTAGAACAAAAAATTTGTAAACTCTGTCCACGCACGAGACTGCAAAATAAATTTGCATCTATCATTAAGAGACTCTCTGTACGCTTATTCTTGAGTGTTAAAGAAGGAACTGCAGATGCTGGAAAATTGAGGGTACACAAAATGCTGGAGAAACTCAGCGGGTGCATCTATGGAGCGAAGGAGATGGACAACGTTTCGGGCCGAAGCCCTTCTTCAGCTGGTTCTTCAATGTTCATACTGCTGGTGTGTAAGCTACCTAAGTGAAATATGAGGTGCTGTTGCTCGAATTTGCGCTGGGCCTCACTCTGACAATGGAGGAGGCTCAGGACAGTAAGGTCAGATTGGGAATGAGAGGGGGAGTTGAAATGCTGAGAACCGGGAGATCCGGTAGGTTAAGGCAGACTGAACAGAGGTGTTCAGTGAAAGGTGTTCCTGCTTATTCTTGAGTGCTGGCTGCCCCGCTCCTTAATTGGTTATCTTGATTTGATGATGGTGCCTTTACAATTCATGTAGTTATTTTTTTGCATATATTAAAAGTGCATAATCTATACTGTTCAAGGCAATAACGTTTTGGGGAAAATTTATTTCATGTTTTTCAAATTTTGTTTCCTTCCTGATATCAATAGAACTATCAGCTGCCATTGTTGTAATTAAAACAGTTTATTTTAGGAGAAGTGTAAATAAACATTAGTGTGTTAACATACCTCCATCTACCAGAGGACATTTGAGGAAGAGGAAAATATACATCCATGGGAAGAAACACAGTGAGTGAGGTTTGTTTCCGTTTTCTCCAAATGAATAGTTTTCTGCCGGTGCAAAATCTGTTTTTGTGGCTTTAAACGAAGTTCAGAATGCAGAGATTTTTTTTTAGAGATGCCATTTAGAGTTTAATTGTAGCACTGTTTTCAATGTTAAAATGCTACAAGCTGATGGAGCCGGGACAGGAGGAGCAAGGGAGAATCAGAAGCTGAAAAATGATAAGTCGAACCAGGTAAGGGAAGGAAGGTGGAAGCAGGTGAGAGAGGGGAGAGGTATGGTATTTATTATTGTCATGTCTACTGAGATTTGTGGAAAACTGTTTTGCGTGCTATCCATGCAAAACTGTGCCATAGATTAGTACATTAGGTAATGCAGAAGAGAAAATAAAGTGCAGACAATAGTTGAATGAATTAATAAGTTTATTGGCCAAGTATTCACATACAAGGAATTTGCCTTGGTGCTCTGCCCATAGTTACAACTACAGAGAAAGTGCGGATAAAAAAAATGCAAGAGCTGAAAATAATTCTGTTGGACTAGCCACATGGAATCTAAGGTGAGCTAGCCAATTGGATTCAAAAATTGGCTTTGAGAAAGGTCAAAGGATAGCTGTGGAGGGTTCCTTTTCTGATTGGAGTCTCGTGACTAGTGGTGTGCTGCAGAGCTTACAATGTTGGGTACACTGTTTGCCATCCAAATCATCAATGTAGATAACAATGTAGTTAATATTGTTAGTAAATTTGCAAATTACACCTACATTCGTTGTACAATTGACAGCGAGGGAGGTTGCTTAAGTTTACTGCAGGATCTAGTTTGGTTGTAAAGGTGGGCTAAGGAATGGCAAATAGAATTGAAAGGTCAAAACTGGGCATGAATTGCACACTAGAGCTGTGGAGAATGTTCTAGAGAGAGATCTAGAAGTACTGAAAGTCGCAACTCCGACAGACAGTGGTGAATAATAGCAACCAGTCTGAAGAAGGGTCTCGTGCCGAGAAGTAATCTATTCCTTTTCTCCAGAGATGCCTGACCCGCTGAGTTACTCCAGCCTTTTTCTTAATTGAGAAGACCATTGAGTACAAAAGTTCAGACATCATAATAGACCACACTTGGAGTACTGTGTGCCGTTCTGGTCGGCCAGCTATAGGAAGGGTGTTATTAGGGTGGAAGAGATTCACCAGGATGTTACCTGGACTTGGCTTCAGTTAAAGGGAGAAGCTGAATAGGCTGTATCTTTTTTTCTTTTCTAGCAAACACACAAGCTTATGCTCTCAAGTTTTAGAACCCTCTGCGCTGAGAAAAAGACTAGGTTAGTGGGGAGAGATTTAAGAAGAAACTGAGAGCAACTGTTTCACTTGGAGGGTAGTCCACATCTGCAGTGAGCTGCCAGAGGAAGCTACAGAAGCTGATCGAATTGTACATTTCAAAAGTAATTTGATCAAATATTTGGAATGGAAAGGTTTAGAGGGACATGGGGCAAATGCAGTCCAGTGTGCCAACTTGGTTGGAATGGACAAGGAGGCCAAAGGACCTGTTTCCATGACATATAGGGAATTCCTCTCTAGCATATTGAAGATATACCAAACTTCCTTCATCTTCCTAGGAAGTGGAGATGTTGGTGTGCTTTCGTAGCTGTAGCATCAGTTTGGTTGTGCAAATAGCTGGTGATATTCACACCTAAGAACTTGAAGCTCTGGGCCACTTCAGCACCATTGATACAGACTGGGATGTATGCTCCACCCTGCTTCCTAATGTCAATGACCAGCTCCATCATTTTGCTGACATTGAGGTAGAGGATGTTGTCTTGGCGTCATGCTACAAAATGTTTTGTCCTTACTGTACCGTAATTTTGAAATCTGGCCCACTATGTTGGTGTCATCTGCAAACTTGTAAATAGAGATAGAGGAAAATTTGGCTGCAGCAGGGGTTGAGAACCTAGCCTTTGGGCCTATGTTGAACATTTTTGTGGAGGATATTTTGTGGCCCCTTATTAAATATGGTTTGTTGGTCAAGTGTCTAGTTGCAGATGGGTGTGCCGAGTCCGAGGTCCAGGAGTCTGAAGATTAGACTACTTGGAACTATGATGTTGAAGGCACATCTACAGTTATAAATAGGTGTTGGAAAGAACTGCATGTGCTGGTTTAAATCGACACAAAATGATGGAGTCACTCAGCGGGACAGGCAGCATCTCTGGAGAGAAGGAATGGGTGAAGTTTCGGGTCAAGACCCTTCTTCAGACTTCTGATGAAGTTCTCGACCCAAAACGTCACCCGTTCCGTCTCTCCAGTTATAAGTAGTTGTCTGATGCCTGTGTCCTTGTTATCCAGATCTTCCAGGGATGAGTGTAGGTCCAGGGAGATTATGTTTTATGTGGACCTGTTATGGAATTAGATGAATTGCAGTGGATAAAGACTGTATGGAAGGTTGGAGTTCATGTGTACAATGATCAGCCTCTCTCAACACTTCATGATGGTGGATGTCAGATCCATCAGGCAGCCATTAAGGCCTGCTGCCATTTTTTGTTTGGTACCAGGATGACAGTCTTCAAGCAAGTTGGAATCTCAGATTGGAGAATCTCAGAATCGAAGTTAAAGATGCCCACGAATACTCATGCTAGCTGGTCTGTGAAAGTTTTGAGCACGGCGGGGGAAGGGCGTGGGGAAATAATAAGGGCATAGGTTTAAAGTAAGAGGGGAAATGTTTAAAGGAGATCTGTGAGGTAAGTTTTTTTTAAACAGAATGGTAGGTGCCTGGAATGGGCTGTGTGGAAGCAGATGTGATAACAAAGTTTATAACTCAATAGGCAGAGAGTGGAGGAATATGGACCACGTGCGGGCAGATAGGATTAGTTTAAATTGGCATCATGGTTAACGTGGACGTGATGGGCCAAATGTCCTGCTTTTGTGTTGCCTTTTTCGGCGTCTCCTTTTTCTGTGACCAGATTGTTATACCCCCTTCTTCCCCATCAAAATTGGTTTATTTTCGCTCTGGGACTTGAGGACCAGTCCTTCCTATTTTAATGTGTAGGAAAGAACTGCAGATGATGGTTTAAATCAAAGGTAGACACAAATTGCTGGAGTAACTCAGCGGGACAGGCAGCATCTCTGGAGCGAAGGAATGGGTTCCGTTTTGGGTCTCGACCCGAAACGTCACCCATTCCTTCGCTCCAGAGATGCTGCCTGTCCCGCTGAGTTACTCCAGCAATTTGTGTCTACCTTCCTATTTCAATAGCTATCTTGAAACTAATAGTATTGTAGTCATTGGACCAAATGTGCTTTCGCATTGATATATCAACAACTTGCCCAACCTAATTTCCAAAGAGAGATTCAAGTTGCTCTCACTCCCTATTCATTATTATATTAAGTTTTCCGAGACTAGGTTGTGGAGGAATGGAGCAGAAATGATTTCCATTTGCCTCCAATTTTGTTTCAGCATCTGAGTTGGTAGAATTAGTGATGCAAGGGATTTGAACCTTGGCTGTAAAGGCGTGTAATTCAACTCGTCTTGTTTGTTGGTTTGCCTCAGGAGAAATCATTAAAAGTGCAAAGTATCTTGACTGTGGTTTGTTAACTGATGGTAAAGATGTTATTGGCCAATATTTTCACTTCACCATCTGTTAATGATTAAGTGAAGAAATGTGCCTTTTGAATGAGATGATGTAACTTGCGATGTAAAATTTCTGTTCACAGAAATATCTGTAAGGGTATAACTCAGCATCTTGATGTTCTGACAAAATATGCTTAAAGATTTAAAGGTGGCCTGGGTCACAGTCGTGGAGTCTTGCAGCATGGAAACAGGCCCTTCGGCTCAATTTGCCCATGCTGACCTGTCCCACTGGCCTGCATTTGGCTCATATCCTTTTAAACATATCCTATCTGTATATCTGTCCAAATGTATTTTAAATGTTATTATAGTAGCTGCCTCAGCTACCTCCTCTGGCTGCTCGTTCCATAAACCCACTGCCCTCTGTGGAAAAATCTGTACTTCAGGTTCCTTTAAATCACCTCACCCAGGTTTGGTCCATATCCCTCTCAACCTTTCCCATCCACGTGTCTATCCAACTGTCTTTATCCAACTGTTATTATAGTACCTGCCTCCTCTGGCAGCATGTTCCATGTACCAATTGTCCTCAGTGAAAAAGTTGCCGCTCAGATTCCTATTAAATCTTGCCACATTCACCTGAACCCATGTCGCCTGGTTCCGCTACTCTTTGTAAACTACCTCATGAATTCACATCATGATGTTATACACCACTATAAGATCACTCCTCAGCCTCCTGCATCCAAGGAGTAAAGCACTAGCCTGGCAATCCTCTCACTATAGCTTAGCACCTCGTCCAGGCAGCATCTTTGTATATCTTCTCTGCTGTCTTTCCAGTTTAATGACATCCTTCCTGTAACAGGGTAACCAAAGCTGATCGTAATACCCTACATGTGTCCTTTGCCAGCATTTTGTACAACTAACCCAACGTCCAAACTTCTTTTCTCGATACCCTGACTAATGAAGGTCAATGCACTAAAAGCCTCCTTTACCATCTTATCTACCTGTGATGCCACTTTCAGGGAACTATGTACCTGGAGTCCTCGATCCCTCTGCTCTGCAACACTCCCAGGGTCCTGCCATTCACTGGGAAGGACCTGCCCTGGTTTGACTTCACAAAATACAACAAGTCACACTTAATTGCATTAAACACCATCAGCCATTCCTCTGCACACTTGCGCACGAGATCAAGACATTGGTGTCATCTTGGGAAAGATTTCTAAAATGAAGGTTATGGCGTCTATAATGAGATATTTGACTCTAATTTTTCTACCGGTGTTCATTTACCTACTGGTTCCTAGATAATATCTGGGATTAACACCACGTGTAGGTTTAAGGCACACAAGTTCATCCGTTAGAAATATTATTCCTTCATCGTAGACTAGAATACTTGGAACTTCCTACTTTATTTTGGAGCTACCCTTGTTACATAAACTTTAACTGTTCAAGTTGGTGGCTCACCAGAATCTTCTCAAGATCAATTAGGCATGTGCATTAAATGCTGGTCTTGCCTGTGTGACCCAATCTTGACAGAATTTTTAAAAATCACAGATCGTACCCATAAATCTAAATAATGTTGGTGGTATTGGCATTAAGACAGGTTTCCTGCTGTTGTAGTTGAGGATTCACTTTTTTGAAATGGAGCGAAGGAATAGGCGACGTTTTGGGTCGAGACCCTTCTTCAGACTGATGTGGGGGGGGGGGGGGGGGGCGCGTGAAAAAGAAAGTATGATGCGGAGACAGTAGGCTGTGGGAGAGCTGGGGAGGGGAAGGAGGGAGGAAGCAAGGACTACCTGAAATTGGAGAAGTCAATGTTCATACCACTGGGGTGTAAACTATCCAAGCAAAATTTGAGGTGCTGCTCCTCCAATTTGCAGTGGGACTCACTCTGGCTATGGAGAAGGCAAGGACAGAAAGGTCTGATTCGGAAGGGGAGGGGGAGTTGAAGTGCTGAACCACCGGGAAATCAGGTTGGCTATTGCGAACTGAGAGGAAGTGTTGGGCGAAGCGATCGCCAAGCCTGCGCTTGGTCTCACCGATGTAGAGCAGTTGTCTCCTGGAACAGCGGATGGAGGATAAAATGGGGATAAAAAAGCTGGGAGTATACAGATCTCTGAAAGTTCATTAGTAATCCTGCTGAGTAATAGCTGGGTGAGAGAATGTATCTACTTTACAGTGTACAAGAAATTAAATTGGATTGTTACATTTACAAGAACTCTGCTCCTTTCACAACACCATGGCATTTATTTTCCACAGGTCATAGAGGCTTTGGAAAACATGGAGTGATGGGCTACAGGATTTAATTACAATTATAATATCATAGTTGCATGGTGTAATTTGTATTTATGTTGTGACTTTTCATGAAGTAACATGTTCCCAGCTATTTTGCAGGAATAATTATTAAACAAACATTTCGAGAGTAAGTGTACAATCATTCAGTAAAATCTGGGTAAGGGACAAGCCCAAATCTGAAATACCACAAATATTGCAAGTGCTCAAATGAAAACTGATTACCATAACCCAAATTGCAGCTGTTGATCCATGTGGTCCCATAACATTGGCTTCGATTTGTGCAGGCCATCATGTTCCCAAAAGAGCAGCATCTGTCATCAAGGGTCTCCTCCATCTGGACCACGCCCTCTTCTCGCTACCTTCAGGCAAGAGGCATAGGAGCCTAAAGTCCCACACATCAACGTTCAGGAGCAGCTTACCTCCAACAGGATATCCATCATGTTCTTGAACTGACATGCACAACACTCTTCCTATCTCAGCAAAAATGGAACACTACAGACCACTTCTTGCACTACAATGGACTGTTTCTAATTGTGTTTTTGTAGTCTTGGAGAATTTATGTATAATTCCTATTATTATGTCTATGTGCTGGTGGTGATGCTGCTGCTGCAAGCAACATTTTCAGTGCGCCTGTATCTCACCACACTTGTGCATATGACAATGAATACTTGAACTTGACATTCCACCTGTGCTGCCTAATTAATTAAAAAAATTCCGGCATACTTTATTATTTCACATGTCCAGCATCTGCAGATTTTACATTTACAATTCACTTTATTTTTTGTTACATGTTGCAACAGTGAACCCGATGAATTTAATGGAATGGGGAAATTTACATGCACTCCAAATCCACGACCTCTCCTCCTCCCCCATGCCCCCCCCCGACCCTACCTGCCTTGGCCTCAAAGCCACCTTGCACTTTAAGTCCCAGGCTCCCATTCTGGGTTAATGAGCCCGACGTCAGACCATTGGGATTTCTAAACAATCAAACAATGGAATAAGAGTTTTGCTATATTTTTATTTTAAGTATTGTATTTGTGTTCAGCCCAAAGTTGGCCTGAGAAATAGCTTGCATGCAGCAAGTCAACAACCAGTTTATCAGCTGTACAGGACAAATAAACCAGGGTTATGAAAAATAAACTGTTAATGCTGTTACTCCAAAATTAAAATAAAACACAAAATGCTGGAATCAATTAGCAGATCAGGCCACAAGTGAGAGAAGAAAGTTAATATTTCCAGCCCAAAATTCTTTATCAGTTGAGCATTTCCAACATTTTCTGTTTTTGTTTAAAACCCAGTTACTGTGAACATTGTTAAAATTTAATTCAAACCAAGGGCAAGAAAAATGATCAACCTCACAAAATGGTAAACAATGGCAAAAGGCAGGACAGAGTGCAAAGATTTACGAGGATGGTACCAGGACACGAGGCAGTGAGTTAACGAGAGTTAGGGAATCTACTATTACTATCCAAGGGCAACCGATAATAAGGGCAGACTTGCCAGTGTCATCGACTTCACATGATCAAACAAAGGAATACTGTGAAACATTTGTTTCAGGAAAGTTGTTATCAAAGTTTAATTAAATCATCATCCCATGACCTCTGTACTCTAATATTGCCCTTGTACACATCTTCAATTTCAAATACTTGGCCTCTAACAAGAAATTCCCTCCTTAAAAACCTATTTGCCAAACACAAATACCAAAAATTTAACTCTTCAACTAAGCTTCAGGTCATTGTTTAGTATCAATTGTTTAGTTTACGCTTGATGACAGATGCTGCTCTTTTGGGAACATGATGGCCTGCACAAATCGAAGCCAATGTTATGGGACCACATGGATCAACAGCTGCAATTTGGGTTATGGTAATCAGTTTTCATTTGAGCACTTGCAATATTTGTGGTATTTCAGATTTGGGCTTGTCCCTTACCCAGATTTTACTGAATGATTGTACACTTACTCTCGAAATGTTTACTTGGAATTTTTTTTTAATTTTTTTTAACAAAGCTTATTATCCAACTTTTATTTACTCTGGTAGTTGTCAGGCACAATAAATGTTTGCTGACTGTTTAATGAAATTTGGGGAATAACTGATCCGTTCATCTTACAAACCATGTTTTTAAATCTCAGCATAGTAGGATTATAACCGCTGACATTTGAGGATTTGTGCGTGCAGTGAGGATAAAACTAATTGTGCTCGGTGAGAAAAGCCGATTGCCGTGTATGGAAAATATGACACTTTTCATTTTCTCCTTCACTAATGCTATTCCTCATATACTTCCATTATATATTGTCCGTTATATAGCTTGTTAGCAGCTCTGAAATTCATTAACCCCCTTCTGTGTATTTTCTGCATTTTGTTTTTTTTATTTCAGATGTCCAATCTAGGTAAACTTTAATTTTTCTTGGCTATGCTTTATTATAATTTTTTTTTTAAACTGGTATCTGAAGTTTGACATTGTCTTCCAAAGATAGTTCAACAATGGCCTGATTTTGTGTTTGAGAGCAATACTACAAGAGAAAGCTTTACAATGGCCTTGCCATTGAACAAGTTTAAAAAAAAACTTGCACAATGCTATGGTTGATCTGATGCCCGTGCTTGGAACTGGGTCTGACGAACTCTTCCTGCTCCCTTGCCCCATCTATACCTCAGGAGGTGGGTGGTGCTGAGAGCCAGCTTTGTGTGACACTTTTAATTACTGGCTGCATATTGCATGTCCAAATGTTATTTTAGTAAACAAATATTCAAAGTACAAAATTTCAAGTCACTCAAAAACTGCTGTAATATATCAGGTGTAGAAAGGACCTATGAATTGTTAAAATCTTGTATTAAATTTCATATAAATCTTAATTGGGGAACCATCTGTATTGAACTTGTTCTTGAAAAGGGAGTGAAAGTGATTGACTTAATTAGCTTGTTGTCATGAAATGATAAACTGTGACATTGAATAGTTTGCTTAGCTGGACTTATGACCTCGTGATTTTTTTTCCCGTCAACAAGAATAAATGGTGAATGGCCACAGTGGTATACGATTCTTTTATCTCCTAATCTTCTGTTGGTTACACTTGTTAAATAAACCAAGTAAGAAAAAAAACATAAAAGACACTAGATAGAACAACGTAGACATGTGTTTATATGTTGCCTTCATTGCATTAACATTTGTTAAGAGCACTTCAACAGAATGATAGCAAAACCTTAGGTGTTGAATTAGCTTAGGTGTTGAATTTTATAAGAAGTTTCATGATCTGATCTCTCCACGCTTACATACAATATATAAATATGCTTATGAACAAGCAAAGTTACCAGAATCATTAAACAAGTCTACAATTACACTTATCCCTAAAGCTGATAAAGATTTGGAGGACCCTGGATCATATAGAGCAATAGCTCTTTTAAATACATATCAAAAAATACTAACTAAAATTTTATCTCGGAGGCTAAGTTTAGTGATTAATAAATTAATACATCATGACCAAACAGGTTTTATTCCAAAACGCTATTCATCCTATAATCTGAGACGTCTATTCAATGTCATGTACTCAAAAAGAGTGAATGATACTGAACTAGCTGTCATATCCTTAGATGCTGAAAAAGCATTTGACCAGGTTGAATGGCCATATTTATTTAGAATAATGCAGAAATTTCAACTGGGGGATATATTCTCCAAATGGGTAAAAATCATATACTCGAATCCAACTGCAAGAATATTAACAAATCAAATGCTATCAGCAAAATTTAAACTCTTTAGGGGTTGTAGACAAGGATGTCCGTTATCACCATTACTATTTGCTCTGGTAATAGAACCATTAGCTGAAAGGATTAGATCAGAACCAGAAATATATGGATATAATACCAAAACTACAACGAATAAAATATCTCTATACGCAGATGACATCTTAATTTATATTACAAAACCGGAGATTAGTATTCCTAATCTATTTAATGTTATAACTAAGTTTAGTACATTTTCTGGGTATAGAATTAATTGGAATAAAAGTGAAATTATGCCTATAACTGGAATAAAATTAAATATTAGAACAATTCCCATTTAAAATAGTTACGGACAAACTCAAATATTTAGGAATTAATGTATCTAAATCGTATAACTGTCTATTTAAATATAATTACCCTCAATTATTAAATAAACTAAAAAAATATATTTTATATTGGAAAACACTACCTATATCAATGATCGGTAGAATAAATGCTATAAAAATGAATTTTTTACCACAATTGTTATATTTATTTCAAGCAATCCCCTTATATCTCCCTAAAATGTTTTTTAAAAATATAGATACTTTGGTTAATAGTTTTATTTGGGACTATAAAAACCATCGAATAAGTCAAAAACATTATGTAAATCTAAAATAAATGGTGGACTAGCACTACCAAATTTCCTATATTATTTCTGGGCAGTTCAGATTAAGAATATGAATTTTTGGTTGGTAAATTTAGATCATGAACCAAGCTGGATAAAGATGGAAAAGGAAGAATGTTTGCCTTTTGATGTAGGTTCGACTCTTTTTGCACCAAGGGAAGTACAAAAAAAAATGTATGGTAACAACCCTATAATTCATAGCAATAGACGTATTTGGAAACAAATAGTTAAGACCCTACGTGTGGATAATTTGTCACTTTGTTTGCCAATTATGAATAATCCTTTGTTTAAGCCCTCTGTATTGGACAAGGGGTTTAAACATTGGAATGATTTAGGAATTAAAAGGATAGAACACCTTTATAAGGAAGGAAAATTTCTCTCATTTCAAGAGTTACAGGATATCTATGGATTGCAGTCAAATAACATATTTAGGTATTTACAAATTAGAAATTATATTAAGTCAAATATGCAAGACTATAAAAATAGAAAACCAGGATTATTAGATGAATTGTTTAATAAACACCCAAATACAGAAAAATTAATAGCGTATATATATAATACTATTTTGGATAAGGAAATCCCAACTTCGGAAATATATCGACAAAAATGGGAAAATGAAATGGGTTTATCTATAACGAAGGAAATTTGGGAAGAAAGTCTACAATGTATACATCGTTGCTCATTAAATGCTAGACATATTGATACAATTTAAGGTATTACACAGATTACATTACTCAAAAATGAAATTAAATAGAATTTATTCTAACATTTCTCCTATTTGTGATAAATGTCAGAACTTGGAAGCTAATTTAACGCATAGTTTTGTAACATGTATAAAACTTAATTATTATTGGATAGAAATCTTTAGAGTTATTTCTGAAGTTCTTAAAATTAAACTAGATCCAGATCCAAAATTAATAATATTAGGAGTCCCGGATTCAAATCTAACATTAACAGTAAACCAAAGAAATTTCTTGGATTACTGTTTGATAATAGGGAAAAAATTAATATTGAAATTTTGAAGGGAACATTATCCCCCACAATTAAAATGTGGACAGTGGAAATGTTGGAGACGTTGCATTTAGAAAGAATCAGATTTGTCCTAATGGACAAATACGAACTCTTTGAACAGATATGGTCTCCATATACAGAATATTTGAAGGGGTAGCTGTTCTTGGCATCACAACTCAATGGGTACCCGGCGGGATTAGATGAAAATAACTCTTTGTTTCTCTTCTTGATTTGTATACATGTCTCCATTAATATTGTATTTGAAATTGTTATTCACTATTAAGATGTATAGTATAATCTCTCTCTTTTTCTATATAATACTTTATTTTAATTAAATACATATAACAAGAATATATACATATACATATATATTTTTTCTCCTCTTTTTTCTTTTTCTCTTTTTTTATAATCAAAATTATTATTTAATCACCACCTTTATTGATTAAAATCTATTCTTTTCTTTTTCTACTTTCAAAAAAATAGAAGTTTATGTACTATTCGTAACATTCGTATACTTATTGAAATAAGTTGGTTGTGTATTTGAAAAGTTATAATACTGTTGTTATGATGGATTCCTTTTAATAAAAATATTATTACAAAAAAAAAGAATGATAGCAAAACCTGATACTGCACTACAAGGGGTATTAAGACACAATCAAAAAGAGGTTTTAAAGAGTAGAGTAGAGTAGGAGTGTAGGATGGCAGTTCCAAAGGTTTGTGTGGCAGTTAAAATGAAGAGACCAGAATTGAAGATGGGCAAGTTTAAGGAGGAGGCCAAATTGACAAGGTGCAAGCTCAGATGGATTTGAAAATAGGGACATGAATTTTAAAACTGAATAATTGACCTGGATGCTGAAGTAGGCCATTAAATATAGGAGTCAACACCTATTGACTGTTTTCTCCGATTTAAGAGAATCTTGGGTAACAAAAGTCATGGATGAGAAACAAAAGCAGTTAATGGAATCTTGTGGGAAAGGGTGGAGAACGGGACCAAATAAGGGAGGTGGGGTAGGCAGATCAGAATGATGGGGGAGGGAGCCCAGTGGGAAGGCATGTGCAGGTGAAGGCAGAAGTGGGTGAGCGGAGGCAGGGTGTTGTTAAAACAAATCCTTGTATGAGTGTGGGAGATCTGGATGGATAGCGGGAAGGCAGGGGAGTAAATTATCTGAAATTAGAGGGTTCTCTACTTATGTCGTTAGGTTGTAGACTGCTGAGGTAAGATATGAGGTGTTATGTTAGTTTGCATTTGGCCTCAACCTGGGATGGATGACGCCAAGGATAGACAAGTGAATGTGGGAAAAGGAGGGGGAATTTAAATATAGGGCAACCAGATCCAGTTGGCCATGGCAGAGGGGCTTGGCAAAGTGTTTACACAGTTTGTGCTTGATTTCACCAGTGCAGAGGAAGCCAATCAAGAGCACCTAATACAATGGATGAGATTGGGGAGGGGTGATTCTGTGACTTGCCTAGAAGAACAGTTTAGGTCCTTGGATGTAGTAAGGATTCAGGTGCAGAGCAGAATGCCTGGGGATGGTGAAGGATAGGTTGGAAAGAATGAGCTAACTAGAGAGTCATGGAGAGAGTGGTCTCTGTGGAAAGAATAAAATGGTAAGGAGGGTAGGATGTGACTAGTGGCCGTGTTGTGGCTGGTGGAAATGTGGGATGATGTGTTGGATGCGGAGACTGGTGGGCTGAGAGGTGAGTAGTCATTTGATTTGCAATAAATTGCTTGGATATTATTTATTGGCATAATAATTGATAATTGTTAAGAAATCAATTTTCTTTACATTTAAGCCAGTTTAGAAATCTATTTTCTTCAAGGTATTTTCTTTCCATATGTTCCTATTTTCTTTTATGGTTACACTGAATATTTATGCAATGTTTTCTTTGGAACTGTTTATGGAATGTAGCAGATATAGTACTTTTTTTTGGTAAATTGAGGAAGTTGCTGGTTCCAAATAAATAAATAGTTTAAAAAAAACAAAAACAGGTTCCAGAAATAATTACCTTTAAATCAAAAGACCTGTTTTAGTACTCGCATTAACTGAGGTTTTTAAAAGTATGATTAGAGACTTGTTCAGAATGTTTGCATGGGTTGTAAAGGCTATGTAACTAGATTCTGTAATGGTTCTGAGGAGACAAGGCACTGCAGATTATGGAATTTGGAGCTAAAAACAAAGTGGAAGATTGCAGCAGGTCAAGCAGCATCAATGGAGATGGTCAGTTTTGGGCCAAAACCCTATCAGGTCTGCGAGAGTAGAGGGAAGATGGCTAGGGTTTAGGGAACAGAAGAAGGGGTAAGGCAGAGACTGGAAGTAATAGTTGGAACCAGATGAGGGACAGTGATGCACAGATGGAGCCAAGTGGAGGTGGATTAAGTATTCATACATGGGCTGGGAGGTGATGGATGTAAACAGATGAGCAAGGGACGATGGATAGATGGAACCAAGTGTGGGGAGATGGGAAATGTAAAGAAACCTAGGTAGATACAGTGCGCTCCATAATGTTTGCGACAAAGACCCATCATTTATTTATTTGCCTCTGTACTCCGCAATTTGTGATGTATAATAGGAAAAAAAATCACATGTGGTTAAAGTGCACATTGTCAGATTTTATTAAAGGGTATTTTTATACAATTTGGTTTCACCATGTAGAAATCACAGTTGTGTTTTTACATAGACCCCCCATTTCAGGGCGCCATAATGTTTGGGACACATGGCTTCACAGGAGTTTATAATTGCTCAGTTGTATTTAATTGCCTCCTTAATGCAGCTACAAGAGAGCTCTCAGCACCTAGTCTTTCCTCCAGTCTTTCCATCACATTTGGAAACCTTTATTGCTGTTTATCAACAAAAGGACCAAAGTTGTGCCAAAGAAAGTCAAAGAAGCCATTATGAGACTGAGAAACAAGAATAAAACTGCGAGAGACATCAGCCAAATCGTAGCCTTACCAAAATCAACTGTTTGGCACATCATTAAGAAGAAAGAGAGTGCTGGTGAGCTTACTAATCGCAAAGGGACTGGCAGGCCAAGGAAAACCTCCACACCTATTATTCTATAATAAAGAAAAATCCTCAAACACCTGTCCAACAGATCAGAAACACTCTTCAGGAGTTGGGTGTGGATTTGTCAATGACCACTGTCCGCAGAAGACTTAATGAACAGAAATACAGAGGCTACACTGCAAGATCCAAACCACTGGTTAGCTGCAAAAAGAGCATGGCCAGGTTTTATGGCCTGGGCATGTATGGCTGCTGAAGGTACTGGCTCGCTTATCTTCATTGATGATACAGATGGTAGTTGTATTGACACATCCTATCTGCTCAAGTTCAAACAAATGCCTCAAAACACATTGGCTGGCGGTTCATTCTACAGCAAGACAAACATACTGCTAAAGCAACAAAGGAGTTTTTCAAAGCTTTAGAAATTGTCAATTCTTGAGTGGCCAAGTCAATCACCCGATCTGAACTCAATTGAGCATGCCTTTTATATGCTGAAGAGAAAACTGAAGGGGGGCTAGCCCCCAAAACAAGCATAAGCTAAAGATGGCTGCAATACTGGCCTGGCACAGCATTACCAGAGAAGACACCCAGCACCTGGTGATGTCCATGAATCGCAGACTTCAAGCAGTCATTGCATGCAAAAGATATGCAACAAAATACAAAACATGACTACTTTTATTTACACAACATTGCTGTATCCCAAACATTATGGTGCCCTGAAATTGGGGAACCTTGTATAAACACTGCTGTAATTTCTACATGGTGAAACCAAAATGTATAAAAATGGCCTTTATTGAAATCTGACGTGATTTTTTTTTTTCTATTTCAAATCTCAAATTGTCCAGCACAGAGGCAAATAAATAAATGATGGGTCTTTTTCCCAAACATTATGGAGGGCATTGATTACATGGGTAGATGAATACAGGTGGGGGTGGGTGTTGAGTGCAGGTAATAGGGAAGGACAAGGGACTCATCGATGATCTAGCCAGGTCACTTGATAACAGGGTCAGACTGACCTGATTATATTAGACTTCAGTAAGGCTTTTGATAAGGTTCCCCATAAGCACCTCCTGTACAAGCTCAACCATGTAGGAATAGCTGGCACCCTCTTAAAATGGATTGATATCTTTTTGACAAGGAGACGCCACTCTTGGAGGGAGAGACGTCTATTGAAACTTCTGTGACATCAGGTGTACCACATGGGACTGTCATGGGTCCATTGTTCTTCCTTCTGTATATCAATGACATTCCAAATGCAGTTTCGTCCAGAGTTCGACTTCGCAGATGATGCCGTAATTTATAGAGAGATTAAAACACCAGAAGACAGCTTGTCCTTACAGAAGGATCTGGATGCTCTCTGTGAGTGGGGAAAAAACCTGGCAGATGTCATTCAATACAACCAAATGTCATACCATGCATGTCTCACACATTTTTATCGGAATACAACACGGGTAGCCATACATTGCTTGCTGTTGACCATCACCCATGTCTAGGAGTTGAATTAAGCAAAGATTTAAGTTGGGCGACACATATTAGTCAAGTGTCAAACAAAGCGAATAGAACTGTCGGCCTACTCGTAAGAAATTTTCACACATGTAGTACATCCGTCAAAGAGAATGCCTACAAGTCCTTGGTCAGGCCCAAATTGGAGTATTGTGGAGCCTTATGGGATCCTTTCAACAACACCAACAAGATCACCCTGGAGAAAGTACAACGCCGAGCAGCCTGCTTTGTATGTAATGACTACAAGCGCAAATCAAGCATGAATAATATGCTGACGTCTCTCGGATGGGATACCCTAGAGCTCCGCAGAATCAGGCTAAGACTTATTGCAGTTTACAAGGAGATTCCCAAAATCAAGCCATCAAATCTCCCGTCATCCCAGAGCACCAACTGCCATGAAACAAGACAAAATAACAGTCCCTACATCATCAATTCGCTAAATTTCAATAAACTTTGCTACCAATATTCCCTTTACCCAAGGACGATAAGGGAATGGAAAAGGTTACCACCCAACACACATGCTGCTCCCGATGTTAAATCATTTAAAAAGGTGATTGAGCAACTGGATCTCCTCAACATGGTCAAAAAGGCCCTCTTCAAAATTTAATCACTACTATACTCCGACCTGCGCAAGATAACCACTGATGAGGTGTTAGCGCAGTAATCAACCAGAACCAGAAGGGTTAGAAAAGGTGAACAAAAGTAGAGAGTTCCTGGATGGGATTGCTAGGAGTGGAAAAGGAACATCATCTCCCCCTTATCTGGCTCCATCGATCTCTTAGTGGCCTCTGTCTCTGCTCTTTGCCTTTCCACCTTCCCCACCCAATGGCCTAATTTTTATTCCATTTATTTCCATCCGACTCCTCCCTCTCTCTGGAATATACTGGCCATGTTCCCTTTGCATGCTCAGTCTTGATGTAGTCTCAACCCAAAACGTCAGCCACCCCTTTGTCACCACAGATGTTGCTTGATCTGCTGAGGTCTTCCAGCGTGCTTTTTTTTGTAATGGTTTTGTTTGACTTTACAGTAAGCTAGCAGAGATGTAAATGTTATAAATGACTTGAGTATTGGATAGGGTGGGCAAGAAATAATGGTACCAATATCTTTCAGGCTGAGGCACACAAAGCTGCTCTTGTAAGTGCTTGTTCTGCTGCTCATCTGCAGCTTGTGCAGGTGGCTCATGAGTGGAGGTGGATGTTCCAATATGCTTGAGGCTTTCTGTGGTTGATTGTCACTGTTGTGAACAGGTTATGTAAATCAGACTTTGATTTTTTTTTTAAGCTTGTAATTGTGCCCTAGTGAAATGTAGTTCATCTTTTGTTTTCTAACTCTAGTATAAGGTGCAACGTTGTAACATCTCATCAGGTTAAAGCATATTTGAAAACCTTACGGTAGACAAAAATGCTGGAGAAACTCAGTGGGTGAGGCACAATGGAGCGAAGGAAATAGGTAACGTTTTGGGTCGAAACCCTTCTTCAGACTGATGTGAGGAGGTGGTTGGGGGGGGGGGGGGGCTGAAAGAAGAAAGGAAGAGGTGGAGCCAGTGGGCTGAGGGAGAGCTGAGAAGGGGAGGAGAAAGTGGGGACTACGTGAAATTAGAGGTCAAAGTTCATACCGCAGGGGTGCAAACTGCCCAAACAAAATATGAGGTGCTGCTCCTCCAATTTATGGTGGTCCTCACTCTGGCCATGGACGAGGCCCAGAACAGAAAGGCCGGATTCGGAATGGGAGGGGGAGTTGAAGTCCTGAGCCACCGGTAGATCAGGTTGGTTATTGCGAACTGAGCTAAGGTGTTCGACGAAGCGATCGCCAAGTCTACACTTGGTCTCACCAATGTAGAGCGGCTGACATCTAGAGCAGCGGATGCAATAGATGAGGTTGGAGGAGGTGCAGGTGAACCTCTGCTGCACCTGGAAAGACTGTTTGGGTCCTTGAATGGAGTCAAGGGGAGAGTTAAAGGGACAACAATGGAAAGTGCCCAGAGAGGGGGTCGTGCGGGTGGGAAGGGACGAATTGACCAAAGAATTACGGAGGGAGCAGTCTCTGCAGAAAGCAGACGGGGGTGGAGATGGGAAGATGTGGCAAGTGGTGGGATCACGTTGGAGGTGGCGAAAATGTTGGAGGATTATTTGTTGTATGTGACGGCTGGTAGGGTGGAAGGTGAGGACAAGGGGGACTCTGCCCTTGTTATGAGTGGGGGAGGGATGAGGAGTGAGAGCAGAGTCAGTGGTATAGAAGAGACCCTGGTGAGAGTCTCATCTATAGTAGAAGAGGGGAACCCCCATTCCCTGAAGAATGAGGACATCTCCGATGCCCTGGTGTGGAACACATCCTGGGTGCAGATGCAACATAGACGGAGGAATTGGGAGTACGGGATGGAGTCCTTACAGGAAGCAGGGTGGGAAGAAGTGTAGTCCAGATAGCCATGCGAGTCAGTGGATTTATAGTGGATGTCGGTCAGTAGTCTATCACCTGCGATGGAAAACCTCACATTGTGAGGAATGCATGATTTAAATAGGACAGCTGAAGAGTGGCAATAAAGAAAAAGACAAAACCTGCAAATACAAACACCTATGATGACCTATGATAAAGAATTAATTTTGAACATTGTGAATAGTTTTTGGGAAAATGTCACGTTGCATTATATTGTGACACTTTTCCCTGCTAATTGTAATAGTTCATGAAGATCCTGTGGGGTGTAGATCAATGAGACAGGCTGTTAGATGGGTACTCGGTAATAATAACGACCTATATTAGCAGGGTCCTTCACAACATATGGATGCCACAGACTGATTTGCAACCAATAAAGTGCTTTTGAAGTTCAGTTGCCAACTTAATATACATTATATCCCAAGTTGTCCACAATACGATTCTATAGTTGTTTTAGTTTAATTTGACGAAACAAGAATCCACAAGGATCAGCAAAGGCAATTGATTAGTTCCAAGGATTGGCTACGAGCTGGTACAATGGAAAAAATGTAGTGTTTCGGCCATTGTAAAAATGATTGGGTATACAGTTTCCCAAAAATGGGACATTCTCAACAAAAGCTAATTGTACAGTTTGTCATTTTATAGACTTTCTGAATTTGACTGGTCACTTGAACTCAGATTTACATCATTAGTCGGCTAGAGCAGAAATATTGTATTCTATTGACATTTTTTCTCATATTGTTCTTGCAAATATCCGAATAGCATGAAGAGAATTTGATGAGCTGAGCCAAGAACTCAAGACGGCGTATCGGAATATGCTAGTTACGTAGTGTTGGGTATAAATATATCTGAAACATTACCATTTCAACAAGTAATGAAAATTAATAGGGCAAAATACCTCACAGTGAAGTGGATTAGTTCAGAAAAATTAATGCAGTAAGCAAAGTGGTTCTCTAGTTCCAGTTCAAAATGGCGTAATGACCACCGGCCAGTGTAATGCGAGTAATGTTTTCTAATTCATCACTTTATATATCTTCCAAGATGACACCACAGTGTGGCAACTCTTTACATGCTGTTGCCAGAGAAGGATCTACTACCATCCAATACAATTGTTTAACTCTTCTAATTTTATTTTCTCTCTGTAACTATATCCTGTATCAGGGCTCTCACTTAACCTTTTTTCCCTGTTGCCAGCCGGGCAACCTAGGCAGTTTTTTAGGTAGCCAAATGACTGTTTAGGTGGTCATTTAAGACGGATTGCATGACGCGTGCGATAATGTGCTCGGACGAAGTGCGTAGTTACCAGTCGGAATTATGCTCAATGAAGCATTCACATATTTTTTTCTGCTTCAAATAAAGTCAAACTAAACATATTCACCAATCAAGACATGATATATACCACAATGACATGCAGCAAAATTATAATACAGTATCTCAACTCTTTTTACACGTTGCAATTAATGCAATTTCTATTATTTCTTTCCACTTCCAAACAAAAATGTGGTTGTATTATTGCATCCTGTATGTTCCACCTGTGTCAATAAATCCTGGACCATGGTAACATATATGCTTAATCATACACACTACAGATTGATGCAAGCATGTTCTCTGTGAAGGACCGAAAATTATCATAATATGGCCATAGCATGGGTCGTTATTGCTATTGGTACAGAAACACTTTTGCTTCCCACATAATTTATGCACAACAAAATATACAGGTTGTAAGGAAATATCATAGCTACATTTTACGATAATAGCTGTTAAAACAGACTATACCCATCTGACAGGTTAAACATCACACTGACTGACGAGAGATTGTCAAAGGACATAACTGCAGCAAATGTTCTTTTGGTAATATGTTTAAATATGGTAATATGTCTCCTCGCCACCGCCTCCCCTCCTCAGCCAATCAACAGCAAGGTGCCGGGCCGAGCGGTGCAGACGCTTCAGACGGTGGATGGGGCCTCCCGCGCTCCCTCCCTCCCTGCCTCCTCCTCCCGGCCTCGGATTGTGGGAGGGTTTGTTTTGAAAGCGCCGTTAGCGGATTTGCAGGCTATCAGGGCGGGCGGGGTGCGGGAGGAGGAGATGGAGCCACTGTCACGGCCGCTGGTGCTGCTGTGCAGGGCCCGTCATTCGCTCTGACCCTCAGACACGCATCTTTCCCACGCATTACAGCCGTCGCCGACGCAAAACGTCACATTCCTTTTCTCCAGAGATGCTGCCTGACCCGCTGAGTTACTCTAGTTTTTTGTGTCTATCTTCGGTATAAACCAGTATCTGCAGTATCATGCCGGGCAAAATGACTCGCCGTTTAGGTTGCCTGGTGGCACTTTGGGTGGTCATTGGCACCCGGGCAACCACTAATTTCGAGCCCTGCTGTATGTTACTCTTTGTTCTACCTATTGTGTTTAAGTTGGACCTGATTGTATCTATTTATGGTATATCTTTCAGAACATAGCTTTTCACTGTATCTCGGTACATGTGACAATAATAAACGTAAACCAAAATCACGTTTGCGATTCGGCAACTGCAGAAGTCAATCATGGCCAGCAAGTCCATCTCAACGCCATTATCCTCCCCATTACATTTGACAGCATGACTAATCAAAAATCCATCACCTCCGCTTTAAAAATACCCAATGACTTGGCCTCCACAGCCATCTGTGGCAAAGGATTCCAAAGATTCACCACCCTCTTACTAAAGAAATTCCTCCTTGTCTATCTTTTTATTCTGAGGCTCTGCTCTCTTTCTTCTAAACTGCAGTGAGTACAGGCCCAGAGTCATTAAATGATCATCATATGTCAACCCAATCATTCCTGAGATAATTCTTGTAAACCACCTCCGGACCATTTCCAACTCCAGTACATACCTCCTCAGATATGGGGCAGATAGATTGATCTAGGAACTAGACACAAAATGCTGGAGTAGCTCAGCGGGTGAGGCAGCATCTCTGGAGAGAAGGAATGGGCGACGTTTTGGGTTGAGACCTTTCTTCAGTCCTTCAGTCTGAAGAAACGTCTCGACCCGAAACGTCGCCCATTCCTTCTCTCCAGTGAAGATGCTGCCTCACCCGCTGAGTTACTCCAGCATTTTGTGCCTACCTTCGATTTAAACCAGCATCTGCAGTTCTTTCTTACACATTTTGATCTAGGAACTTATTGGTGGCAGAAGATGTTGGAATTAGAAATGTTAATGTACCACCTTTTTGTGGTCTCCAGATGTATCAATGATCTTTACGACCAATTAAGTACTTTTTCTTGGTTCCTGGTTACTTGGTCCTCCAAAATATTCCAACTGGAATTTAAACTGGAGGTGCAATGCAAGAAACATGCACAGCAAAGTGGCAAAGGCCAGATAATCTCTTTTGGATGATATTGATTTGGGGATAATTATTGGCCAGGATACATGAAAGTACTGCAATGGTAAATATTTCTGCAGGATTATTTAAATCTAGAACAAGGTAGACAGAAACTGGGTCTCAAATCTCGCCTGAATTGTAGCACCTTCAATAATGTGCAAGTGGTTCACCTGGGATTTTGATACTCATGAGTGGGAATAGAACTCACAACCTTTTGAATCTCCAGGTGAGCTCTGCCACTGAAATGCAGTTAAAATTACTTTTTCAGCAATCTATAAATTGCAGGATGCTTCAATTCTCTGAAGGGTAGAAAGGCATAATAATAGTGGAAGACCAGGGTATAGGTGAGTCATGAAAATGGCTCTCCATCTCTGCAATGATAATTCCTGGAGAGCTTTTCAAATCCTGAACAGGATGATGCTATACAAGGGAAATTTATACTGAGTTGACATCAGCCATCAAAACGTGTTAAGCGCATTGGGGAATCGTAAGTAAAAAAAGCAGTGCTAGAGTTATAGTGTGAATTTTCTTTTCCTTAAGCATTTCAAACTTTTTCTTAATCTGCAGCATTGTTAAATAAAAAAAATGTAATGAGACTTTAAGAAGATTTTAGATTGTAACTTTAAAGAATATTGTTTTCTAAAAATTGTTTACATTATTTTCATTTCTGGGACCCAGTTTCTAAATTTCCTGCTATTTCATCGTGACATTAGAAGAAGCTCTTTGTCCCATTTGAGTTTATTCCAACTTTCAAGCATTCTCAAGATTCCTATTTCTTCGCATCTTCCTGCCACCAGCTTTGTTTCACATGCCTATGAGCTCCCCACTTATTATTCTGCCTCCCACCTACACCTAGAGGCAAATTACAGCAACCATTTAATCCACAAGCACACTTTTGGGGTGTGAGAGGAAACAGGAGCATCAGGGGAAACTTGAGCAGTCACAGGGAGAATGTGAAAACTCCATGTGGATAGTGTCCAAATGTTAACTATTGTGTATCTGTGCTGCCTGCTGTTCAAACTCTCTTTTTTAAATGATCTTTTTGATCTGCATGTTTGAAACAATCTTTGGGCATCTGTCCTACTTTTGCTTTTTTAATAAAATGTTTGGTTGAAATGTGCTGGATAATGCTCCTGTGGAATGCCTTAAGATGTTTTACTTGTTAAAGAAGCTCTGTAATGCATATTATGAGAGATTTTTTAGAAGATGTTAAAAACAGGTAGTGTTTTCTAGAGAGCTTTAATATACAGACATTATAGCAGCAACAAAACTAATTATCTGCAATGATCTGGTAGTTAAGGTTCTGGTCTTGCAGGGACCAAGACCATCGTTCCAGGGGGAAGAATTTGAATCACACCATGGCAGCTGGGGGTTTAAATTTATGTTTTTTAAGTTATCCAGGATTTAAAGAAAAAAATAGTCTTAGTAATGATAACCATGAAACTACTGAGTGCCATGGGGACCAATTGATTCCATAATGTCTTTGAAACAAGGAAAGCTGCCATCTGCCAATGTGATTTACAATGAATTACCCTAAACTGATTTGGGATTATCAATATATACTGGCACTGCCAGGAATGTCCACATCAAATGAATGAAGACTTCCCCTTCCTGAAGCCTTGTGAGGATATCACCAAGTTCATGATTTTTGTAATTGTTGGGCATTTCAGTGCAAAGGGTTGATATAGGTATGGTGGTGCAAATATGATGCTTTCCTCTTTCTTTAAGATAATACTGAAACAAGGCAGAAGTTGAACCAGAATGATTTTTGTTTTCCACGTTTTAAATAAATGTCATTGTCAATGAAGAGAAACAAAATTAGGACACCTCCTGCTTGCTCTACCATTCAATGAGATCATGATTGACATGTTGCTTCAGTGTCACTTTTATGTCTTGACTTAGTTTACAGAAGCCTCTGTCTTGATTACATTCAGCAAGTGAGCCTCTAAAGCCCCCCTTGGGTAGAGATTCACTCCTCTTTATCTGAAGCAATTTCTTCATATCTATCCTGAATGACCCATGCCTTGTTTTCAGACTGTGATTCTTTCCTGGTTCTAGGTAGCTCAGTCAAGGGAAGATTCATCCTGCCAAAAAGACATAAAATAACTTAGCAGATCAGGCAGCATCTCTGGAGAACATGGCTAGGTGATGCTTTGAGTCGAGATCCTTTTTCATATCTGAAATGTCAGCTATCCATGTTCTCCAGAGATGCTGCTCTACCTGCTGAGTTACTCCAGCACTTTGAGTTATTTTATGGATTAACGAGAATCTGTAGTTCTTTGTTTCTACAATCATCCTGTCAAGCTCTTGGAGTTTTGTACATTTTAAAGAGATTACTACTTATTCTTCTGACCTCTCAGCCCTTTCTGGTCAACCTCTCATACAAATCCGTATCCAGGACCAGCCTGGTAAACCTTTGCTTCAGAGTCATACAGCACGGAAACGGGCCCTTCGGCCCAAATTATCCATACCGACCAAGATGCCCCAACTATATTAGTACCACCTGCCTTCATTTGGCTATATCCCTCTAAACCATTCATATTCATGTACCTGTCCAAATGTCCTTTAAATGTTGTTTATAGTACCTGCCTCAACTACCACATTTGACAGCTTCTTACATATACCCGCCAGCTTCCAAGTGAGAACGTTGCCCCTCAGGTTCCTATTAAATCTTTGCTCTCACCATAAACCTGTCCTCAGGTTCTTGAGTCCCCTACTATGGGTAAAAAGACTGCATTCACCCCATCTATTCCTATCATGACTTTGTACACCTCTATTAGATCACCCCTCCGTCTCCTGCAATCTAGTAAAGTTCTAGCCTGCATAACCTCTCCCTATAACTCAGTCCCTCGAGTCCCGCAATATCCTTGTGGATCTTCTTTGCACTATCTCCTGCTGAATGACATCTTTCCTATAGCAAGGTGATCAAAACTGAACACAATACTTGAACACACAACAAATGCAGCTGTACCAATGTGTTGTACAACTGTGACATAACATCCTAACTTTTGCACTCAATATCCTAACTGATGAAAGCAAATGTGCCAAAAGCCTTGACCACCCTGTCTACCTGCGACGCTACTTTCAAGGAACTATGTACCTGCATTCCTAGATCCCTCTGCTCTATAACACCTGCCATCCAATGTGAAGGTCTTGCCCTGGTTTGACTTCTCAAAATGCAACTGCTTGCACTTATCTGCATTAAACTCCCATTAGCCATTTTTTCAGCTCACTTGTCCAGCTGATCAGCTTCAGTTCTACTCCGCTCTATTTTGCTCAGCTCTAATCTCTCAATTGCAAATATATCCTTCCTTGGGTCGAGAAACCCAACCCATGTGCAATATTCCAGATGGGTCTTACTGGATCATATATCATTGGAGGAAGACATCTCTATTTTTAGATTTAAATCCTTTTGCAATATAGATCAATGTATTTTTGTTAGTTTTACTAATTGCTTACTCTACCTGCACATTGCAGTGTAAAAGGACGGCACGACTGATTGAGTATTAACACCTTTTAAGCTCTCGCAATTTAAGATGTTCAGTTTTCCTCCCATTTTTGCACATTACAGTGAATGCATGTTAACAGTGTTTTATATTTCGGCTAAGAGAATTAAAGCTGGAATTAACTGGCTGATGCAGATATGTTATTTCTCATGAATGTAGATTCTGGAGCTCACAATTGATTGCTTTTAAAATTCTTTTGTGAAATTCTAATTGTGTAGGAGTAAGACCTGTGAGCAGACAGTAAAACTGGTCATCTCGTATTGGTTTGTTTGGAAATCCTAATGGTTTGTCACACTTACTCATCTGGAATGTGAGATTGGGGGGGGAGGGGTCTAGAGTATAAGCAGAATGTCGGGCAGAATTGGCATCCGGTGTGCAGCTGGGGCCAAAGGACTGCATGTATATCCAGGGTCGGGATTAAGGTCAGGAACATAGGAGGTCAGGATTGTGAATCGGTTTGTAGCCAAAGCTAGGGATCCATACATTTCCTTCACCCTCAACTCACCAGGTTCAGATGCAAACCAAAAGTGAAATTAAGTGTATTTGGAGTTTAAAAGGAGTAGCATCCAACAATTCAGAAAATATTTCTGTACCCAGGGTGCTGGGTCATCAGAGTTCTACTGTACATGAAGATCACAAGCATCAACAAAATTTTCAGATAAAACAAAAATCTTTGTCAAAAAAACATTGTATCCTGCTCCTTTCCTGATGCTGGCTTCTTAAACACGATAACAAAACATCGGATTTCTGTTGCAGACACTTTTTTCTGATTGTATCCACAAGTAAAATTCACGCATAAATGTATTTGTTCTTTAATTTTCTGCCCTATGCCTGATGAAGTATCATCATGCTCACAGACTTTGTGTGCCTCTTGTTATGGCAGTGAATTGGAAACCGGCTAGGATCCACTGGGCTGTAAAGCAAGCCACATTGACAAATGATGCCTTCATTCAGTTGGCCATTGAGCGAGCTTAATATTTTGTTTTGTCTGCTCACACATTTTCTGGCACTTGCTTTCCAGCTTTTGGTTGAATGTTTATATTGATAGATCAATGCCATTCTTTTGCCATCTGTTATGATTGGATAAGCATGTGTGTGGCTCGGAATGCCACTTGCGATTGTAAGTTACTGATTCAAATGGAGCATCCCAGCCAAATTAGGTATCTGTGCCAAATCTTGTACTCGCTAATGAAACCAGTAGATGTCTGATAATACATCGTGGCCAAATCGGTCAAAATACGTGTTTGTTTTTGGGTATCATATATCTGGAAAGGTTAGTATTGGAAGTGGTGCAGCACAGATTAATTAGAAGGTGTAAGTAACGAAGCATGTCTTTCCTTTGACTTAAGATGATTAAATAATTTCTTCCTGTGCATAATGATTTGAGTCATAAAGAAGCTTGAAGATCACAAGCATCAACAAATTTGTTGTTTTCTTACCATATTACACTCAATATATTTTGCAATTATAAAATATAAGATATTGTATCTGAGGAATAATTTGTATTTTAAAAGTAAAATGTAACCCACTTTAAATTCAATTCTTTAATTGCTAGATCATGAGGAAAAGGAACATTCAAATTTTTCCTAATTTGGAGAATGTTGGGGTCTGTATAATTTTTAATGGTTAGATACTGTGTCTGCGTAGGAGTGACTTGATTTGGGATTAAAAACAAGACTTTGACATCTTATTTTGATTATTTAGAGTATTTTGGAAAAAAGGAAACCGTAACGTTGCATTTACTGTTTCCTTTAAATTTCTGTGATGTGTTTTTAATCTAATAATGGAAGATATTTTTTAATTTCACCATGCTGACAGTGTTGCGTTTCACCGAAGCCAAGTCTTCATAAGCTCGTACAGATGTAGATGTTGCCTTGGGTTGAATTCTATGCTAACTCTGGCCAGTAGTATTTATCTAGGAGTGGCTTCCTAGTTTGATTGTGTTTAACTATGAGCCACTTTAATCAAACAATGGGATTTTAGGATGACGTATGTGAATAAGCCAATTGTCATGCAAAGGTTATGTGGCAGAAGTAAACACTGCTCTTTAAATTTTAACTTGATTCTTTTCAATTGTGATTCAATCATTCAAAAGATCAAAATCAGATTTCAAATGTAGGCATAAAAATAACAATTAAATGAATTGTTGCATCTATCACTTCCTCAAAAAGCATGTTTCCAGGATGATTTAATACTGTGCTTAAATGGTTAATCTTGATGCAAGTTTTATTTCACATTAATGCCTTATAACCTTGATAATGGGATTTCATTTTTTGGAATTCCACATTCGAAAAACGTTTTGAAAGTCAATTCAGCAGTAACATTATCAGAAGCTTCTGGAGTTAAAAAAAACAGTACTTGAGAAACTCAACAGGCCAGACAATATCTGTGGAGTAATGGACAGAAACAGAGATTGTTTTGGGTTGAGATCCTTCTTCAGACCAATGAAGTAGAAGGGAGCAAACTGGATAAGAGAGGTTGGGGTGAGCCCTAGCCTGGCAGGTGATAGGTGGATACACCAGTGAGGAGGGGTAATTAGTAGATAAATGAAGATAGTGACAAAGAATAGATGAGATTGTGACAAAAGGGTCTTGGATAAAGAAGGAAGAGAAGTGGAATTGAAAGCCGGAGGGAGGGATACAGGTATGTGTTTTTTTTTAAGGAAAGCATATTATTTGAAATGGGAGATAATATTAAGCTCAAGGATGCCCACGGACATTTGGCTGCCCTTGTGTTTTTATCTCACCAAGTAAGTAGGTACTTGTTTGGAAATTAGTGATTTATTGCAAGGGGAAATTATTACATTTATTATTTCAGTACTATAACATTTAAAATACATTTGGACAGGTACATGCCCAGGGTACAGCCACCTCTGGGAGCACCGTATGAAGGCAGCCTCTGCCTGCAGTCTGTTATCGTTCTACCTTTTTTTATTTTTAGTTTGTTTAAAGTATGTTTTGGAGGATTTTTAAAAGTATTTTATGTGGGACAGGGGGGAAGGGTAAGGGGGAAACAGTTTCGCAGTCACTTCCTGGCGAGGATGTGATTATTCACTGAGTCGCGACCTCGCCCCCCCTCGTGGCCTACCAACAGGGCTCTCACTTAACTTTTTTTCCCTGTTGCCAGCCGGGCAACCTTGACAGCTTTTTAGGTTGCCAAATGACAGTTTAGGTGGTCATTTAAGACGGTTTGCATGACGCGTGCGATAATGTGCTCGGGCGAAGTGCGTAGTTACCAGTTGGAATTATGCTCAATGAAGCATTCACATATTATGTTCAGGAAGGAACTACAGATGCTGGAAAATCGAAGGTAGCAAAAGTGCTGGAGAAACTCAGCGGGTGCAGCAGCATCTATGGAGCGAAGGAAATAGGCAACGTTTCAGGCCGAAACCCATCAGTCTGAAGAAGGGTTTTGGCCTGAAACGTTGCCTATTCCCTTCGCTCCATAGATGCTGCCGCATTCGCTGAGTTTCTCCAGCACTTTTGTCTACATTCACATATTATTTCTGCTTCAAATAACTCACAAACTAAACATATTCACCAATCAAGACATGATATATACCACAATGACATGCAGCAAAATTATAATACAATATCTCAATTCTTTTTACACATTGCAATTAATGCAATTTCTATTAGTTCTTTCCACTTCCAAACAAAAATGTGGTTGGATTATTCAGCGTATGATCAACCTGTGTCAATAAATCCTGGACCATGGTAACATATATGCTTAACCATGCACACTACAGATTGATGCAAACATATTCTCTGTGAAGGACTGAAAATTATCATGACATGGCCTTAGCATGGGTCGTTATTGCTATTGGTACAGAAACATTCTCGCTTCCCACATAATTTATCCATAACAAAATATACAGGTTGCAAGGAAATTTCCAAAGGCATTTTATGATAATAGCTGTTAAAATGGACTATACCCATCAGACAGGTTAAACATTACACTAACTGACAACAGATGGCCAAAGGACATAACTGCAGCAAATGTTCTTTTGGTAATATGTTTAAAGGTGTCAAAATAAATTATAACATTGGGAATTAAAACACATTTGATTGCATTCCGTTATCAAACATAGTCAATGTTCGCTCTGAAGACCATGAAGCACAATAGGGTCAGGGAGTGGGGGGTTGAATCAATGCGGGGTGGATAGATGGCGCGGGGGGGGGGGTGAATCAATGCGGGGTGGATAGATGGCGGGGGTGGGGGGGGGTTGAGAAGGCAATCGGTGCGGAATGGATGGATTGAGGCAGGTGAATTAGTACGTATTGGTTGGAGTTTGTAAAATTGTGAGGGGAGAGCACGGGGGATGTCAGTGGTGTTGAATGGGGGGTTCAGTATGGGATGAATGGGGGTAGACAAAAATGCTGGAAAAACTCAGTGGGTGAGGCAGCATCTATGGAGCGAAGGAAATAGGCAACGTTTCGGGTCGAGACCCTTCTTCAGACTGTTTCCCTCATTCTTCTTGAATGGGGGGGGTCAGTACAGGATGAATGGGGGGGGGGGTCAGGACAGTGTGGATCGGAGTGTCTGTGCAGGATGAATGGGTGATCGCTACAGGATGAATGAGGGGATCAGTATAGGATGAATGGGGGATAAGTACGGGATGAATGAGGGGATCAGTACTGGATGCATGAGGGGATACGTACAGGATGCATGAGGGGATCAGTACAGGATAAACGAGGGGATTAGTAAAATATGAATGGGGGATCAGTACGGGATGAATGAGGGGATCAGTAAAAGATGAATGGGGAGTTCACTACAGGATGGATGGGGGGGATTGGTGCAGGGTAAATGGGGGGTGGGTCAATATGGGATGAATGATAGGATAAGTGTAGTATGAATGAGGGGAGAAGTGCAGGATGGATGGGAAGGGATGTCAGTACAGGATGAATTAGGGGTCCAGTGTAGGATGGATGGGGGGGTGGCAGGAGAATCAATGCGTTGTGGGTAGGATGATGAATATATTTGGGGGGGGGGGGGGGGGTAGAGGTAGATGGGGAGGGGTTGTCAATGAGGTCTGAGTAGAGGAGGGAATGGGGATCAGTGTGGGATGGAGAGGAGGGGTCTCAGGATAAGAGGGGTAGAGAGAGAGAGAGAGAGAGAGAGCTAGCGGATATTTGGTGCAGCTGCTTCAGACGGTGGAAGGAGACCTCCCTCTCTCTCCCCTCTCTCTCCCCTCTCTCTCCCCCTCTCTCCCCTCTCTCCCTCTCTCCCCCTCTCTCTTCTCTCCCTCTCTCCACCTCTCTCTTTCTCCCTCTCCCTCCCTTCCTCCCTCCCGGCCGTTGGCTAGGTGCTTTCAAAACAACCCCTCTCGCACACCGAGGGAGGTCTCCTTCCGCCGTGCGGGAGGAGGAGGCGGTGGAGCCGCTGTTGCCGCTGTGCGGGGCCCGTAATTCGTTCCGACCCTTCGTCACCCCGCTCCTAGTATCTTTGCCCCGCAATAGAGCCACCGCCGACACGAAACGTCACGTTCCTATTCGCCAGAGATGCTGCCTGACCCGCTGAGTTACTCCAGTTTTTTGTGTCTATCGGTATAAACCAGTATTTGCGTGCCAAGCCGGGCAAAATGACTCTGCGTTTAGGTTGCCCGGCGGCACATTGAGTAGCCTTTGGCACCCGGGCAACCACTAATTTTGATCCCTGACCAACGGGATTGGCTCGGCCTTTCCTGCCGGGGACCAGTCTAGAGCTTCAGCAGCAGCAGCGGTGCAGCACTGGATACATCGCGGAGTGGGTGTTGCCTTAACTGGGATCGCCGTTTGAAGCTCCAGAGTGTTGAGCCTGCTGCAGAGCTCCCAGCGCGGGCGGCGCTGAATAACATTGCGGAGTCCTAGGACCCTTTGCCGAATGCCGCCAGCGTTGAATCTCTGCCCAGCTTGGCCTGTGGACTTCGGGAGCCGTGGACTCCGGTAGGAAGCGGCTGATTCGGAGGTCCAAGCCGCTGAGGATGCTATTCCGTACCGACGTCGGAGTTCCATCATCCCAGCAAGAGGGCCTGGACATCAGGCCGCCCATAGCGGCGACTAAGAGGGGCTCGGGAGACCCTGACCATGGGTGAACACCAAAGAGGAGGTTGACTGAACTTTGGTGCCTTCCCTCACAGTGTGGAACACTGTGTGGGGATTTGTGTGATAGACTATCGTGTTCTGTGTTCTTATTTATTTTATTTTTTTATTCGTATGGCTGTATGATGAAAAAAGCATTTTGTTGTCTCTATACTTGTACTCTGCACAATGACAGTAAAGTTGAGTCGAATCAAATCGAATGGTTTAGAGGAATATGGGCCAAACATGGGCAGGTGGGACCAGTGTAGATGGAGCATCTTGGCCGGCATCGATAAGGTAGGCCGAAGGGCCTGTTTGCGTATTGTCTGACCCAAGTAAGGAGGCTAAATATCCGTTATATAGGCATTCGTGAGACCAGTTAAGTAATGCGTTGTATTGGTTCCCATTATTTATGAAGGAATGCAAATACTTTGGGAGCATTCAGAGAAGGTTTATTTCACTGAGAACAGATGGGATATTTTGTGAGGAAAGATTGGACACGACAGTTTTGTTTCTACTTCAGCTTGGAAGAGTGAGAGATTGCTTAAATGCAATTGATAGATTATTGATAAACAACTGGGTAATGGTTATGAATATTCAAAATGCAGTTGAGATTATAATCAGATCATCTGTGTTCTCACTGAAGGGCAGAACAGGCATGGAGGGTTGCTTGATGTATGTTTAGGCTCATGAATTATTGGAATTCTCTACCTGGAGAGCAGTGGAGACTAAATATTACCAGGGACTACACTGAGAGGTTGATGGATTTGGAGAACTGGCAGGAGAGAGGAATAGAAGCCGAGATTAGATGAACCATAATCTTATTGAATTGAAACCTGGCAGAGGGCCAACTAGACTACTTGGACCACTTAACTTTACAGTCTATTTCCCATCATCACAAATGTGTACTTAGCAGAAGTCACCAGATTATATAATGTTGAGAATATCTTTGTTTCATTTTTTTCTGCAAGTCACAGATCTATTTCTCTATCTACAATACATAAATGCCTTTAGATATAATTGAAAATTAAGAGTTAATGAATGTATCTGCAGTTTTTGGTACACATCCTTTTATGTATGTACTTCTGTATAAGCCCTGTATGTGATACAAAATCTCTTTACCTAGGACAACTGAATGCAGGTGAAAGCCAATCTGCTCCAACATAGTGACATTCGTGTGGCCTTCACCTCCTGTTTCAGGTTCCAATTACTGCATCAGATAACCTAGTTAAGACTGTTGAAGAGATGTGATGCTATTGGGTAGACTGCAGTATTTTTCCATGGATTCATTCTAGCCAAGAATTAAATGGGCTACTAAAAGAAAAGTTAAATAATAGCCAAGGTTGTCCCACTCTCACAAATGAGAGTCCAGCTGTGACAATTTGAGGAAATTTGTCACGATTGCTTTTCTTCTGAATCAAGTAATAAAGTGCCAGGCTTGGATCTTCGCAGAACCTCAGAGCTGACAGGAATATTATTTCTGGTGCAGTTTGAATATCACTGAGGAATCAGATTGGGATTTATCTGTAATGTGTTCTCCTAACCAAATTTATTTTGTTAGATGACCTGAATAGGGATCCCAAATGTTCCAGTTTTGACTGTCCTATTAATAGCAATATTTCTTAGCCTCCTTTTATGAAGTGTAAATGTTCTTGTTGTACGAGCATGCATTGAGTCACTTCAAGATTATTTTGTGGTTAATTCGATGTTCGTATATTTAAAAAAAAGATGTATAAAAATTCATCATAGTTCTGTATGCTCTCTTAATGAAGTATAAAACCTAGTTTGTCAAATTAGCTAGAAAACATTATATAAAATAACTTCTGGGTGTTTTTGCATCAAAATGCGATTGGATTAACCATCGCTGTGCCTACGATTGCCAGAAGTGTTTCAGGACAGATTTTGCATGGCAGTTTAAATGTCATTATGACAGAGAAAACATATTCTGACTTCTAAATTGATGAGATGTATTTTCATCTCAACTTTATTAAAACAGGTTGCACTTAATTAATCCAGTGATATTGTTGAAGGTGTAAAAGTTGGGCTAGGTATAATTGTTTTCCCCATGAATTTTAGTTGTGCGTGGTTTAAATCATTATGTGGGTTTGATAAACATTTGCATTTGGTATTTGTCATTTACTTGTGTATGAGATCCTTCTGACTGTTAGCAGAATATGGGATTGGTTGTTTTGTTTTGGGCTGATATATCCTTTATCGTTTGGCTTTATCACTCCTTGGAAAGTATCTTTTCAAAACCACAACCTCTGCCAGCTAGTACAAGGGCAAGAAAAAATTGAGAACTCCACCACCTGGAAGTTGTCCACCAAGCCACACGCCATCCTGACTTGGAAATAATTTGCCTTTCTTTGCCATTGCTGGATCAAACTCCTACAACTCTCCTGAAAATCATTGTGGTTATAACCACATGTCAAGGACTGTTGCGGCCCATGAAGGCACCACTTTCTCAAAGACAATTATGGAGGGCAAATAATTGTTGATTCAGCCTGTTAGACCCTCATCCCTTCAAAGAATAAAATCAAAATTTTCATAAGACCTATATGTGCAATGTTGTTTAATAACTGACAAATGCCACACCCACTAAAGCAAAAGAAAAATACTTTAATTAGATGTAAAATATTGTGCATGTCTTTCAAATTTCATGCATTGAATAAATTGAAATCATTTGTGCATTTACTTCTCGATAATGCTTAATTCTTCAATGTGATAGCACTGGAAAAAAATAAATATTCTCCTGAAAAGTTTGTTCACATGTTAGACCACATGTGAAGTTGATTGATTTTAAAGCTGGACCCAACCCATGTCATGTTAAAGCCAGCTAATGATTATTTAATTATATTTTAACCTATTTAATATCTGTTTTCTGTGGATAATTGCATTCAACCAATTTAAAGCAAACATTTGGTTGATGCATGTTAGTTGTGTTTGTTAACTAGATTTCATTGCAACTTCCTGATTAAGCCCAGAAGATTTTGATCTCCATTCCTTCCATTGGTTTTCCAATGGTGGCCGATTAGGAAAAGGGGAGATGCAGCGAGACCTGGGTGTCATGGTACACCAGTCATTGAAAGTAGGCATGCAGGTGCAGCAGGCAGTGAAAAAAGCAAATGGTATGTTAGCTTTCATAGCAAAAGGATTTGAGTATAGGAGTAGGGAGGTTCTACTTCAGTTGTACAGGGTCTTGGTGAGACCACACCTGGAGTATTGCGTACAGTTTTGGTCTCCAAATCTGAGGAAGGACATTGTTGCCATAGAGGGAATGCAGAGAAGGTTCACCAGACTGATTCCTGGGATGACAGGGCTGTCTTATGAAGAAAGACTGGATAGACTCGGTTTATACTCTAGAATTTAGGAGATTGAGAGGGGATCTTATAGAAACTTACAAAATTCTTAAGGAGTTGGACAGGCTAGATGCAGAAAGATTGTTCCCGATGTTGGGGAAGTCCAGGACAAGGGGTCACAGCTTAAGGATAAGGGGGAAATCCTTTAAGACCGAGATGAGAAAGACTTTTTTCACACAGAGAGTGGTGAGTCTCTGGAACTCTCTGCCACAGAGGGTAGTTGAGGCTAGTTCATTGGCTATATTTAAGAGGGAGTTAGATGTGGCCCTTGTGGCTAAGGGGATCAGAGGGTATGGAGAGAGGGCAGGTACGAGATACTGTTGGATGATCAGCCATGATCATATTGAATGGCGGTGCAGGCTCGAAGGGCCGAATGGCCTACTCCTGCACCTAATTTCTATGTTTCTATGTTGCCTGGGGTAAAAAAAGGAAATTGTGGAGCTGGTGTCACATTCAGGAATGTCTTGTCTGCATGATGTAAAAAGCCTCTCAATTGAATGTCTTGTCTGACAATCCAGTTAATGGTCTATGGAGGTGACTCCTCAACAAGCTTAATAGGCAGGTGGACATATTTCATGGTCAGGTTCCCATGGCCACAATTACACTTTGGGTCATCTAGTATTTTGCAAGTTGTTACAACCTCCATCTCTTGTGAGGTTTTCAATGAGCATTGTCCTCCACCTTTGAGTATAGATAAGGCCAAGGATTGCTTCCTGTAGTGTCAACAATGAAGTATTCTTGCATTGGTATGTCTAAATGTCCCTTCCACCAGGCAAATGGGTTTGTCCTTGAATGGCAGGTATTGGGTGCTGTTTCTCAGAATAGTCGTAATGATTTTAAACAGCTTTATGATGCTTTTTCCAGGCTTCAGGCAGTGTTGACGATGGCTAGTTTAGTTTAGATTTTCAGCATGGTTACAGGCCCATGGGCCCACTGAATCCACAGTGACCACTGGTTACCTGTTCACATTAGTTCTAGGTTACCCCACTTTCACATCTACTCCTTAAACACTCGGGCAATATATAGAGGCCAATTAACTCACACATCTGCATGTCTTTGGGGGTGTAAGAGGAAACCTGGAGTAAACCCACACAGTCACAGGGAGAATTTGAAAACTGCACACAGGCTTTCACAAGGTCATGATCAAACCTATGTCTCTGGTGCTGTGAGGCATTAGCTCTACCAGCTGCGCTGCCATGCCGCCCTAGTTATGAGTCTGGATCAGGAACATCAAAACATGGTTTACATCCCTTCCAGACGAGCATCACATAGAGTGTGTCTTAAATATATCAACTTGTCCAAACATGATGTAGCCCAAGACATCTTCCCATTATTATTGGTGGGTGAGATCATAATAACTAATATCTAGATAAAGAAAAAGATGAAGGCTGGACATTCTTTGACATATTACTCTCTTCCCATTGACCCAAAAATCTTCTATCATCTAAAAATCTCCACTCAACATTGTGAATGTATTAACCACTTGTCTGATTGTTGCTGTTGCAATAAAATCTGAAGCTTGATGTTATCTATGGTAGAATAATTCAACGGTAGATGGTGCTGCTGCCAGTGAACCTGATATCTGTTCCTTCATGTACCATCACGTGTGTGGCTAGAGGTTGTGCAATCTGGGGGTTGCTCGCAGCGATTAGCAACATGTTCTTGCTCTAAAAGCTTACCGTTAAGAAAAAGATGGGTCACACTGTTGTGAAGATGCACAGGTAACTGTTTTCCTTAAAAACTTGCACAGCATCATGGCTATTTCATCACGATTGTATCAAAAGCCTGGGCCTCTCTGGTCACAAACAGCATTGGCTCAAGGATTAAAATCATACATTTTCTATATACATACCACAGCATCTTGAAGTCTCCGTAAAACACTCACTAATCAGCTACCTTCTATAATCACATTAACTTCAAACTGACTCAACTGCTCATTTTAACAGATCCACTGGCAATCCATTGCTCAAAAGTGAAATATTTTGGATGGATAAGAAATACTGCATATTACTGGGATTGACAACAAAAATAGTGACTGAATTTAAAATGTTGCATTGATGGTTGTGGTACACAATCTCTGAAGTGAACCATATATTACAGAAAGATAGTTTTGTTAACAGTTCGTGTTTCAATCAGTTGCTAGTCAAAGGCAACCACACTTGGTCTGTGCTATTTTATTTTGGTTAAAATAGCCAGACAAATATTAACTTGGGATTTAGCAACTGGATTTGATGCTTAGTTTGCAGTGTTAGTCTTTGTTTTCTAATTCCAAATTTTATTCCTTCATCTCCTTAGAATGTCATCAGAGGACAAAAGTGTGGAGGCATCTGACCTAGGACCGCCACCTCTTTCTGTCGCCCTCGCGGCTGTTCCTGTTGGCAGCCCTGTAAATAATGACAAACGGCCACGGGGCCGACCTCGCAAAGATGGCACAACTCCTCTACAGAAGAAAAAGAAGTAAGTGCTATTTCAAAATTTGTAAATTAAGTTGCATTGGTTTCAGATGTTACAAAGCAGCTACTGTACTCCGTATGATGGTTACTCGCTCCTTAGATGCTGCTGCACCCGCTGAGTTTCTCCAGCCTTTTGAGTACCCACTGTACTCCTTATGATGGTTCTCTGAAATCTGCGTCTGATATCTTGAGATTTGCTAATGCCTAAAATGCATCAGCTTTCAGGAACAGTGTTTTATTTTAAACCCGTTTGGTTTGTGTACGTGGTTCATGGAACAGATGGTCTGGCATGGTTAGGATAATATATTTTATGCTCCCTCCAAATCTGTATTGTTTTTGGAAATACAATGATCTTCTGCTACAAAGCCTTTTCTCTTTGAAGCATGTTAAAATCGGCATGGTTTTGAATCTTGTGCATGTCTTAATTCAAATGTATGTGGACCACTAACTATTTTAATAGGTCAGTTTAAGATTACTTTCTATCAGGTGAAGGTGCAAGCCAGAAATGTGAAAGAACTTCAATTGCCTGGATGAGTGTAACTCCAATAGCACTCAAACGTAACACCCTCCTGGACAAAACAGCCGATTATTGATATCTCATCCACCATTGTAAACATTGACTCTGTTACCAGGCATGAGGTGTGCATCATTTATTTCCCCAAGATATATGTAATATTTGCACTTAGCATTATGTAAATATTCTCTAATTTCACCCTTGTCACTCATTTAGTACAGTGCTTATTACATATAATCCAAAAAATAATATTTAAAGCGGTTTGACTAATTTCAGCATTTTTTTCATCCATTCAAATTGTTCTAATTATGCCATCACTAGTACCAGGAATGCATTCATTTGTAGTAATGCATTCATTCCCAAAACCAAAACATTTGGCTGAGTGTTTTTTAAGCAGTTGGAGTGGAAGCTGTCTGAAAAATCTACACTTGCCATTCGGAAAATTCTTCTTAAATTTAAGACGGAAAGTTTGGCTTTTATTTAAACTTCCTCGAAATTAATGTAGAAATGCAAAATAATCATAGATGCTGGAAATCTGAAAAATGCTGAAAATTTTGAGAAGATGTGGCAGAATCTGTTCAAATTTGTGGCGTTCATCATCGTTCATTCCCTGTGGCTGCCAAGCTCACAGAATTTGTTCTCTGCACATCCCATCTTCGCCTTACTCATCAGCAGACCACAATCTGTATGAATTTGCTCCTCGATAACCATCATCAAAGAAGTACCTCCAAGGTGTGTGCTCAGCCCCTGCTCGACTCGCTGTATGCTGACAACTAAGTAGCCAGACAGTTCGAACTCTATCTTGAAGTTCGCAGACGACATCATCACTGTTGGACGAATTACAGATGACGATCAGTCAGAATTTCGGAGGGAGATCAATCAACTGAATAAATGGTGCCAGTCCAACAACCTCAATCTTAATGTCAGTGAGACCAAGGGACTGATTGTGGGTATTGAAAGAGCAAGGACCCAAAAACCTGTCTCCATCGATGAGATGCTAGTGTAGAGTCAAAAGTTTCAAACTCATGGGAGTGCATGTCTCTGGAGGTCTATCCTGGATCTAGCGCATTGATGCAATTATAAAGATAGCCCACCTCCACTTCCTGGGAAGATTGAGGAGATTTGGTATAACAACGAATAATCTAAAACTTGTACAGGTGTGCAGTGGAGAGCATATTGACTGCATCATGGCTTGGATTGCAAACTTGAATGGCAAGGAATGAAAAAGATTGCAAAAAGTGGTGAATACTGCCCAGTCTATCATGGATACTGACCTCCCCACCATCGAAGGTATCTACAAGAGTTGTTGCCTCAAAAAAGGCATCCAGAGTAATGTAATCGGGAAGACGGTATGGGAGCCTGTAAACTGTAACATCCAGGTTCAGGAGCAGCTTCTTGCCTACAACCACCAGGCTATTAAACACTACAACCTCCAAATAGGATCCAAACTACTTTTTGACTTTTACTATTTTTTACTATTTTTGACTTTGCACTATTATTGTTTTTGTTTTTAAATTTTGTTTATTTGGTGTTTTACAGAGTATTGTGTTTCCATATCTGTGGTGCTGCTGCAGTAAGAATTTCATTGTTCTGTTTTGGGACATTTGACAATAAACACTCTTGAAATGAAAATTGACTTAATGTTTCCGGCCTTTCTACCAAAAGCTGCTAACTTGAAATGTTACCTAATTTTCCATCTCTAGAGCTGCTGCCTGATCTGTTGAGTAATTCTTGATTATCCTTATTATTGTGGTTTATAGAAGCCTGGCTGAAATTAAAATTTTAATTGCATTCGTAACTCAAACTATGATTAGAAATTTGTTTTTGGCATCCTATTAATGTTTTTGTAGGGCAGTCTGTCTGCAAATATATAGTGTGGGTAAGAGGGAGGTTATCAAAATGGGATCTGAGAGGTAAATATTTCACTGGGGAAAACTAGAATGAGCTGCCAGAGGAAGTGATGGAGGTAGAATGGTAACAATGTGTAAGACATTTGGCAAAGTACATGAATTAGCAAAGCATAGAGCGATATAAAATTAATGCAGGGAAGTGAGATTGTTGTAGATTGGTATGATTGTTGGCATAGATGCAGTGGGACGAATCACCTGTTAATATGCTGTACAACTCAAATAAGACTGGAAAATTGAGTATTGTTAGGAAAAGAAACAAGGTTTGTGTGATCCCGTAATTATATTTGGAAAATAAAATGAACAATTACAGTCTCAGTGTAGAGAAATCAAGAACCAGATGATATAGGTTTAAGGTGAGAGGGGCAAGATTTTCCACCCCATCATCCAGATCATTGATGTACATGACAAACAACAGTGGACCCAACACAGATCCCTGAGGCACCCCACTGGTCACCGGCTTCCAACCTGACAAACAGCCATCCACCATTACTCTCTGACATCTCCCATTCAGCCACTGTTGAATCCATCTTGCTACTCCGCCATTAACACGCAAAGATTGAACCTTCTTAACCAACCTTCCATGGGGAACCTTGTCAAAGCTTACTTTGTCAAAACCTTACTGAAATCCATATAGACAACATCCACTGCTTTACCCTCATCAATTTCCTTAGTAACCGCTTCGAAAAATTCAAGAAAGTTTTGCCTTTTATTTAAGCTTCCTCGAAATTAATGTAGAAATGCAAAATAATCATAGATGCTAGAAATCTGAAAAATGCTGAAAATGTTGAGAAGATGTGGCAGAATCTGTTCAAATTTGTGGCGTTCCTCATCGTTCATTCCCTGTATACTTGTATACATCTAGCCAACCGCTAAAAAATCCATTTTGCATACTTAGTTCTGTGTTAGCCGACAATCGTCTGTCCGCACTACACCATAAGCGTTCAATTTCTGTAACATAATTTGAAGCTGCCCCTTATTAAATTATTTTTGAAAGTCTAAATTTAGTATTTGCCCATTTCTACAGTACATGTTACTACTTAACGGATACCATTAAATTGTTCATAAATGATCTCCCTTTTTTAAAAAAAAACATGTTGATGTTGCCTGATCACCATGGATATCTTTTAAGTGCCTGCTTTAACATCTTTAATAATAGCCTCCAACAGTTTCCTTATGACAGCTGGTGAGTTAATTGGCCTGTAGTTTCCTGCTTTCTGTGTCCCTCCCATTTTGGTAAATAGAAAATGCAATAACTGCTTTACTCAATCTAATAGCACCTTCCCCAAATGTAAGGAATTTTTTTGAAAATTAAAACCAAAGCATCAACTTTGAAATTATAATATATTGCTGGAAATACTAATCAGTATGTGTGGTGAGAGAAACCGAACAAATGTTTCAGGTCAGTGACCCTGGTCAGAACCAACTCTTAATTGATCACCTCTTTTTAAGACCCTGGAGTAAAGTCCATCATGACCCAGTGGATTTTCTAAGTTGAGTTGAGTTGAGGTTATTGTCATATGCACAAGTATGTTCAAGAGTCAATAGTGTTTAATTGTCATGCGCCAGGAGCGGAATAATGAAATTCTTTCTTGCTTCAGATTTACAGGCCCATTAGTGAAATAACACAAAATACAAATATACAATAATCAATTATACAATAAATTAATAATCAAGGCAACCAGATCGTAACAGTGCAAAACCAAAGTACATAGTATGAGAAAAACAAAGTCCATAGCGAATTGTTGCTGAGGCAGGGCGGTGTTTAGGGTTGTGCCATGTAGTTCAATAGCCTGATGGTTACTGGGTAGAAGCTGCTCTTGAACTTGGAGGTCATGGTGCTCGGGTTCGTATACCACTTTCCCATTGGTAGCAGTGAGAGGAGAGCATGGCCAGGGTGGTGTGGTCTTTCATATTGGCTGCCTCCTTGTGCAGTACTTCCTTATATTGTACTAACATTTCAATAGCAGGGAGATCAATACCTGTGATGGTTGTGGCAAAATCCACCCTTTTCTGCAGCTTCCCCTGTACCTGGGTGCAGGAGTTACCAAATCGGGCCTAACCAGATGAAGTAGTAATGATAATCTTGACTGCAGCAGCATCTCAAGCTGATAGACTTGGACAACAATTAGAAACATGAAGATTATACATAAATCGTATGCAAATTTTGCAAATCAGTGAAAAGATAGACTTTGTGGGGAAAAAAATTAGTGCAGAACATAATTAGAAAACAAGTCCATGGTAGCACAAGGCATGGTATGTAGTGTTTTGTAGCCAAGTAGGATTAGGGTTGTGCAGATCAGTTCAGGAACCTGTTGGGTGTAAGAAAATAGCTGTTCCTAAACTTGATGGAGATGGACCAGGCCGAGCGGACTTTTTTGACTTTTTGTTTCCACTTGTTTTCTCCTTCCATACAATTCCTGGCTTATAACTATTTTGCAATATGACTATATGATGGCTGATATGTTTGTACCTCACCTCCTTTTCCAACTCTTTCCCCCTTCTCTGCACCCCTCCCTCCCCCCTCCCCCCCCCCCCCCCCCCCCCCCCCCCCCCCGCCCCCCTCAGAACTGCTAGAAATATTCACAGGGCACACACTATCTTGGAAGAAGGAAGTAGAGTTAATATTTCGGATTTGATGTTTCATCAGAACCTTTGACAGAACAAAGTTGAAAGGAAAGGGGTTGGCGGAGGAAAGTACAGTAGGGAAGGGGATGCTGTCGGGTGGAGGTAGAAGAGATAAATGCTAAATAAGTGCAAGACAAAAATAGGTGGTAAACAAATGTGAGACTTGCAAACGGTCAAAAGTGAGGGTAAATGGCAATATTAGGATAATTTTGTGAAATTAGTTTAACTAAATTTGAGATATTGTAATGTGCCTTGTTGGAAGGCAAGATGTTGTCTCTCAAGATTTGGTGGATTGGTGCTGGAGATCCAAGGTCAGTGTGGGCTCAACAACAAATAAAATGTCAGGCATACTCTGAAGCTGGACTGAAAAAAAAAATGAAAAAAGTTCACAAATTCCAACCCTACATATTCTACTTCTTCCCAAAATCAATCTAGACTGTCCCTGTTTCATGGAAATATTTGTAACTCAGCTTTTTATTCCTGGGATTTCTTCCTTAATCCATTTTTCTGATGCCCTCAAAGGTTCATGTTCTTATGGTTCTAATTATCTAATATTTACTACATTTTTCCAATCCCTCTACTGCTTCATCTCTCATCATGCCACCCCCAGATGCTCTTTCCTTTTTTGATTGGAGGCCAAACCTGTCCCATCTGTCACCTGTATTCTCTGTCTGACTGAACATGTTCTACTCTACAAAACGTTTTACTCTATTCCCTTGAAATAAGGTGTTGCTCATGGGAATCTATTAATCCCAGTTTTTCATTGAATATGTGGAATTCCTTTTAGTTTTTCTCACCTCGTTTTTCATTATTCTTGCTCTTTTGTTTGAATTTTGTCCATTTTGGAACTAATTAAAGTTGCTTTGATTTAGTCTTTTTTGCATGAGCCCACCTAACTTTTATTTGTCCTTCATGAACATCCTGTTTTCATTTCCATGTTATTGATTAATATACACTGTAGGTCCGCAGATTCCCAACGCAATAAGGGCCATTTACTATTCTCCCAATTTTGCATTATTGGATGTGCGCCAATGATTACAACTTCCGCACAAGCACCAGTGACCATCATTGACTTAACCCTCTGTTCCTTTTTTCTGCTTTCATGCTTCATGCTCCATTGGTAAAGGTTGTCTTTGTTCTCGTCCTCCGTCCCAGCATTCTCCACTTTAAACTGATCATCTATTTCTGTCAACTATAAAATGATTTCACCATCAAACAGATCTCTCTTCCCTCTTCAGCCTTATGATATAGCCATTCTTTGTACACTGTTTTTCTTTTCAGTTACTCCCAGCACTCTGGTTCTTTACAATATTTTTCCATGTTAGCATAGGAGATGCTTTATCTGCCTTTCTAGTACGTCTCCATTTTTGTTCCTACACCATGCTACTGTGCAGAGCCTTGAATACAGCCTTGTTGAAATATTGATTTAATTGAAGTTTCAGTTACTAATGCCTGGTTGTCTTTAGGTGATTGAGTGGAAGTGGGTAGGGAGTGGAGACAGTAAGACAATTAGGACTGAATCCAGATTACATGATTGGTTTGAGTCGTATCTCAGTTTAATTTAAAAGAATGACAGAGTTTCTCTTGCAATTGCAAGTTAGCATTCTATCTTAAATAATTCAGCGACTTCCCCTTTACATCCCATTGTGGTAGCAAATTCCATAATTTCATCACCTTCTGGAGAAATGTCTTCACATCTTGGACCTACATTTCTTATCCTGCAACCTGAGCCTTGGCCCCTATCCAATAGCAACATTCTCCCTGCACCCAATCTATCGAACCCTGCCAAATTTTGTTTAATTTAGACAACCCCCTTCTTTCTCTCCCCCCCCCCCCCCCCCCCCTCACATTATAAACTCAAGTGAACTCTGACACAGTCAACCTATCTTGATTGAATAGGGACCATGGGCATCTTTTTCATTCAGAAGATAGTCCACCTCTGGAATGAGCTGCTTGAGGAAACTTAGGTTTAGTTTGTTATTGTCATGTGTACCGAGGTCAGGTGAAAAGCTTTTGTTGCATGCTATCCAGTCAAAGAAAATACAATACATGGTTACCAATAAGCCGTCCACAGTGCACAGATAAAGGACACAATATTTAGTGCAAGATAAAGCCTAATTAAAAATAGTTCAAAGGTCTCCAATGAGGTAAATGGAAGGTTAGGATTGCATTCTAGCTGATGAATGGTCTGATCAGTTACCTGATAACAGCTGGGAAGAAACTGTCCCTGAATCTGGAAGTATGTGTTTTCAAAAGTATGTACCTCTTGCCTGCTGGGAGATACGAGTGGATACAATTACAACTTTCAAAAGATATTTGGACAGATGTATGAATAGGAATGGTTTAGAGGGATTTGGGCCAAATGCATGCAAATTAGATAGAATGCCATTTTGGTTGGCATGGATAAATTGGGCTGAAGGGCCTGTGTCCTCGCTGCATGACTCAATTACGCTATGACCTAACCTCTTCTCAACAGCAGCTCTGCTGTGCCAGGAGCAATGACTCAACATTCAACTGAGCATAGCAGCCTGTGGACTCAATAATAAGTTGATATAATGATTTGTTATTGCCAATACACTTCCGATTATATCCTGTATTAGTTTCTTGTCCCATTGCCATTCTCTTTATCCATATACCGTAAGCTTATTTTAATTTCCCCAACATTAACCGTTTGTTTCTGATAAAAGTTAATTGATCTGAAACTCTCCCTCTGTCGTCCTGACCACATGCTGTATTTATCATAGTTACGTTAGGTTTATTTTTTAATGTAGAAACCTAGTCCGCCTTTAAATTTAATATGGGACAATTGGATTTTGTGTCTCAATGGAATTATATGAAGGTGCTTGATCAGCATTGGAACGCAATGTGATGAAAATAGTGCTAAAGGGGGGATTTCATCGAGATGTTACTATATAGGTAGACACAAAATGCTGGGGTAACTTAGCGGGTGATGCAACATCACTGGAGAGAAGGAATGGGTGACGTTTCGGGTCAAGACCCTTCTTCAGACTGATGTTAACATCATACCACATACCATACCACAGCCACACTTGAGGTTAATTATCTTGTCCAGAAACCCCACATTAGCAAGTAAAGATTCCTGTCTTTCCTTGAACTTGGTTAAGAATTTTGGCGTGTAATGGGTTAAGCTTCAATTCATTCTGAGACCGTCGCCATGTGTCAGTTTTTGACTCCGGATCTTAAACTGATCCATGCCAGGATTTTATCTCAGCCTTAGGGTCGGCACTATTTTCGCCAGCAGTGTTCCACCCCCTCTTCATTTTAGTTGGATCATGAGGATAAGTTTTATTGCATTGGCTGGGGGTGGGGTATGGATCTTTAAGATTGTGGATTTTTTTGTCCTCAGCTTAATATTTTAATTGGAAGTTACAACGGAATCTGTGCAATTTCTTGTTTGTTATTGGAAAACTCTTTCATCTAATGGGGGAGTTTACAATGAGTGCTGAATGCAGTTTCTCTACGAAAACCAAACAAGATATTTTCGTAATATTGACAATTTTAGGAATCGGTTACTGAACGATATTTAAATATTGTGATTATGACCGTTAATTTCACTTTAAATGTCAGATTACATCTAAACAAACATTTGAAATGGGTCGCGATGAAAGGAGAGACGCGCGCAGTGGAGTATATAATGTGTTGTGATTTATGTTACCTCCATCTTGCAGACCGTGCTGTGCATCTTCCCTCCAAATTATTGTTTACTGTTGGGCAGTGACAGTTGCTTTATCCTTCATTTGTCAGTAATAAATTGAAGTATAGTTGTATTGATTATTCTTGTAACTGAAGTTATGTTTCGAGGTCAGAATAAAATGGTTTAAAAAAGTAATAGTTGTATTACAAAACTTGTAGTAAAAAAATCCCTTCCTGATTCTTGTGTAGAGGTTATATTTTTACTGTAAGGAAATATTGAATCTGTTGTCCTATCAGATTTAATGCATTAATTTTCAACTATATTGATTGTATGTTAATGTACATTTGTACAGTTATGTTGAAGCTATTAGATAACTGGTTAAATACTAAAATATGACTGGCCTATTAGCTCATCTGATGTGTCACAAATCATTGGTATTGAGGAGTAAAAATTAAAGTATAAAACAATTGAAAGAAGCTTTGACATTTATGCTCTGAGAAGCCAGGTTGCCCAAATTCCACAATGGGCTGCATCTAAGTGCTATTAACAGTTGCCCGTGGGTGTTTCATAGGTATTTGTGCATTTCATTTGGGTACTGAGGTTCCAAAGGTAATGGGATATGTGACTGAAAGATAGGACTAAGAAGTAGATATTACAAACAACTTGAGGAGAAGTGAAGCTATCAGTGGAATGGGTTGAGGATTTATGGCCAGAAGTGGAAAGTTCTGTGGAGGTTGTGGACTGGAGCACACTGGAATGAGATGGGGGTCAGGCCATAGAAGAACTCGTACGCACATTAAAATGGTTTAATCAGAAGGTCATTTAATTATTCCCTGGATTTGCACATTTAAAATTTTGTATTTAGCAACTGGAGAAAATATACACAAATCTTTGTGCACCTGCGAATTCATCCAGAGGAATTAGCACCTTCAATTGTGGAAGATATTGTAAAGAACAAACAATATAATAGAAAATAGGTGCAGGAGGAGGCCATTCGGCCCTTCGAGCCAGCACCGCCATTCATTGTGTTCATGGCTGACCGTCCCCAATCAATAACCCGTGCCTGCCTTCTCCCCATATTCCTTGATTCCACTAGCCCCTAGAGCTCTATTTAACTCTCTTAAATCCATCCAGTGATTTGGCGTCCTCTGCGATCTGAGGCAAGGAATTCCACAAATTCACAACTCTATGGGTGAAAAAGTTTTTTCTCACCTCAGTCTTAAATGGCCTCCCCTTTATTCTAAGACTGTGACCCCTGGTTCTGGACTCGCCCAACATTGGGAACATTTTTCCTGCATCTAGCTTGTCCAGTCCTTTTATAATTTTATATGTTTCTATAAGATCTCCCCTCATCCTAAACTCCAGTGAATACAAGCCTAGTCTTTTCAATCATTCCTCATGTGACAGGATCTTTCCTAGGGTAGCCATCCCAGGGATCAATCTCGTGAACCTACGCTGCACTGCCTCAAGCACAAGGATGTCCTTCCTCAAATTAGGAGACCAAAACTGTATGCAATACTCCAGATGTGGTCTTACCAGAGTCCTATGCAACTGCAGAAGAATATCAATGCATGAATAGAACAGGTTTGGAGGGTTATGGACCAAGCGCAGGCAAGTGGTACTAGTGTAGCTGGGACATTGTTGGCCGGTGTGGGCGAGTTGGGCCCAAGGGCCTGTTTCCACACAGTCCTCTTGCGAATGAAACATAAATAAACCAAAGGAATAGTTAGATCTCAAGCCGGGTGTTGAGCAGCCAGATTGTTGTCTGCCAGGCCCTGAGCTCCATTTGGTGGGTGGTAGAGCAGGTACTCAGTGATGACATAGTTGGCTGTCTGTTGTTCTGCTCCGCATTCACATCTGGGCTCTGGCGGAGCCCCCATCTCCACATGCTGGCATTGAAACGCATTAAAAACCCACACTGTATTAATCTATGACTATGACAACAAAGGGGGAAATTAAATAGGATTTAAGACACTCCATTGTATTAGGGTGTGATTAATGCTTAGAGTAAGAGTCTGGCCAAACTCGTTCATGCCAACCAAGTTGCTCTACCTAAGGTAGAATATGACCATAGCCCTCTAAACCTTTCCTATCAATGTGCCAGTCCAAGTGTCTTTTAAATGTTATCATTGTACATATACTACCTTCCCTGGTAGCTTATTCCATATACCCACCACCCGCTGAGTGGAAAGTTGCCCCTTAGGGCCCCTCAGTCTTTTCCCTCTCACCTTAGACCAATGTCCTCTGGTTTTTGATTCTCCTACTCTGGGTAAAATACTCTGCAAATTCACCCTGTTAATTTGTCTCATGATTGTATACAGCTCTATAAGATCACTCCTTTGTCTCCTGTGCTCTAAGGAATAAAATGCTGGATTGCCCAATCACACTCTATAGTGAGACCTGGAGAACAAAGAGGGGCCATTGGGACTACATTTAACACTTTGTAACACTTTGCATACTTTGTGAATGGTCTGCAAAACAAAAAAAGTATCAATCAATTTTTAAGCTTGCAGTAACAAAAAACGTTTTTAACTCTTTAAAAAAATACGTAGCAGATTAGGCCGCGTCTTTGGAAGGAGAAACGGAGTTAATGTTTATGGAAGACTAGACCAAGTGCAGACCCGTTGTTCTGCTCCCCCAACGCAAGATTCCACCACTCACCCGTTCCCCCAACGCAATATTGCACCACTCACGCATAGCCCACGACTGTGCAGGTGTGGCTCATTTCTCCTCATCCCCATCACTGCTTCCTCCTCCTCTTCACCCTCCCTCTTCAATCCCTTGAGAGGGAGGGAGGGAGGGGGAGGAACGTAGAGGGAGGGGGTAGAGAGGGTTGGAGTGAGGGTAGATAGGGGCATCTCCCTCCTCCACCCCTCCCCATCTTTCTCCGCCATCCCTCCCCTCCCCATATCCCTCCTCCACACCCCCCCATCTCCCTCCTTCACAGCCCCATCTCCCTCCTCCACACCCCCCCCCCCCCCCCCCCACCCCACCCATCTCCCTCCTCATTTCCCTCATCAAAGAGCTAAACTATCTCTACGCCCCCTTCGACCGGGACAACAAAACTCCAGCCATCAAAGTTGCTCCACCCCCGCATGAACAACCCCTCAGTCTCTCCACCTCTGCTGTACAAGATGCACTGAGCAAGGTGAATGAGCACAAAGCTGCCGGCCCCGATGGCATCCCCGGGCGGGTGCTCAGGGCATGTGCTGGCCAACTATCCCTGGTCCTCACTGACATTTTCAATCTGTCACTGGCCCAGGGTGTCGTCCCCACTTGCCTCAAGACATCTACCATTGTGCCAGTGCCCAAACAATCAGCGACAGGGAGTCTCAACGATTTCCGGCCAGTGGCACTCACCCCTGTCATCGCCAAGTGCTTCGAGCGGCTGATCTTGGCTCACCTCAAAGCCAGCCTCCCCCCCACACTGGACCCCCATCAGTTTGCCTACCGGACCAATAGGTCAACAGAGGACGCCATATCGGCGGCCCTACACTCTGCCCTGACCCACCTGGACAACAATAACACCTACATCATGCTGCTGTTCATCGACTTCAGTTCCGCCTTTAACACTGTCATACCCGCTAGCTTGATCAGCAAACTCAGCGGTCACTTCCCTCTGCAATTGGACACTGGATTTCCTCACTAACAGACCTCAGTCTGTTAGGATCAACAACCTCACCTCCTCCACTATAACACTGAACACTGGCGTGCCACAGGGCTGTGTGCTCAGTCCTCTCCTCTACTCTCTCTTCACCCATGACTGCATCCCTACGTTTAGCTCCAACGCCATCATAAAATTTGCCGACGACACCACGGTGGTAGGACTGATCAGCGATAACGACAAGTCAGCCTACAGGGAGGAGGTCCAGCACCTGACAACCTGGTGTGCCAATAACAACCTCGTCCTCAACTCCCAGAAGACGAAGGAGATCATTGTCGACTTCAGGAAGAACAGAGGGGGCAGACACACCCCCATCCATATAAACGGGACTGAGGTGGAGCGGGTCTCCAACTACAAATTCCTCGGGGTACACATCTCGGAGAATCTGTCCTGGTCCCTCAACACCTCCAAGCTGATCAAAAAGGCCCAGCAGCGCCTTTACTTCCTGAGGAGGCTCAAAAAAGCCCACCTGTCCCCCCTGATCCTGACCAACTTTTACCGCTGTACCATCGAAAGCATCCTGACCACCTGCTTTACGGTATGGTGCAGCAGTTGCACCGTAGCAGACAGGAAGGCACTACAACGGGTGGTGAAAACCGCCCAGCACATCATCGGTGCCCCGCTCCCTGCCTTGGATGCCCTCCACCGAAAACGGTGTCTGAGACGGGCTGGGAAGATCATCAAGGACCCCTCCCACCCTAACCATGGACTGTTTGCCCTCCTACCATCGGGGAGGCGGTACAGGAGCCTCAGGTCCCGCACCAGCAGGATGAGGAGTAGCTTCTACAATAACACCATCGCACTGCTGAACTCGGAGTCCCGCCGATAGATTACCACATCTGTATTTATTTATCTGTATTTATCTAAACATTGCTATCACTACGTACTGACACTAAACTGCATTTCGTTGTACCCATACTTGTATCTGTGCAATGACATTAAATTTGAATTGAATTGAATTGAATTGAATCTTCCTCCCCTCACTCCCATTTCTTGCCACAGGACCTACCCAGGTCGTAGAGCAGTGCCAGGGCCTGGAAGTCGGTCTGGTTCTCATACTTGGCCCGGCCCTTGCTGTAGACTCCAGCAGTCAGCTCGGATGCCGCCTGGTCTCCAGTGCAGGCCCCGGCTTCATCTTTGGGCTTGTCCGTGACCCCGGACCCACGCTCGTCCTTGGTTCCAGCAGCGGCTTCTTTCTCGGCCCCGGTCATAGCCCCATCCCAAGCCCCGGCCTCAACCCTCAGTCCAGCTCCAGCACCACTCTCCCCATGGGGCGCTGGCAGACGCCGCCACTCCTCGTTCACTCCCGGAGTGTCCCATCCTGCCTTGCGAGTGCATTATGACGCCACTCTTTTTTTTCCGAAATGGGTGAGTTCTCTGGCTGTTTTTAAAACTGTAAACGATTATTAACTTCGAAAATATAGGGGAGGGAATGCGACGGGAAGATGTTTATCGCCTCGACAGGAAAAATGTGAGTAGGATGTGTGAAAATGGGAAGTCTGTGGCCTAGCGTTTGGAAGAAAATAGGAATTAACCAGATTTTTTTTCTCTCTCTCTCACTCTCTCACACTCTCACACTCTCACACTCTCACACTCTCACACTCTCACACTCTCACACACTCACACACTCACACACTCACACACTCACACACTCACACACTCACACACTCACACACTCACACACTCACACACTCACACACTCACACACTCACACACTCACACACTCACACACTCACACTCTCACACTCTCACACTCTCACACTCTCACACACTCACACACTCACACACTCACACACTCACACACTCACACACTCACACACTCACACTCTCACACACACAAGACGAAGACTTTTAGAATTATAGAGATGTCCTTTCACACTGAACTCTGGGTGGGCAGCTGACCGTGATAATCTCATTTACCGAGGGGAGGGTTTCTTCACCTCGCCACACCAATGTCCCAGATCTTCCATTTCACTCTTAATCTGAATGTGGAAACAGCAGCAGGGGCAGCGGTTATTGCCATTCTCCTGCTGCGTTGGACATGGTGGTGCCGTGTATTGGAGGGAGGTTCCACTGGGCTCTCGATGACGGGACAGCAGGACCCGGACTTGACCAGATATCTGAAACAGCCCAAACTGTGGTGTGGGGGAAAATCCCTTGCTCTGTAATAGCAAACAATCGGTAATAACAATCTCCCAGCATGTGTCCTTTATAATGAGAGTACACTGTACACCTTATTGCTCAAAATATTCTCCAGTAACTTGCCTGCCACAAAGGTCTGGTTCACTGGTCTATATTTCCCAAGCTTTTCCTTGTTACTTTTCTTCTTTAGAGGCACAGCATTAGCCAACCACCAATCATCCGGCACCTCACTGTATCTAACGATGATTGATATATCTCCATCAAGGCTTCTGCAATTTCTTCTCTAATTTCAAACAGCGTCCCCTGATATATTTGGTCAGGCTCGGGTGATTTATCAAAATTTATATGCCTTAGGATGTCTAGCGCCTACTTAACCATAATACTGTCCTCAAGACATCACAGTTAACAATTCCAAATTCATCACTTTTGTTTGGATTACTCTGGCCTCTGTCTTGTTATGCATTGTGAAAGTCAGGTTTTTTTTTAAACTTTGGTGAGCAAACTGACGAAGATGTGGTTGAATGCTCCATTGGTGTCCTGCATTGCCAACTACCTGACTGGACGACCACAATATTTCTGTCTACCGAACTGTGTCTCGGACATGGTAGTGAGCAATGCAGGGGCCCCACAGGGGACGGTCCTCTCTCCCTTCCTGTTCACCATCTACACCTCAGATTACAGATATAACTCTGTGACTCCTGCCACCTGCAGAGGTTTTCAGAAGACTCTGCAATTGTGGGCTGCATCAGTGAGGGGAGGGATGCTGAACACAGAGGTGTAGTCAACGACTTTGTTGGGTGGTGTGGGCTGAATCACCTGCAGCTCAACACTGACAAGGCTAAGGAGTTAATGGTGGACTTTACGAGGCGAGGAACACCCCTGTCCCCTGTCTCCAAAAATGGTGTGGCTGTGCAGTGTACCAAGGAGTAACAAATGCCTTGGAGTGTACCTGGACAGTAAACTGGAATGGTCCAGGAATGCTGAGACCCTGTAGAAGAAGGGACAGAGCCGCATGTACTTTTTGAGAAGGCTCCGCTCCTTCAACGTCTGCAGTAAGATACTGCAAAAGGTCTACCATTCGGTGGTAGCCAGTGCCATCTTCTTCGCTGCCATGTGCTGGGACAGCAGAGCGAAGGTCGTGGATGCCAATAGAATTAACAAACTCATCAGGATGGCTGGCTGCGTCCTGGGGGCGGAGTTGGATTCATTGGAGGTGGGCTTGGAGAGGAGGGTGCTCCACAAACTATGGAGCATTCTGGACAATACAGCTCACCCCCTCCATGACACACTGGTCAACCTGAGGAGTACCTTCAGCAATAGACTGGCTCCACCACGATGCAGAACAGAACGCCACAGGGTATCCTTCTTTTCTGTGGCAATCAAACTACAACTCCTCCCCCTTCTGTCATGGTGTCAACTGAGACTGATTTCCCCCCCCACCCCCCTCCCCAATCTTTGTACATCCCCAATCCTTTCCACTCTTCACTTTAATTCCATCCTGGGATAAATAAAATTCTATCGTATTGTTTTGTTATCGCAACATTCTCCTTGAAAAGTACATCCTAAAAGTAGACAGGTTTTTGTTTTTGTGCTTTTCTTTTGGCCTTCGCTCTGCAAAGAGATGTTGATCAGGAAAAATATCAGCAACTGATGATGTGATCTTTGCCTCGTGATAGGTGACAAAATGGGGTATTGATGGACTTCTGACCATTTTAAACATTATAGGAACCATTTCTGATTTCAGTGCCTCTTCATCAGTCTGATGTATTCAAACACTTAAATTGTAGTCTCTCTAAGGTGAGCCTATGTCAATGAATAGTATTGCTACTCCTTTGGTTACATTTGTCAGAATCTGGATGAATCCATGTTATGTCTCATTCTCAAGTATTTATGTAACACAGTGGAATTTATTAAACTCTTATCTATTGTGTCAGCTATACATCCACACAAGATGACATTTCCTGTCCTTTGCCCTGAAAAATATATTGATTTACCAATCAGAAATTTTCTCATTTTCCAAGCATTTTATATTTGTAAAAAACAGTGGGTGCATGTTGCGCAGGTCTTCCAATAGATTCTGGCATAGTTTTTCTTCCAACTTAACTTGGGATAGAGCCTGCCTCTTCATCATTGATGCGACTGTTTTAAAGCAGCAAGTTCAGAATCATCCACTCCCATTGGGAAGAGTTCAAGAAAACAAATTGGGTTTTTGTCCTTTTACTGACTTCTGAACACTTTCACTTAATAAAGTAATTTTCTTTGAATATCTTGTTATTTCCTATTAATGTGGGGCTCACCTTGGAAGGCCTTCTTGGTAGACCTGCATTTTCATTGGTAAATTCTCTGTTGTTGGTGTGGAATTTTCTGATTTGTTCTTGGAAGCTTACCTATGTCATTTGAAAATGTGAATTAATCCATCTAGACTTGAGCAATGTCAAATTGATTTGCCTTACGGTGGAGGATATGGATTAAATATGAATAACTGTTTTGTTTAGTGGAAGGCCACATTTGGAATATTGTGTTCAGTTTTGGTCACCTTACTACAAGAAGGATGTGGTTCTGCTGGAAAGAGTGCAGATAACTTGTACAAAGATGTTTGCCAGGACTTGAAGGCCTGAGCTGCAAGGAGAGCACGTAAGATTAAGGTGAGATGGGAAAGATTTCAAAGTAATCTGAGGGGCAACATTTTCACACAGGGTGGTGGGTATATGCAACAAGCTGCCAAAGGAGGTAGTTGAGGCAGGTACTAAACAACATTAAGGATATTGGACAGGCACATGGATAGTAAAGGTTTCAAGGGAGATGAACTGTATGCAGAGAGATGGGACTAAAGTAGATGGGGCATCTTGGTTGATATGGGCAGGTTGGGCTGATGGGTCTGTCTCTGTGCGGTATGACTATGCCTCTTAAGTTTGAATATCCAATATTTGTCATGTCAAGCAGAAACTGCAGAAGGAGAAAAAGGTAAAGGCAACATCTTTAAATTAATTTCCAGGTGCATCATGAAAATGTTTTGAAAGAACTTTTAAAAACTTAAAAAAGAACTTTTTAGGAAAGGGATTGAAGCAATCCCTTTGGCTAAATGCTCCTACTCCAAGGGCAATATGCAGGACTGAAGCTGTGTTTGCAGCTAAGAATTGGCATAAAGTTGATATGGTATGAAGAGTTCATTGTTGAAGTATGAGATGCCAGGGAAGATTAGCCAGAGAAGATAAAGCAGAATGGTGACAATAGACAATAGGTGCAGGAGTAGGCCATTCGGCCCTTCCTGCCAGCACCACCATTCAATGTGATCATGGCTGATCACCTCCAATCAGTACCCCGCTCCTGCCGTCGCCTACGCTATCTTTAAGTCCTATCTAGCTCGCTCTTGAAAGTATCCAGAGAACCGGCCTCCACCGCCCTCCAAGGCAGAGAATTCCACAAACTCACAACTCTCTGTGTGAAAAAGTGTTCCTCATCTCCGTTCTAAATGACTTACCCCATATTCGTAAACTGTGGCCTCTGGTTCTGGACTCCCCCAACTTAGGGAACATGTTTCCTGCCTCTAGCGTGTCCAAACCCTTTATAATAAGATTTTAAATAAGATCCCCTCTTATCCTTCTAAACTCCAGAGTATACAAGCCCAGCCGCTCCATTCTCTCAGCATATGACAGTCCCACCATCCCGCAAATAAACCTTGTAAACCTACGCAGCACTCCCTCAATAGCAAGAATGTCCTTCCTCAAATTAGGGGACGAAAACTGCACACAATACTCCAGGTGTAGCCTCACTAGGGCCCTGTACAACTGCAAAAGGACCTCTTTGCTCCTATACTCAACTCCTCTTGTTACGAAGACCAACATGCCATTCGCTTTCTTCACTGCCTGCTGTACCTGCATGCTTGCTTTCATTGACTGATGAACAAGGACCCCCAGATCCCGTTGTACTTCCCCTTTTCCCAACATGACACCATTTAGATAATAATCTGCCTTCCTGTTTTTGCCACCAAAGTAGATAACCTCACATTCATCCACATTAAACTGCATCTGCCATACATCTGCCCACTCACCCAACCTGTCCAAGTCACCATGCATTCTCATAGCATCCTCCTCACAGTTCACGCTTCCACCCAATTTTGTGTCATCTGGAAATTTGCTAATGTTACTTTGAATCCCTTCATCTAAATTATTGATGAAATCAAGATCAAGCATACAATAAAATCCATCCTAGGTTTAATAAAGGGGAAATAAGACTGATTTTACCTAGCATTAAATAATACAGCGTTGGGAAATCCAGTTTTAGATTGAAGACATTTTTAATAATCCTGATGCAGATGATCCAGTCCTACAGGAAAGCAATCTGAAATATTAATCCTCCCCTAGCTTCCCCTGCTCTTGTTTGGCCCACTGAGTTATTTCAAAAGTTTGTCTTTTGCTCCAGATTCCAGCATCTATAGGCTCTTGTGATACATTTATATTTAATTTTTTTTAATCTTTCAAATGTCAACGTACGTGCATCTTGGGACTTCTGAAGTTGTGAAAGGGTTAAAATATCCTCTTTTCACCCTACTCGGTGCAAAACAGGTGCTCGACGTTCACATAGATACATAAACGAGCCATCTACAGATTGCAAATATCTCTTAATTTGTGATTGAATATAGCATTTTAAATGCTAGAAGGTGCAATCTGTAAAATTGAAATATGACTTTCCTTGTTGAAATCTGCATTAACCGAGGAAAGAGGCATTTTTAAATAATAGTAGCAATGTGAAATTGATTTGCCTTACGGTGAAGCATATAGATTAAACATGGATAACTGTTTTGTTTAGTGTAAATGGTGATCCTTTTTCCTAATGTACAACTTGGGATGTGAAACAGGATTGTTGTGGCTTTCTCTTCGGGTCTATTTAGACAAATTCAAGCTCACTTCCAGACACTGTCACTGTCGGTCACTTTCATTTAATTTCCTCTCCCCATCTTACCATTGCTATTTTGTGTGCCATTTGTTGAGAGTTAATCATATCCAAACTAGCTATAAAGCAGCGATGTACTCTGCAACCTATGATTCCTGGATGAGGGATAGTATTCCATGGCCGTCCGAACTGTGCGACCGCACCCCCATTTATTCCCCCAGAGTAAGAAAGCATATCTCGGACCCGCAAACGCTCAACATAGGAGCACCGCAAGATGCATAATCTCCCCTCTCCACTATTCTCGCCACACCAATGACTGCACCTCCACAGACACCTCTGTCAAGCTTCTCAAGTTTGCGAACGACACAACCCTGATTGGACTGATCCAGGATGGGGATCTCTGTACTCTTTTCAGTTTGACATCTTTCCTATAACATGGTGCCCAGAACTGAACCCAATATTCTAAATGCGGTCTCACCAACGTCTAATACAACTACAACATGACCTCCCAGCTTCTATACTCAATACTCTGACTGATGAAGGCCAAAGTGCCCTGTTCTGTGACGTTTCACAGAGTGCTGGAGTGACTCAGCGGGTCAGGCTGAGTATAGAAGTTGAGAGATCATGTTGCAGTTACACAAGAAGATGGCGAGGCCACATTCAGAGTATTGTATTCAGTCCTGGGCACCGTGTTATAGGAAATATGTCATCAAACTGGAAAGGGTACAGTGAAGATTTAAGAGGATGTTGCCAAGACTAGAGGGCCCGAGCTATAGGGATAGGTTGTGTAGGCTGGGACTCTATTTCATGGAGCACAGGAGGATGAGGGATGATCTAACAGAGGTGTATAAAATCATGATTTGAATAGATATAGTTGAGTCTTTTGCCCAGAGTAGATGAATCGAGGAGCAGAGGACATAAGTTTAAGGTGAAGGGCAAAAGATTTAATAGGAATCTGAGGGGTATGTTTTTCACACAAAGGGTGGTAGGTGTATGGAACAAGCTGCCAGAGAGGTAGTTGAGGTGGGGACTATCGCAACATTTAAGAAACAGTTAGACAGGTACATGGATAGGACAGGTTCAGAGGGATATGGATCAAACGTGGGCAGGTCGGACTAGTGCAGATGGGACATGCTGGGCTTAAGGGCCTGTTTCCACACTGTATGACTCTATCTATCTTTCCCTCTCAAACCCATTCTCCTGCCTTCTCCCCATTACCTCTGACACCAGTATCAATCAAGAATGTTTACAAATACACAGGACTAGAGGTTAAAAATCCAAAGTGCCAAATATCAATTTACTCCCGATGGTGATGGGAGCCTTCTGCACTCACCTATGCTCCTCCGATGTTGAGAAAGGCTAGGCAGACACGTCATTGGGGCTATCAAGTGGGCACCTACTTTCATTGACGTTTCGCTGATTGAACCCACGACGTCTCCAGTAGGCTCAGCGGTGCATTCAGGTGTCCCAGAACCACCCCCCTCTGCACCTGTCTAGTCGGTTATTTGGGAGACCAAATGGGGTCTTTTTTCTTCAGCCAGAGCCACTGGCTACTCCGCTCTGCTACCCGTGATGTATCTTTGATGGCCTGGCTGCTGATCCCCAGGTCCTTCATCAGTATTAAGGTAGATGTTGCCACGAATCCTCGACATACCGGGGAGATCTTAGCTCTCCAGCCCCGCTGTTCTGCCTCCGCTGCAAGCTCTGTATATCGCAGTTTCTTTCTTTCGAAGGCTTCCTGCACAGCATCCTCCCAGGGGACTGTGAGCTCCACAAAGTACACCATGTGCTGAGAGTTTGACCAGAGCACAAGATCAGGCCTCAAGTTGGTGACGGCTATCTCTGATGGAACTGTAAGCCGTTGGTCCACATCCACCTGCATCTGCCAATCTCGGGCTGCCTCCAGCTGTCCAGGCCTGGCCCTTGGTGGAATTTTCCATTGCTTTTGTGTGTGTGTGTGTGTGTCTGTGTCCCGAACAAAGGCAATTGTCTTAACTGGGTTGGTTGTTCTGGGCGGCAGGGCATTGTTGGCTGTTCTCCTGCGTTCCAGAGTCGCTGCCAGGCATTTGAGCACTTGATTATGTCTCCAGGTTACCGTCCTTGGGAGAGGCTTTCTTTACACCCAGTGAGGATGAGCCTAAGTGTGGCTGGTGTTGAACACAGGGGGCATGATGGATCTTCGCCCATCCATTGGTTGAGATTTTTTGGGCTCGGAAGGACATCATAGGTTGCCCGAATGAAGAAACCTATCCTGCTCGCCTCCATCTCCCACATGTCCTGCCAGCTGATCTTCCTCTTTTCCACACTCTTCCATCTCATCCACTGGCCCTGTTTAGCTTGCGACACAGCCTTGGCACACCTACTCAACTCCTCCTGTCGGTGGACTTCGGCCGCGACCAACTTCCGGTGCTCCAGTGATGATGTCTTGTTCCAGCACGGTCGCTTTCCCCCAAGCCACTTCTTCCATGTTGGATTTGCCCTACTATGTCACCTTGGTGGAGAGCAGATTTTGCCTGCTGTGTCGCATTCTTAGCCGTCCACTTCTTTCCTGTTGCCAGGGTTGGAGCAGCAGCTCGGATGACAGTGTCCCTTGATTCTGCCAGGGTAATCTCTAGTCTGACTTTAGTGCACTTGTACTCCACTGTGAGACTAGAGAGAGGCAGCTGGAGTACCCCCTGACCGTACAGGCCTACGCTGCTCAGGCACCGAGGAACACCTAACCACTTTCTCACAAAAGAGCTGATTGTTCTTTATATCTTCTCGACTCTTGTGAGGGTGATGTCATACATGGTTAGTGGCCACATAAGGTGAGGTAGTAACCCAAACTGCAGGCACCAGATTTTCAGCTTTCCAGGCAGTATGGATCGGTCGATGTTCGCCAGACCTTTGATGACTTCTTGCCTAAACTCGTTAACCTGATCAGTGTCTTTCAGTTTGGAGTTATACCATCTTCCCAGATTTTTGATTGGCTTCTCTGACACAGTTGGAATAGGTTCTTGATCAATGAAGAACCTTTGATCTGTCAGTTTGCCTTTGATTATAATGCTTCTTGATTTGGATTGCTTGAATTTCATTCTAACCCCAGTGATGTTCTCTTGAAGCTTCCCTAAAAGGCGCCTGGTGCAAGGTGCTTTGTTGTTATGATTGTCATGTCATCCATGTAGGCCTTGATGGGTGGTAGACGGACTCCAGACTTCAGCCACTCGCCACCCACTACCCACTTGGAGGCCCTTATGATGACTTCCATGCCATTGTAAAAATCAATGGGGAGATAGACACTCCGCCATAATGCCAATCACCATGCAGTGCCATGTGGCCGTGAAGTCAGGTGTGGTGAAACAGAGCTGCAGATCTTGAAAATAAGCCTTGACCTGGCTTGCGATAGCCTCTGGTATTCTAAATAAGTCAAAGGATGCCCAGAGGAAACTGTGAGGGACAGTTCTATCAATCTCCTCCACAGCTGTCTGTGGCAATGAAGTCCACAGTTCACCACCCTCTGAATTAAGAAATTCCTGCTCATCTCCTTCCTAAAGGAATGTATTTTAATTCTGAGGCTGTGGCCACTGGTCCTAGACTCTCCCACTAGTGGAAACATCCTCTCCACATCCATTCCATCCAGGCTTTTACCAGGCTGGGAGAGACGGCCACAGCTTTACACCGTGTCCCAAAGCTTGTGTCCTGTCCTGCATCACCCAAGGTCACAGAGACGTTATAGGAGAGGGCAAGCACCGTAACAAAGTAGCTCACGATGGTTTGGGTAACATTCAGAAATGTCTATGCATGTCACATCATGAATATTACTGAAGAATGGTCTTGACCCAAAATATAATCTATACCTTTTCTCCAGAGATGCTGCCTGACTCACTAAGTTACTCCAGCACTCTATGACATGTCATCTATCCATGTTCTCCAGAGATGCTGCCTGACCCGCTGAGTTACTCCAGCACTCTGTGAAACGTCGCCTATTCATATTCTCTGCAGATGCTGCCTGATCCGCTGAGTTACTCCAGCACTTTGTGTCCATTTTCCCTTCACCCATCTGCCCAAGCCCACTCTTTCCACCCATAAACCTCTCTCTGCCTTTATATTTCACTTCTCTTTCAAATCTGCTCTACTTATCTACATGCTTTTTCTTCTTAACTTTTTAGTCATAGAATGATGCAGTGTGGAAACAGGCCCTTCAGCCCAACTTGCCCACACCGACCAACATGTCCCATCTAAACTAGTCCCAGTCGCATGCGTTTGGCCCATATCCATCTAAATCTGTCCTTTCCACGTACGTGTCCAAATGTCTCTTAAACATTAGGATAGTCCCAGCCCTAACCACCACCTCTGGCAGCTCATTCCATACACCCAGCACCCTTTGTGTGAAAAAGCTACCACTCAGATTCCTGTTAATTTCTGAAATATTAGTCATATATTTGGTGCAAAAATGCTCCAAAATAAGGCTGAGAAAGCATTAGAGAGCATCTAAACCCCCAGAGCTTTCAGGGTCCTTAAGCGGCCCTGGACCCTGGCATCGAGGGACTTCACGCTTCGCGCTCGTGATGTGCGCAGGGTGCACATTATTTCACATTACAATTTTTGTAATCCTGTCATGTCACCCCCCTTTTTGGAAAGCTTTGTACGGGCCTGGTATTCAGTGCGAAAGGTTAAGCAAAATGGGCTTACATATTCAGAAGTTTCAAAGAATGGTAATTTCATTGAAACCTAGATGCTGAGGTTGCTTGACGGTAAATGCAATGAGGATATTTAGCCTGTTGGGAAGTAAGTAACATGGGTCTTGGGATAAGGAGGCAGCCACCTAAGATTGAGAAGTTCACTCTGAAGGTTGTGATTCTTTATCCCACAGATTTGTGGATGCTCTGTTTCACCATTACATTTATTCATGCCAATACCTTTTCACTTCAGAGAAGCATGGGGAGGCAGAGAGTGGAGGGGTGGTGGGGAGTGCCAGGTTCTTTAAGTATTGCATACTTGCCAAGCAAGATCCATTGTGCTTTGTTATGTGGTCATAGAGCTGAAGTTTGAGGTACTTTCAAATGTTGCTGAAGTTCAATTGACTAAAACCAGGCAGCTCATGGAAGAATCCTGCTGGTAGGCAGGAGAAAGCCACTTGCCCCTCAGATTTTCCAGCCCATTCTGCCATTTAACATAACATCTTCTTTAATTATAATGTAATTCCTGATTTCTATTTACCTTGCTTATCAAGAATTTGTTTACATTCTTGCGCCTTTGAGGAATAGTTCCAAAGAGTATGATGCTCTGAATTTATTTATTTTTGCCTCATCACTATCTTAAACTGGTGACCCGTTATTTAATGCAGTGGCCACTATTTCTAAAAGCTCAGAGACTAGAGCCATTGGAATCTGCAACAAAAAAAACAATGCGAGAGAATTCAGCGGGCCAAGCAGCATCCGTGGAGGCAAAAGCTGCAAGTCAATGTTTTAGGTTGAGACCTTGCTCTAGTTCTGGATATTCTCTTTAACTCTCTCCCTTCCAACTTTCTCTTGCTATTTCTGAGATTACGTGCACTCTTGACTGGGTGATTAAAGATGCCAATTTAACTCATCTTTAAGTATTCCTCATCTGATGATGCCTAATTGTTAGATTTGCCAGTGCATTTGTTCTTTGTTATCTGCAACTGTGATATGGAAAAATGTAAGATGGGGGAAATTGAGCATTTGCACCTACCTAATTAGATGCAGCTGAATTGGCTTTAGTTTCCTTAATCTATTATAGTGCCTCAAAACAAATGGCCTTGATTGGTTCTAACGTCATTTTGAGACATGGATAACTGGTCATTTTTACGCTTGCTATATAGTATTCAAGTTTCTTTGTACGACTGAGTAGCTACGTGGCTTCAGCATTTCCGATGCAGCTACAGAGATCTGGATTTAATCAAGGCAATTGTTTGAGTAATTTACATCTCAACTTCCTGAAATTGATGATGAGCATGTATACACATTATACTGGTGCACATTTGATTATGTACTATGCTTTGGTCTCTCCCCCCGGTAAAGGAAAATTATCTTGTATTTTGGGCTTTATCCTCATTAATCTGATATTTGAGATTTAGAAGATTTTTAAATTAAATTTTGGAGCATTCTGTATTGAATTAATTGTGAATCCACAAGGGTTTTCTTAAGTAGCAAAGATAGCATTTGTAGTGTGTATTTTGACTAAGAACTGATGACTTTGTAAGTGAAGATGCTCTGCCCAAACGCCTTCCTGCAGAGCCATCCATTGCTAATTTCCCTGTAGTCCTGCTACTTCTCTTACACATGTCCATCAACTGCCCTTTGATTATTTTGCTACTTTAAGTTAAGCGGTAACTTGTAGTGCAAGATATCCTACCAGTATGTCGATGGAATGTGCAAGTAAACTGTGAAAAGTAATGAGCTCATGGAGTATGTACAGGTTTTATGCAGACAGTACCCTAGGTTAGGATTGAATCGTCCCTGGTCTTGAGGCAGATGTGCCACGACTAAAGGAAAAGGCCATTCAGCCCCTGGAGCCTGCGTCACTATTTAGTAGTCAAGGGTGTTTTATTGTCATATGTCCCAGACAGGACAATGAAATTCTTACTTGCAGCAGCACAACAGAATATGTAAACATAGTACTATGTAAACAATATAATAAACAAGAAAAATGGATCATGTCTGTTGGAGCCATAGTCATGCAGCAAGGAAATAGACCCTTTGCCACCTCTTGTCCATGCCAACTAAGGTGCCTATTCAACCTGACCCCATTGGTCTGTGGTTGGCACATAACCCTCTTAAATCTTTCATATCCATGTATCTGTTCAAGTGTCTTTGCAATGTTCTGATTGCACCTGTTCAATTGTTTTCTCCAGCAGCTTGTTCCATATACGAACCGGAAGACTTGAGGACTCTGTCCCCATAGCTCTCTGTGGCAATAAGTTCAAAAGACCCAATCCTCAGAAGATATTCTTACTCTTCTTTGCCTTAAATTGAATCATTTTATTCTGAGACTACTGGTTCTAGACTTGCCCTTGAGAGGAAGCATCCTGTTAATATTTACACAATCTAGACTTATATGAATCTTTGTTTCAATAAGTTCCCCTCATTCTTCCAAACTCCAATGAATATTCTCAACCTGTTTAATATTTCCAAGGGAGTCACATTGGCTGTTTTTCAATCTTCTGGTATCTTCTGAGTGTGGTGCTTTTTCAAAAAATATTCAGCCATTGGGTTTATTTCTGTGCAGCCTCTTGATTCAAAACCTTAGCGTGCTGTCCATTGGGTCCTGGGCACTTCTCTGCCTAGAGCTCCCTACATTTCTCCAATAATGCCTTGTAATTGGAGTTTTTATAAATTCTACCATGCTATCATCTCCCCTGCCTTGTTGCCAATGACTTGTTGTCATTTCAATAAAGAACATTAGATTTGTTTTTTTAAAAAGTTATCTACACCTCTGGATTTGCTCTGTTTTGTTTTTTTAATTTGCATCTTCTGCCCTTGACTATAAATTTATGACCTTCAGTTCCCACCTTATTATCTTCTGCAGCTACTCTCATTTCCTCCTGATTTAGTAAACCCTTTGTTCACGGAGCCTGCCCTTGTCCTAATTAAAATGCGATCTTCTGCTCTAGTTGTGATTCATCAGAACACTGGTCGTACCAAGGTTCAGGTGGAGTCCATCCCAACAGAACTGCTCTTCTTCCCCAGTATTAGGGCAGCGTTCCACGAATCTGAACCCATTTCTCCCACACCAAGCTTTCAGCCATGCATTCTCCATCAATCCTATTTACCCTTTGCCAGTTCACATGTGGTTAAAATAATAATATGGAAATTATCAACCTTGTTTTTATCAGTTTTGTTATCATTACCTTATTTCTTGTTTTAGCTTTGTTCTTAGTGCCTTCATGGACCACAGCGACTGAATCCTCCACCTCCCATTCCAACTTCTTCAGTGAAGAAGGGATATCCTTCGCTCTGTCACCAAGCAGGCAACACAGTCTTCTGGACATTTATATGCTACAGGGAGCTTTGTCTAGCCCCTTATCCATGTTGCCCTTATGACTACTGCCGAATTTCTATTAAAATTATCCAAATTTCTTAACCTGAAGACTAATTGCAATTGCATCGCCTGCCACTTTATATCAACTTGCTAAATTGAGTGAGGGGTTGGGGGGGCGCGCAGGAGGGTGGTTGGTGTTGTTTGGTCGGCAAGGGTTGATGGAGGGAAAAAGGAAGCGCTTTTTTCAATTTCAAGACATTTGACAAGTACGTTATAAGGTTAAGATGATTAACTGGAGAACCAGAGAGGTGACCAGATTTGTCGTTTAATGTCCCTAAGTGATTGGAAGTGGATTGCCTGAACAGAAATCAATGATATTAATGAAAAATTAAAAACGTATAGGTGGATTGGATATGAATGTAAGAATAGGAGTAAACTATTCAGCCCCTTGATTCATTTCCAGCACTCTTTGATCATCTCCATTAACAGTAAAATACTATTAATCCAGCATGTTTGCAGCTTTGGTGCCAGATTGGTAGAATTTCATTTCAATCATATGTTACTCCAATGAATACTCCAAGCATACATTTTAACTTTTAATTTGGACTTTACACAGCAGTATCAATTCTTGCAAACCAGACAAATTTAAAGGGAGTGTGGGAACCTGGCCTGCACGCAGTGTGTCAGTTGCTGAATCCTCTGGATTTTCAAACAATCAGAGAGCTGAACATTGGAGTTTACTTTAGCTGCCTTTTCCCCATGTGCCTTAATAAAAGCTAAAAGTTATCTCCTGGCTGTTGCTATACCGTGGTCAAAAATGGATAGTTGTGGCTATTTGCAGAAAATGGGATAAGACGGAGAAGGGATGTGGATATTGGGCATTGAACTGGAAGCCTGATAGATTATAGGAATTGGAGTAAAGTTGAAAGGGAAATTAAGAAGGTAGAGCAAAGGTATAAGAAGATATCAACAGTAAAATAAAAAAATCCAAGAGTTGTTTTTCTAACTGGGTAAGAGGCAAAAGGATATATAAGGGGAGATTTAATCAGTTAAGAACCAAAGAGGTAATCTGTGTGGAACGGAGAATGCACAAGCTTCATAATATTTTTGTACTTGATTCACTAAAAAGGGTAATTTGCCAAAGTTGTAGTTAAGGCAGAAATGTGTGCAATATTTGATGGGCTAAACATAGAAAAGAGGTTTTTAAACATAGTAAAGGGTTTATTATCTGTAAGAATGGAAATCTTGTCAGATGAAATATATCCTAAGCTGTTAAAAGAAACAGGGCAGAAAATTGTGAATGCTTTTTAAAAAATCTTCCATGGCTAAATGAGATCCCAGAGGATTAAAGGATTGTTAACGCTGTACTATTGTCTACAAAGCCAGGTCAGGATACAAAACAAATTACAGACCAGTTATTTAAACTTAAGCGAGCGGTGGGCAACCTATATGAAATCATTCTAAGAATATAAATTCTCACCTTCAAAATGCATAATCAGCTATTTTTATTTATTCATGTGATGTGGATTTCACAGACTGAGGCAGCATACAATTAATTGTCCATCCTTAATTGCTCTTGAGAGGGTGCTGGTGAGCTGCCGCCTTGAGCCACTGCAGTCCTTCGGGTATAGATATACCGAGAATGCTTTTATGGAGAGAATTGCAGGGGTTTGACAGTAATGATGAAGGAAGTGTGATATATTTTCAACTCGGGATGGTATGTAGTTTGGATGGCAACTTCTAAGGTGGTTCCCCAGTCCAGCTACACCAGCGTATCTAACTAACAATATCCAATCCACTGAAGCTGAATAAATTTTCATTCATCAATGAGGTGATGCAATGTATAATTAAGTCTGTCTTTAGGTGACAGTTAATTGTTGCCTGCTCAGTTTGAGTTTGCAAGGACAACCAGATTTGGTTCAACGATGGAGTACTGACTTCCAAAGGTAACGTGTTAATGACAGATATTATGGCTGAGTTCAATTGAATTTGGTATCAGGGAGTCCTGGCAAAACTGTTTCAATGGAATATTGGAGAAAACTCCATTGTATAAACTCGGAAGTAACACAGGAAATTGTATCGCAGTTGTAAAGCCTCAGCTGCAGGACGTCACTGTTGGACTTTGAGAAAACGCTCCTGGGACAAATGGGCCTGTTCCACTTAGGCGATTCTTTGGGCGACTACAGGTGACTGCCGCAAAATTTTCAAAAATTTTCGCCGACAGTGGCGACAATTTTTCCTGTCGTAGGTTGACATAGGTGTTGTCGTCGTTGCTGTCGTAGGTTGTCACCAGGTGTCGTAGGTGAATTCCATTAAAACTAGTTCCTGGCAAAGTGGGACAGGCCCTTAACTCTCAACGCTTGCTCCATCAATAGCCCGTATCATAAGGTCATAAGTGGACATGTCAGCTAATGATTACAAGCTGAAATGATTAATACCAATTAATGAAACAATTTGTATCCATATGTGTATTTTTACAATACTGGAGAGATTTCAGCATAGAACATTAAAAATGTCGTATCTCCACTGTTTCAAGTAGTATGGTGTTAATTTTTTCAGGGATTGTAACTCAAACGTGCAAGAGATAGTAGACATAAAATCAAGTTAGGAATTAAATTCATTCCCTAATTCAACCAGTTTATATCTCAAATATATACATTTTTAGGACACCAATCATGTGACATGCTTTGACACAATGAAATAAAGAGGCAATTTCTGCATTAATCTCATTATAATTCAAAACATTTTCAAGTTTGTTGCTTTGCAGAGATGCATGTTTCACAATAATAAGCAAAACTATTGATTAATTTGGCATCAAGTACTCTGAATGGCCATATTTCAAAGAGTGTAACGGTGGCTACTCTTGGTGTCCACCTTATTTTAGAGTAACCACCGTTATACCACAATGCTAAATTAAGACCAAAGAACTTCCCAATGAGATTGAACATTTTCTAGTTTGAAGAACTCAATAGATAATGAAATTATGAGAAGAAAGTAATCTTCACATCAAGATTCTATAAAATCTAATGCATGCCAAAATTAATGAATGTCCACCATCACACGCGTAACACCAGCATTTTGCAGTAGCTATATTTTCATCAAATTATGTACCTGCAGTCTCATATTATGTATGGACAATTACGTCCATAACATTTATTCAAAACATGAGAAAGAAATCACACACAAAAATACTGGAAGAAACGAGTTACTTTCATTTTGGTGTCCACCCTTGGACACTGTGTAACGCGTGCAAAGCACGTTTCAGTAGATAACAGGGATATTGCTCATTTGGTCACATACTCCATGTTTATAGCAAGAAAGTACATTTGTATGTTGAAAAACAGCAAAAGTGAAGAAATCAGCTATCATGCTTTAGAAAAAAATGACTTTCTAAGTTTCATGTAATGGTTGTTATGGTGGACACCAAACATAAAGTGCAAAAAAACGCATAGGAAGGCATGTTAAACAAGGAATTTTGTTCATTAATGAAATGTTCTCAAACTTCATGAACTATTTCTCCCTGTCATGTACTGCCGCTGTGAGGGTTTTTGATTAATCTGAATCATGTTGAAATAATTGTGAACTTCAGTTTTATGTATGATGTCATACATTTTGTACCCAGTATTGTAAAAACACACATATGCAGCTAGGTGAAACTGAGGGCTTGAGGTACAAGAGACTGACAATATCCACCAAGAGATCCACAAGTATGACTGTTACCAAACCACTCACCATCAGTATCCTGGGATGGGATTCAACTTCGATCAAAAATTTAATTGGGGAAGTCTTAATTGCTGTGACAACACAACGGCCATAATAACTCAAACAGTGAAAATAAACTTATAACTTTCCATAGTTAGCACTGAATAACTGGTAAATTATCAGTTGGATTTTTGCCATGTAAAAGAATAGTCTCAAGCTAAGCTCGTCTGACTGCCGAAATACATCTTCGAACTATCTTCCACTGAATGATGGAGTGCTATCATTTACATGGTTACTTTGAGAATTGTTAATTCAGAAAAAAGTGTAGCTTGGGTGGTTAAAATAATAAGAAACAAGTTAATATACTCCGTTTTTATCCAATTGTGCTGGGTTTGCAACTGAGACAACAGATTTTGCTTCTTTCATTAAACTCTTGAGTGATTTCTATTGCTCAGAACCATGTCTCCAAATTGAACTGTCAAAAATAAAAAAAACAGAAAAACAGAGGTGCATTAGGAAGTTTAAGTTGATCAGTAGAATGTTTACAGTATTCAGACAATACACCACACACACAAGTCAATCCGTACAGTGTTTCTGATCCGAAAGCAATGTGTGAAATTATAGCAGTCTGATTTTGAGATTTATGCCATTTTTGTATTAATTAATGTAAACTTTCTTGTACATTTAATGCTTTATCATCTTTTCAATGTGAATGCATAGTATTATACATTTTTTAAGATGAGCTCAAAGACAACCTGATAGTTAGCTGTAATGAATTTCTGCACTGTAATGATTAAAAGCATTACACGTTTACACATCAACATTTTTCAGTACAAATAAACAAAAACTGAATTTTGATCAAGTGCAGTTGATGAAGTGGGAACTGGTTTGCTGTGTTAACAGTGGATAATGCCTTTAAACCTGTATCATATTATTGAAGATACCATTGTGATCGATATTAAAAGCGGAATCATTTATTTCTAGATTTTAAATGTCAAATACCGATGTTACGCTAATTTTAGCAATTGGGACCATAGTGTTTCAAAGAACAAGTGCTTGAGTTGCACATCGAAGGGTATATACGGGTCCATGGGGGATGAAGGTATTTACTTAAATATAATGAATTAACATCTTTCATGCAAGTTTGTAAATTGAAGCAATGAATCAAAAAATGTAACCTTTATTGGAAGGCTGATTCTCTCAACTAACAGAAGCCTTAACTATGTAACGGTCTTGTAGGTAATCTCACACACACACACACACACACACACACACACACACACACACACACACACACACACACACACACACACACACACCCCACACCCCCACCCCACACCCCACACCCCCCCCACACCCCCCCCCCTCCTGAAATTTGCGCTCATTAAATGTATGACACTACCACTAAAAAAACGATTCTTTTTCCACATTGTGCTCATTATACTCCTTTATGCTATGCTCAACGCAATGTCGCAACTGAATGCTGCCTGCCCGCTTGCAAACCAGGGTGGTTGTCTACATGCAAAGTTCTTCAATCACTTGAGGCACAAGTCACACTGTTGGAAGGATAAATTAGGTTGGTTACTTTACAGATATAGTGCAGAAACAGCCCCTTCGGCCCACTGAGTTTGCACCAACACTAACGTTGCTCCTCACACTATTATCCTACATACACTAGGTACAATTTGCAATTTTGCCTATGCCAATCAACCTACAAACCCGTATGTCTTTGGATTGTGGGAGGAAACTAGAGCACCTGGAGAAAACCCACGCAGGTCACCGGGAGAACGTACTGTATAGACAACACCTGTAGTCTGGATCGAGCCCCGTCTCTGGCACTGTAAGAGAGGCAGGAGAATGGGAATATGAGGGAGATATGATTGAATTATGGAGCAGACTTGATGGGCCGAATGGTCTAGTTCTACTCCTATTCCTTATGACCTCATGACAGCAACTCTACCGCGGCGCCACTGTGCTGTAATTTAATGAAATTAGTTTAAAGGTTTTTGTAGAAGTGGATGTGTTAGGGATGGAACTCTAGGGACATACATACACATTTGAAGGCATCGTCTTCTATTGTGGAATGAGGGGATTGACTATAATAGGTAGCATAGAACATTGTTCGGTAAGATATTATTGTGGAACTGGAAGCAGGAAACGCTACCAAGACATCTAAAGGCTGAGGTTAGAGATTTTTCTTGAATTATTGGCAAAAATAGTGATTGTAAATATACAGGGGCCAAATATGTTACATGGAAGATTGCAATTGACATTTAAGCCCCATTTAATTGAGGTTTGTGGCATGTGGGTAGATGTGTTTCCGTCCTCTGTGGAAAAAGTTGATCCCTGTGGTTCCTATTAAATATTTTTCCTTCGTGTTAAACCTATAGACCCTCGTCAAAGATACCTGGGGACCAGTTGTGGGATTTCTGTTTTAGAAGGATACTGAAAAGGTAATGTGAATGCGTGAGGATACTACTAGTCATGAGAAGCGAGTCTCATTCTATTTAGTTAAGAGAGAATAATAATGCAGATGTATCTTGCAAGAAAACCATTAGCCCAATGTATCACGGTAGAGTGTTGAGATAGGGGATGCATGGTTTTCTTTCTGGTGTTACAGGTGACCCTTATTTTATAGGGGGAATTTGTGTTCCGAGAAAACTGATAGAATTATGATTTTCCATTGCGCAAAGCAGTGTGATCTGAGCATGTGGCAAGAAAATGCAAGCTGCAATGCTATTCATTATTCTACATCAATTACGTCCCATAAATCAAATTTTGGGGTAGTCACTTGTGAATTTTGTAGGGGCAAGTTTCTGTATCTGAATGGCTGTAATGCAGGGGGTCGCATTTATTTAGAGATACAGCATAGGAACAGGTCCTTCGGCCCACCGGGTCTATGCCAACCAGCGATCACCCTGTATGCTAACACTATCCTACACAAGCGATAAGTTACAATTTTACTGAAGTCAATTAGCCTACAAACCTGTATGCCTTTGGAGTGTTGGAGAAAACCCACATAGTCACAGTGAGAACATACAAACTCCATACAGACAGCATCTGTAGTTAGGATTGAACACAGCTCTCTGGCAGCAGTTCTACTGCTATGCCACTGTGCTGTTCCGTATCAGAAGCTCTTAAGTCTTTGGGCTGAAAGTGGTGAATTTCCCCAGGTATCGTCCATGAGGGTCAGCTTTGATTAATTGAGTAATATCTTGCCATCATATTTGGTCAAGCTTTGACTTCAAAGCAAACCCATTATATGTTTTGCCAGACATTTGAGGATGTGAGCTGCCAAAAATTCTGCTTATGCAATTTTATGTCCAACTTCATTTGCGAGAATTGCAATTCAAACTCTTAAATTTTAATTGAATTGAATAAATATTATTAGCCAAGCATGTATACATACATGGAATTTGCCATGGTGTTTTGCTTGCAAGGATAACAACATGATATACAATTGAAAATAAAAGAATATAATTTAAAAGTGTGAAGAATAAAATAAAATATCAGAGCAAAAGGAGGCGACAGGTTTTTGGCTGTTGAGTAGAGCTACTTCTTCCTCTTCTTAAGCCCTTTGCTCCTTTAGGGAGCAAATGCCATTGACAAATGTCCTCCACCTCACTCGGTTGTTGGCAGTTCTTTCGAGATCGCCCCAGTTGAGCCCACTCTCAGACATTTCTGTCTGGACACTTCTTCTCCAGCTGTTCCTGGGCAACCTCTTTTCCCTTTTCCTTGGGGGTTACATTTCAGGGCTTGCTGGGTGATGTTTGTGGCAGGTTTCCTGATGGTGTGTCCAATCCAACATTTTCTCCTTCGAATTTGTAAGTCAATGGGCTCCTGGCTTGTTCTTTTCCACAGGTCCACATTGCTTACTTTGTCTCTCCACCAGATGTTAAACATTCTCCTAAGGCAGGTGGTAATGAATGTTTGCAGCCTGTTTGTAGTGTGTTTTGTTTTCCATGTCTCTGATCCATACAGCATCACCTTTCACATTTGAGTTAAAGATGCGGATTTTGGCGTTGATTGTGATGTGTTTTGAGATCCAGATCTTCCTGAGCATGTGAAACACCACACTATTGAAACACTATTGAAACACCACCTTATTGATTCTACTTTTTATGTCTGCCTCTGCCCCTCCGGTGATGTCCACAACACTGCCTAGGTATGTGAATGTTTCGATCGCCTCTAGAGCAGTGCTGTGCATAAGGATAGGGTTGCTGATTTTTGGTTACTGCTCGTGGGGAAAAAAGCTGTTTTTATGTTTGGCTGTGACTGCTTTGACAGTTCGGAGTCACCTCCCAGAGGGAAGTACTTCAAAGCGTTTGTGGCCAGGGTGAGAGAGGTCAGAGAGGATCTTACCTGCTCGCTTCCTGGCCCTTGCAGTGTACAGTTCATCAATGCAGCCAACAACCTTCTCAGCTGATCGAACAATGAGCTGTAGCCTCCACATTGGTTTGGTGGCTGAGCCAAACCAGACCATGATGGAGATGGCGAGTCTATGATGGCAGTATAGAATTGGACCATTATTGCCTGTGTTTTCTCAGCTGCAGCATGAGGTACATCCTCTGTTGAGCCTTTTTGACTGTGGAGTCAATGGTGGCCTCCCATTTTAGTCCTGGAGATGATGGTTCCAAGGAACTGAAATAACTCCACAGATGTGACTGTGGTGTTGTTGATGGGGGGAGTTCTCCTAAAGTCTACAATCAATTTGACTGTCTTAAGAGCATTGAGCTCCAGGTTGTTGCGATGGCAGCAGGACGCCAGCTGCGTCACTTCCTGTCTGTAGGCAGATTCCTCCCCATCCTGGATCAGCCCCATTTAAGGGTTTCAACTTGTATTTTGGTTTGAAATCAGTTGATGAAAATGATTTTAAATGATATCTTGTAGCTGGGCTTGTTAGTCTTGTTTCTGTTTCTATTTATGTTAATAATACTAGTTTGCAATTTATTGCTTGAGAATTACAGCTTGCTGTTGCTTGCATTCAAAACATAGCTAAAAACTCTGGGTGATCATTTATTTTCCAATGTCTCAAAGGGTTGTATTTGCATCATTTGTGTACTGTACTTATCCAGAATCTTATCTATTCACGGGAATCATGGCCCCAAATGAGGAAATGCATACTTTAGTTTGTGATGTGAAAAGTATTTCAATACACAAGGGGAGACATCCTTTGTGAGAGTGAACCAGAGATGCTGCCAAACCTGCTGAGTTACTCCAGCATTTTGTGTTTATCTTTGGTATAAACCAGCACCTGCAGGTCCTTTGTATTACATCCTATTTTCCACTTTCAACACCATATTTCTAACCAAACTAATCTTCAAACTCTTGGACCTAGAGCCACTCAGCATCCGGAACCTAGATTTCCTAACCTGTAGACCACAATCTGTAAGGATATGCACAAAACATCCTCGACGGTAACACAGATCCCCCCCCCCCCCCCCCCCCCCGATATCATGTCCTCAGCCCCTTACCGTACTCGGCATGGGCGGAAATCCCGGTGGGGGGGGGGGAACAATCCCCCCCCCCCCCCCCATGTTTTGTAATCCAGATTTTGAAATTCGGTGAAAATAAATTCTATTAAAAATCTCCGCTTCCAGCGAGACAGTGGGGGTGGGACTGGTGATTGAGGGCGCCGATTGGACGAGAGAGATGTCGGTCAGCAGGCAGTGGGGACGGGACTTGATGATTCAAGAAATTGCACCCCCCCCGCCCCTTGTTTTTATAGCAATTTCCACCCCTGGGTGTGGTAAGGGACTAATGATAATCATGCGTTTTTGGCCAAATTCTGCTTAAACCCTGGTCATAATTTTGCACATGTCACCATTATAGTGGGGCCATATCTCAAAAAATAACGAGGTGGAGCGCAAAAAAAGAGCTTGATAACGGTGTATTGAAGATGAAAAGGAGCTGGTCATCGGGCAGGAATGCACATCCAAGTCTATATCAATGGTGTTGAAGTAGAGATACCTCTCAACCCCAACCCCCCCCCCCCATTGACTCCAACTGCGCTTTATGCAGTCTTGGGAATGCACCCAACAATATCGAGGACTTCTCACACCCCAATAATTTATTACACCCCCTCTCCCATTAGGCAAAATATACAAAAGCTCGAACACTGCCACTAGATTAAAAAAACCGTCTTTTCTGCTGATACCATTCTTGATCAAATTTCTCAAATGTTATTTTTAATTTTTAACGGTATTTTAGATCTTCCAATCTACCTTGTTGCGACCTTTGCCTTTTTTTAAATTCTGCACTTTCTCTGTAGCTATAACATATTATGCACTCTGTTTATTTTCTCTTTTACACTGCTCATGTTTGGTCTGATTGTACTTGTGTTATCGGCCTGGGTAGCGCTCAAAACAAAGTTTTCCACTATCTTGATGTACATGACAATGAAATACCAAGATAATATCTTTACTCACGAGCTTGAGAATGGATAAGAGAATTTTCCAGTCATGAGCCCTGCTGTTAGTTGCTTCAAAATACACTTTTTTCATATTATACTGAAGGAAAACCTTTGCACTGAATATATTTAAAGATGTTGATTTGAATACACTATTCAGTTTTCATGAAATGTTAATTCAAGTGATGTTTATCATGAGAGCAAGCCATAGGTGAGTACATGAAAATGAGAATATACAGTGCATTCAGAAAGTATTCAGACCCCTTAACCTATCCACATTTTGTTACGTTACAGCCTTATTTTAAAATGGATTAAATTATTTTTTTTTATCAGTCTACATACAATACCCCACAATGAAGAAGCGAAAACAGGTGTTTAGAAATTGTTGCAAAGTAATTAAAAAGAAATAATTGAAATATCACATTTACATAAGTATTCAGACCCTTTGCTATGACACTCAAAATTGAACTTGGGTTCATCCTTTTTCCATTGATTATCCTTCAGATGTTTCTACAACTTGATTGGAGTCCACCAGTGGTAAATTAAATTGATTGGACATGATTTTGGAAAGGCACGCACCTGTCTGTATAATGTCCCACAGTTGGCAATGCATGTCAACAAAACCCAAGCCATGAAGACGAAGGAATTGTCCGTTGACCTCCGAGACACAGATCTGGGGAAGGGTATAAAACAATTTCTGCAGCATTGCAGGTCCCGAAGAACACAGTGGCCTCCGTCATTCTTAAATGGAAGAACTTTGGAACCAGCAGGACTCTTCATAGAGCTGGCTGCCTGGCCAAACTGAGCAATCGGAGAAGAAGGGCCTTGGTCAGGGAGGTGACCAAGAACCCTTCTCCGATTGCTCCGCAGCTCCAGAGTTCCTCTGTGGAGATGGGAGAACCTTCCACAAGGACAACTATATCTGCAGCACTCCACCAATCAGGCCTTTATGGTAGAGTGGCCAGAAGGAAGCCACTCCTCAGTAAAAGGCACATGACAGCCCTCTTGGATTTTGCCAAAAGGCATGAGGAACAAGATTCTCTGGTCTGATGAAACCAAGATTGAACTCTTTGGTCTGAATGCCAAGTATTATGTCTGGAGGAAACCAGGCACTGCTCATCACCTAGCCAATACCATACCAACTGTGTAGCATGGTGGTGGCAGCATCATGCTGTGGGGATGTTTTTCAGCAGCAGGAACTGGGAGACTAGTATTGAGGGAAAGATGAACGGAGCAAAGTACAGAGAGATCCTTGATGAAAACCTGCTCCAGAGCATTCTGGAACTCAGACCGAGACAGAGGTTCACCTTCCAACAGGATAACGACCCTAAGCACACAGCCAAGACAAAGCAAGAGTAGCTTTGTGACAAGTCCGTTTATGTCCTTGAGTGGTTCAGCCAGAGCATGGACTTGAACCCAATCAAACATCTCTGGAGGGACCTGAAAATAGCTGTGCATCAACACTCCCCATCCAACCTGACAGAGCTTGAGAGGATCTGCAGAAAAGAATGGAAGAAATTACACACATACAGGTGTGCCAAGCTTGTAGCGTCATACCCAAGAAGACTTGAGGCTGTAATCGCTGCCAAAGGTGCCTCAACAATGTACTGAGTAAAGGGTCTGTAACTTATGTCAATGTGATATTTCAGTTATTTATTTTTAATTATTTTGCAAACATTTCTAAACACCTGTTTTCGCTTTTTTATTATGGGGTATTGTGTGCAGGTTGATAAAAAAAAGAATTTAATCCATTTTAGAATAAGGCTGTGACGTAACAAAAATGTGGAAAAAGTGAAGGGGTCTGAATACTTTCTGAATGCACTGGAAGTTGATTATTTTCTTGGTCATGGAATAATCATTTTCAAGAAAATGTGGAGAAGCAAACAACTTCAGATCTGGAATCTTGAGCAAGACTTAGTGCCAGAGGAACTCAGTGGGTCAGACAGCACGTCTGGTGGAGGGAATGGACAAGTTACATTTTGGGTCGGCTTCCTTCAGACTGATTTCGATAGGGGGAAGAAAGCTGGCAAAGACAGGTGGGGGAAGGACAAAGCCTGGTGAGTGATAGGTAGATACAGGTGGGGTGAGGGGGTTGATTGTCAGTTGGGGTGCTGAGTGCAAGGAAGATGAATGTCATGCGAAAGGCATCTTTTATCATTTAATTTTGAAAAAAATCATTGTCAAATTCCATAAGAATCAGGTGCACAAAGGTTTATGAAGCCATCAAGGCAATAATTTGAAATGCTAAAATGTTTTATTGACAAAAATCTTTTAAATAATAAAACATAAATTATCTTTTCAGGGTAGTTCTCAAGTGAATCATTAAAAAATGGGAGTAATAGAATGCTGCTGACATCCTCTTGCGGGACAATTTAGAATGAGGGTCGTTGCCTAAAAATAAAAACTTGCTCATGTAAGACAAGTTTTTCTGAAGAGTGTCTTCTTCATCAATGGCTGTGAAAGCAGTTGCAGAATTGTGGCAGCAATCAAATCAGCCACAATGTAATTGAATCGCAGAGCAGCTCAGAGCTAAGCTATTTAAACCTGCTCCCAATCTATGTGGCCCTTATATGTTAAGATAGCGAAATGGATGTTGTGACATTTAGTGGTCCCTGGTATTCCGATAATGGTGCCGCTGCTCTTGAATCTGAACCTGGTGGAGCTAGCAACATTGAAAGCAAAGATTCTTTTTTGACTTTGGTGGCTTATAACAAGACTTAAGAACGATATTAATGGATAACTTTGTATCTGATAAATCTCTTTATAGCAAAGCATATTCATTTCTATCAAGTGACCATACCTATTACTGTGGTTCCCGTTGGCATTGTCACCTGTGCAGATTTCTAAATGCATTACATGAGCAGAAAAAACCAGGAGCAAACTAGTTGGCCCCTTGAGTCTGCCACCATTCAATCACATCGAGCAGCTTTACCAGCTGCGCCACTATGCTGCTCAACTTGTTCAGTTGTAACAGGTTATTAAGGCATCCAAACAACCAATGATTAGTCTTGGGTACACAAAAATGCTGGAGAAACTCAGCGGGTGAGGCAACATCTATGGAGCGAAATAAATGGGCAACGTTTCGGGTCAAAACCCTTCTTCAGACTAGTCTTGAATGTGTTAAGACTTTCAGAAGATTCATCATAGCATTTTTCAGTCTGTATATAAGCTATATCATGGGCCATCATCAACCTTTGGCACACGTTGTTGATTCATGTAAGCACATGTTTAAACATCAGTCACTCACCCCTTTGTCATGTTCAGAACACAACTGGAAGTAACATTCTGCAGCAGCCGGTAGAGTTCTGTTTCCAACAGATAATTGCATCGGGGGTATTATACACCTTTTATTTCACCAAGCACTTGTATAAATGGTCTGCACAAGAAACAGTCTATTAACTGTCAGAAATGGATAGTGATCTTTGACTCAGCTGTGCCTGGGATTTTAATTGACACTTACTGCTGATATCACTTAATGACTCAACCCCCACCCCTCCTCTCTGCTCCCTAATGTTGAAGGATTGTTCATTTATGGTGCCAAATAGCTATGTAGGTGGAGTCAGTCACATTATACAAAAAAATTGTCACTGAAATGTTTGTAAATTGAGCATGATCTACGTTGAGATTCTGGATTCCCAGTATTAACTCTGCTAGTTAGGAAATGCAAGCTTAAGGCACTTTGACACAACAAAAAGTGAAACAGACCATTGGACCTCTCTAAAATGAGAGTAAATGGGAAAATTGTTGAGAACTAGGAACAGTTCATTTACGGCTACTATTCAATAAAGGAAAGTGTGTATTTTCAGATTGCTGACAAATAAATAGAAAACAATTTTCTCTAAATTAAAGAGAGAAAGGAAGAAAAATAAATTGAGAATTATGAATGTTTATATTAAATGATTAAGTGTATTAGATGAAATAAGGCAGAACAATTGGAGTTAGAAAAACAAATAAAACAATTAGAGTTAGAAAACACGGCTGACCCGTCCACAAGAAAATATAACAAGATAGCTGCACTCAAATTCAAACTAAACCAGATACTCTCGGCAAAAATCAGTAGGGCATTTCAATACACCAAACAAAAACACTTTGAATTCGGCGATAAACCCCATAAACTTTTAGCAAGACAACTTTGTAAATTAGAAAATGACCGTACCATACATAAAATCAGATTGGAAAGAGGTGAACTGCTCTCACTGCCCAAAGATATCAACGAAGGATTTCAACAATTTTATCAAACCCTCTACTCGTCTCAAACAACAGCCGATTCAGTCACAATGCAGACTTTTCTGGGTAAGTGCAATCTTCCATCCCTCAGTGAGACTGAACGTGAGGAGTTGGGTGCAGAAATAACAGTAAAGGACATTTCAGAGACCATTAAATCACTGAAAAATGGAAAAACTTCTGGTCCAGGCGGGCTCAATAATGAATTTTACAAAAAAATGTAACGACATAATTTCCCCACGTCTACAAACCCTGTATACCCAAGCGTTCATGGAGCAGACCTTATCGCAGACTAGCGGAATCAATTATCACATGAATTCCTAAAAAAGATAAGAACCTTGAAGAGCAGTGATCCTATAGTGCAATTGCCCTTTTAAATACTGACCAGAAGATTCTAGCCAAGACTCTGGCTCGTAGACTCAGCCTAGTCATTGGCAAACTTGTACACTCAGATCAAACTGGGTTCATACCTAAACGACACTCATTCTTTAATCTGAGACGCCTGTTTAATATAATTTATTCACATAGAATACCGAACGAAGACCTCATAATCATCTCATTGGATGTGGAAAAAGCTTTCGACCACGTTGAATGGTCTTATCTTTTCACAGCGTTGGAAAAACTCCAATTGGGCGAAAACTTCTATATACTAACCCGACTGCCAGAATATTAACCAATCAAATACTTTCATCTAAATTTTACCTAGTCAGGGGCAATGGACAACGGTGCGCTCTCTCCCCGATACTATTTGCATTAGCCATAGAACCTCTTGCCAAGAGTATTAGGTCCCACCCAGGCATATATGGATACAATACTAAACGCACTATGAACAAAATTTCCCTCTGTGCAGACGATGTACTGTTGTACATTACTAACTCCTGAACCAGTATCCCAAATTTACTATCCATTATAGAATAATTCAACACCTTCTCTGGCTACAGAATTAATTGGAATAAAAGCGACATTATACCAATAAACGAACAAGACGTCACCCGGCTCCAACAGTTCCGCATTAGAATTGTTTCTGACAAATTCAAATACCTCAGAGTTTGCATTACAAGGAAATATTCCCTTCTGTTCAAAACAAATTTCCCTCTATTAATCACAAAACTTCATACTTGTATTAAATTTTGGAAATCATTGTCTATTTCCCTCCTCAGCAGACTAAATGCCGTAAAAATTATCTTTCTCCCGCAGAACTTATATCTAATCCAGACAATACCGATATATCTTCCCAAATATTTCTTCAAAAAAATTGATTCCATTGTTACTAATTTCATTTGGGACTACAAATGCCACCGAATACATAAATGACACCTGTGCAAATCCAAAGAGAAATGAGGACAAGCCTTACCCAATTTCCTCTTTTACTATTGGGCAACAAATATTAAAACCATAATTTTCTGGCTAGATGATTTGCATCAACAGGCCAACTGGCTAAAAATGGAAAGAGAAGATTGCTTGCCTTTCTCCATAGGCTCGGTTATCCTGTCTCCAATACACCTGAATAGGTCAATGTAAGAGCATAACCCTATAATACACGGTACTATTCGTTTCTGGAAACAGTTGAAGCTCAGTCTCAAATTAAGAGACATGTCTCTCCTTCTTCCCATTGCAAACAATCCCTCTTTAAAACCCTCTACCTTAGATGGTGTTTTCATCCAGTGGAAGACCTTTATTGGAACGGGACTCTTTCCTCCTTCCAAGAGTTGCGGGAGAAATATGATACCTACAGGTTAGGGACTATGTGAGAACATGCAGGCAAGACTACACTTCTGCAAGTCCAGACAAACTCAATGAGTGTTTGAATAGACATGCAGACACAGAGAAGTTGATATCCTACATTTACAATGTCCTTCAAAACATCAACACCCCATTATCTGAAGTTTATAGGCGAGCATGGGAGGATGAGATGGATCAACAAATCCCCAATGATATATGGGACGAAAGCTTACAATACATTAATTATTGCTTCTTGAATGCCAGACTCTGCCTGATACAGTTCAAAGTGCTGCACATGGTATTCTACTCAAAAATCAAATTGAGCAAGATTTTCCCCAGTGTTTCCCCTCTTTGCGATAAATGTCAGTCTGAAGAAGCCACCTAACCCACAGTTTTGTGCTGTGTACAAAAATAGAAAGTTTTTGCACGGATGTATTCAGCGTCATCTCCAAAACACAAAAAATCCCGTTCGAGCCAGACTCAAAATTGATAATACTGGGAATATCAGAGGCATGTATGTCGCAAACAAACTGTCTTTCAATGACGCTTTCTCAATTACGGTGTAATATCAGCAAAAAAACTCATACTTAAATTCTGGAAAAAGACTGCAGTCCCTCCAGTGAAGATGTGGATTACAGAAATGACGGACACACTACATCTAGAGAGAATTAGGTTTGTCTTCAATGATAAACTGGAACAATTTTTAAAAATATGGTCTTTTATTGAATTTCTTGAGCAACACAATCGTTGAACACAAATTCGAAACTGATCATAGGGCTGGGTGAGAGGGAGCATGGGTTGGTCGATGGATATATCTCCTCTCTTTTCTCCTTTCTTTTTTCTCTCTCGTCTGTTTAATTTAGTGTTCTGTTTGGAAAATGTTAAAAATCGAAGCTGTTCACAAAGCTATAACATTGTCAAATTTTTGGACAATTGCTTCCAATAAAATAAATATATATATTAAATAAAGAAGTAAACAAAGTGTTAGATGATTATACCAAAAAGTTAGAAATAGTGTGATGGGGGGGGGGGGGGGGGGGAGAGGAGAGGAGCGAGGAGAGAGAGAGAGATTAAATCGGAACCTGAGGGGTGATGTTTTTGCACAAAGGGTAATGGGTGGGTGGAACCAGCTGCTGGAGGAGTTATTTGAGGGTAATACTATCGCAACATTTACGAAGCGTTTAGACAGGTACATGGATATGATAGGTTTAGAGGAATATTGGCCAAACCGCAGGCAGATGGGACTAGTGTAGATGGGAAATATTGATCGGCGAAGGCAGGTTGGGCTAATGGGTTTGTTTCCATGCTGTTCAACTCTATGAAAATAATTAATTTGATTTTAACGACATAAAATATCATCATCAGAAAAAACTTGAGTACCTTTTGCAAGGTGAATCCATTGTATTTTATAGCGTTTGACATATCTTTCATGATTGCAGGACTCGAAGCAGGGGGAAGATGGTTGTTGATGATGATGACAGTATGGATGGGTTGGAGACAACAGAAAATGCAACGGAAACAGGTAAGAAATTACATCCTGCTTTAACATTAGAATAATATTATCATCTCTGAAAATTGTTTACTCGTGCTGGTAGTTGTAATCTTCTTTCCTGTAAGTGGCAATCACAAATTCAGTGTTAAAAGCCCTGACTCACCCCCAATACATTATTGGGCAGACATTTTTTGCAGTCCCACCACGAGCCATGTCTGATCCCACTGGTTTTTATGTTGTTAATGTAATTTCTGATATGAAGGAAACTAAACCTGGTTGGAACAAAATGGATTTGCACTTGGTTTATTCAAAAGGTAATGCTTCTTTAGACTTCAAAGTAGAGAATCCCAATAAATTATTGAATATGTTTAAAATAGAGAGATCTTTGACCGCAAGGAATTCGTGGAATCGAGTATTCACTGAGAGTGTATTTGATGTGGAGAATCTGTAACGAATAGTGCAGCTGGTTTCAGTTGTATGGTACAGTCCTGCCTGGCATAAAATATCATGTGTATATTTAATATCTGATTTATGTGGGCCGAAGGGCTTGTATCTGTGCTGTACCACTAAACTAATCTAAAATTAAACATTGGTGTAGTAAGGACCGGCAGATGTTAGTTTATACCGAAGATAGATACAAAATGCTGGAGCAACTCATCAGGCAGCATCTGTGACGAAATGGAATAGGTGACGTTTTGGGTCGGAACCCTTCCTCAGAAGAGACTTTCTCAAGTCCGGGGAAGGGTTCTGACCTGAAACGTCACCTACTCATTTCTCCAGAGATGCTGCCTGATCCACTGAGTTACTCCAGCATTTTGTATCTATCTTCCAATACCAATGAGTTTCTTTTGGTTTTAGTAGTTTTTGGCATTTGTTTTCAAGAAATTGTTGGAAGTATTTTTGTGCTACGTGTCCTTTTTATATATGTGGAATAACTCTTCTGGACGGAGTCCAATTTTCATAGGCTATCTGCCAAGTTAGTCACTTAACCGGCACATTTTATGCCTTCCCAAGTGTAAAGTGATCGGATAAAATGTATAAAAAACAATATTTTTGAAATTGCCACCTCGCTGCATTACTTAATCACAACTATTGAATAGTTTTGAGTTACAGGCATTGTTGCTGATTTCATGGTTTCGTATTAGTTCATTTCCAGTTATGTTTTGCTGCTACAGTATTCACAATAAGCTGAAACAACTTAGTCCTCTTTTGTTTGTCACAGTCTGCACCATTCCTCAGCACTAGGCAATGCTGATTATCTGATTCAAAGATTCCATTAACTGTGCGGAATTAACAGCACTTCCCTGGCTGTGCAGAAATAATAAACAGGTTCCACAGGATCATCTATTCAAATCACTTGGAAATAAATGTCTCCAATACTGTGAAAATGGCAAGTCAACAAAGAAACTACAAACCGTGTAAAATGTGTTATGGAAGTGGTGCTAATGTCATGACAAAATAAAACCTGAATCTTGAAATCAACCAGTGTCTGAGGCCTAGGAATCAAACTCACACAGATGACCCATTTTGAATACATATGGAGAAACGAAAGACAGCAGATGCTGATTAATACACAGAGTGCTGGAGTAATTCTGCAGGTCAGGCAGCATCTCTGGAGAACATGGACAGGCGACGTGTAGGGTCGAGCCTTCTTCAAACTGATTTGGCTGAATGTGTGTGGAAGAGAGGGGGGAAAGAAAGCTGAAAACAGGGAGAAGCAGGACAAAGCCTGGCTGGTATCGGTTGGCATGGGCAAAGGCTTTTTTCTTCCTTTCTTATCTCTGGCCTATCTCAAAATGCCTAACTTATTCTTTCAAAAATTAATGAAGAAAAAATAATTTTGAAAGAAAAGGTGAAACGGATGAATTGCAAAGCCTACAGATGTTCAATGAAACCAAGTTTCAGAAAGGGTATATATGCATATATGGCACCATGCATTGCGGATGGATTTCCAATGTCCTTGCAGTTCTGCTTCAGTTGTTTCTAAAGTAAGGTGCACATTTTGTATTATCTTTGCAATGGATTGGGTGAACAAAAATCCAGTGCAGAATAGGAACAATATGCTACCTTTCCGGCGTTGAACCAAACAAACTCAGTGGAAGCTATTGAATTTAGGCTACCTTCTTGCCATTTTCATGGGAAGGTGCGCCCTTCTTCCTTTCAGCTCCACACCATAACAACCAAATTTACACTGCAAAATTATATTACCCTCGTGATCCATGCTAATGTTGTACAATACTGTTTTGGCAATTGTGAGGGCTGGAATGATTGTTTCCCCCTCCTTGCAGGATAATTTGCAATGTGGGACACTTCATCAAAATTGTTCTTGAAGCCGATTAATTTATGATATTAATGCATGTAGGACGTGAAGCATTTGAGATGGGCGTATACGAGGCTGCTGGGAGTCCAGGAGTACATGTTACGAAATGATTTTGGAAAAACTAAACATAAAATGTAGCTATTTGTACACGTGTTAATCTTTTAACTATTTTTAAAATGTGCAAGTTTGTGGAAAATATGTCAACATGTTCATGGATTTGTAACCATAGTAATATTTTACTTCATTTTAAAATTGGCTATAAGCCAAGTTCTACTAAACAGCTAATCTTCCATTAATATTTCACGTAATACGTCCACATACAAAACTGTGTTCATTTATTTCTCAAAGCAATATTTTTTATTGTATATGATAGACAAGGCTTGGCTCAAATATATTTTCCACATCTGTAGCAATGTTACAACATTTTGAGATTTAAAAAATCAAGTCTGCAATTTATCCCATCAGATAAAGCATAAAAAGAAGTTTAATTTGACACGTAATTCAGCTGTCCTGAAGGTTACCCAGGCCAAGATATACGTATACGTACCCCCCCCCCCCGATATTGAGCGTCCACCACTCTCAGCAATCAATGAATGTCGTGAAATACTCCCCACCTACTGGCACAAGGGGCTTCTTAACATCTAGTCCTGTGTATTTGATTCTACTTTCATATCTTCAGTATTAAAAAAGTTATGGCCATTTTCATACTCGGAAATTAGCACCTTGTTCCCTATTGCTTTTCACACAAAAGGTGTGATTGAGGACAGTCAAAAGCCCATAACATTCTTAAAAATTAAGGGAACTGAAATACATTTTCAGTTATTATAGATTGAAGCATTCTGAAACAAATATGAAACAATCTTACTTGGATGACCTAAAATTAAAGCATATAATTAGTTAGTTATCTAATTGTAGCTAATTACAAATTCAATTACTAGATCTAAACATCTATCCATTTCTTAAGAAAAGATTAACAATTTTAAATAGCCTAAGTGTCCAAATAACATTCACACAAGATTTCACAATATAACATGATTTTTAAATCTAATTGTCATGAATTTATAGGCCAAATGGAAGGAATTTAGTGTTTAATTCCCGTAAATTAATGGCCATTTAAATCATCTTGCGAGTGGGATTTTGTGGAACGCAATCGATTGGAACGTTGTGGTTTGCGGTGAATTTAAACCCCATATCGGCAGAAAAAACACTGGCGGTTCGTATGGGGCCTAAATCACCTTTTCGCAACATAAAATTTGGATTAAGGTAATCCTAATAAGCAAGTTTATATGTAAAATAAACGGCTTACCTTTATTTGCCCCCTACGGGAGATCCGTCACGTTGTCGGCGTTGACGGCGTTAGAAGTGGATTTTTATTTTACTCCAGCATGAAATTGTCCCGCGGTTTAAAAAAAAAATTCACAGATCGGCAGTCAGAACAATTCTTCAGCATTAGCTACCAGCACGAGAAAATATATCTCGGACAGGCTGGAGAAAACGGCATTTTAACCCCCCCCTCAAAGGCGCCAAAGTAGCGCACACGGCCAGTGGCAGAACTGCAGCACCGCTGAAGGTAAGTTTGGTAACAAACCTAGCATCTGATATCTATAATTTAATGGGAAAGAAACCTACACTGCCTCAACAGTAAACATTACTGCATAATTTTTGGGTGCATCACTGTTGGCACACTGTTGAAGTGATTCCAAAATGCTGCACAATCTCTGTGCCAGTGTAGCATATTGATTTTCAGCATTTCTCTGCAGAACCCAGAGTGGTCGTCATTAAAAAAATGTCTTCTATTAGAAGATTAGATGAATGCCTTTTTGACATACTTGATCTCAGCAGTTCAGAACATGAATCTATTTACCTGAGTAACAGTATCTTATTATATCATCATTAAGCACTAGCTGCAATTGATAGAAATAGTATATTGCTTTTGGAGTGCTTTTTAAAAGAGCAATAATAGTAATTATCCCCATAAGGTTTTCTATAACCATATAACCATATAACAATTACAGCACGGAAACAGGCCCTCTCGGCCCTTCCAGTCCGTGCCGACCATTTGTTTTCCCCTAGTCCCATCTACCTGCACTCAGACCATACCCCTCCATTCCCTTCACGTCCATATACCTATCCACTTTACTCTTAAATGTTAAAATCGATCCTGCCTCCACCACTTCTGCTGGAAGCTCATTCCACACAGCCGCCACCCTCTGAGTAAAGAAGTTCCCCCTCACGTTACCCCGAAACCTCTGTCCCTTAATTCTCATGTCATGCCCTCTTGTTTGAATCTTCCCTACCCTCAATGGGAAAAAACGTATCCACGTCAACTCTGTCTATCCCTTTCATCATTTTAAAGACCTCAATCAAGTCCCCCCTTAACCTTCTGCGCTCCAAAGAATAAAGACCTAACTTGTTCAACCTTTCTCTGTAACATAGTTGCTGGAACCCTGGCAACATTCTAGTAAATCTCCTCTGTACTCTCTCTATTTTGTTGACATCCTTCCTATAACTAGGCGACCAAAATTGTACATCATACTCCAGAATTGGTCTTACCAATGCCTTGTACAATTTTAACATTACTTCCCTACTCCTATATTCAATGCTCTGATTTATAAAGGCCAGCACACCAAAGGCTTTCTTTACCACCCTATCTACATGCGATTCCACCTTCAGGGAACTATGCACAGTTATTCCTAGATCCCTCTGTTCCACAGCATTCCTCAATTCCCTACCATTTACCATGTACCTATTTTGATTTGTCCTGCCAAGATGTAGCACTTCACACTTATCAGCATTAAACTCCATCTGCCATCTTTCAGCCCACTTTTCCAAATGGCCCAAATCTCTCTGTAGACTTTGAAAATCTACTTCATTATCCACAACACCACCTATCTTAGTATCATCTGCATACTTACTTATCCAATTTTCCACCCCATCATCCAGATCATTGATGTACATGACAAACAACAGTGGACCCAACACAGATCCCTGAGGCACCCCACTGGTCACCGGCTTCCAACCTGACAAACAGCCATCCACCATTACTCTCTGACATCTCCCACTCAGCCACTGTTGAATCCATCTTGCTACTCCGCCATTAACACCCAAAGATTGAACCTTCTTAACCAACCTTCCATGGGGAACCTTGTCAAAGGCCTTACTGAAATCCATATAGACAACATCCACTGCTTTACCCTCATCAATTTCCCTAGTTTCTATAATAGGTCATCTCCGCTTATTTTGTTACTTACATATGTAACTAAAAGTTGTTGTGTCGTGTGTGCCCCCCCCCCCCATTAAATCCTTTCTTTGTATCTTCAAGAGGAGCATTGTTGAACAGAGTGAGTGACTTTATGTGGTCTGTGACTAAATCCACACGATAACTAAAATGTTCAGTCCTTAAAATGTGTAGGAACATTTTGTCAATTGTGTTTTGTCTGGTTTTCTAGATTTCACTAGTTTTACATTATCAACATATCTAGGTATATTGTTAAAGTAGTATCATTACTTAAAAGACATAATTATGTTCTGAAGAAGGGTCTCGGTCTAGCTTTGATGCTGCTGCACCCGCTGAGTTTCTCCAGCTTTTTGTGTATCGATTCTCCAGCATCTGCAGAGTTTGGGCACAGTTGTTTTATGTCCCAGATCCTTGATTTTTGATGAGATATTTAGAATTATAATTAATATCTTTGGGATGGTAGAAGTGTTTTCATTGTGTTCTGTGTTTATTAAGATAAATATTTTCCTGTTGGAGTGTGTGAGTAAACAGAATGGTATATAATTTATGTCTATGTGTAAATGTAGGCTGTGTGACTAGCTGTTAAAGTTACTCAGCATGATCTTTTTTTTTGCTTTGAACCCCTAAGACTGCTAAGTATGTTTCAATTATCCTGTAAAGGTTTCCGGGGAATATTATCTCACTGTTCTTTAATAATTAGGTTTATTATTGCCACGTGTACTGAGGTGCAGTGAAAACCTTTTCAAAGTTTGCATGCTATCCGAACAGATCGGATGTACCATACATGAATACGATTGTCAAACTGAAGTACAATATATAGAGCAGTGGGGAAGATACAGAGTACAGAATATAGTTCTCAGCATCGTAGCGTATTAGTTCCATAGACATAGCTACGCTCCAGCTCTTAAACATCCACCGGGGGATAATAATCTTAACTTTTTTGTTAATTGTTGTAAACATTCGGCCTCTGTCATTAAGCTAGAAAGGATGCAAAATAGATTTATGAGGATGTTACCACATCTGGAGCATTTGACTAATAGGAGAAATTGGCTGGAATAGGTCTTTATTTTCTTGGATTGTACGAGGCTGAAAGGTAGCTTTGGGGATCATAAATTCACGAGCGACCTATACAGACAGGGTGAATAGCCACAGTCTTTTCCCCGGAGTAGGGAAGTCTAAAATTAGAGGGCAAAGGTTTAAGGTGAGAGGGCAAGATTTAAAGGCGATCTAAGGGCAGTTTATTTCCACAGAACAGTGTGTGTATGAGCTACCAGTGATATAGGTGCAATTACAACAGTTAAAAGACACTTGAGTAGGTTCATGGATCAGAAACGTTTGGAGGGATATGGGCCAGGTGCAGGTAAGTGGTACCAGCTCAGTTAGGCAACTTGGTTGGCATGGATGAATCTGACCAAATGGCTACTTCCATGCTGTAATTCAAAATTTCATTCAGTTCTGTTAATGTTTAAGAACGTTATGGGCTTTTGACTGTCCTTGATCACAGTTTTTGTGTTAAGTCAATGAAAAAGCAATAGGGAACAAGATGCTAATTTCCGAGTATGTAAATGGCCATAACTTTTTTAATACTGAAGATATGAAAGTGAATTAGGTGTCAAATTAAATTTCTTTTTATGCTTTATCTGATGGGATAAATTGCAGACTTGATTTTTAAAATCTCAAAATATTGTAACATTGCTACAATGAGGTAGATTGGGAGATCTGGAATATATTTGTAGTTCATGAGAGGTCTGTTGAATAGTCTGATAACAATCATAGGTAAAGGAAGATGGCACCTGCAGTGGGTCTGTTGCAACGGTAGGCAAATTGCAGTGCAGTAAAGGGCCTGTCCCACTTGGCAATTTTTTTCGGCGACTGCCGGAATCATTGACTGACATGTCAGGTGCACGAAAAAGACGATGCATTGAAGCGCGGTGTTTCCTCAAGTGTTGCAATATTTTTTTTGTTGCCGCATCGGCAGTCGCTGAAAAAATCGCTAAGTGGGACAGGCCCTTAAGGCTTTCTGGGAGGCTGGAGCCGATGTGAGTCATGACAAGCATCTGAATGCACTCCATAATGGTGGATGTAAGGGCATGATAGTTATTAAAGCATAATGCCTTACTTTTCTTTGGCACCGGGATTATAATAGTCTAATAAAACAGGTGGGAACCTCAGAATAGTGTAGGGAGAGGTTGCTAGTAAAGATGGCATCCTTTACCTTTTGATTTGCTCTTCTGAAAATATGTTCACTTTGCTCATAAAATGATAAGCATCTCGCTGTAATATTTCTAAACTCAGAGCTATAGAGGGTACACAAAAATGCTGGAGAAACTCAGCGGGTGCAGCAGCATCTATGGAGCGAAGGAAATGGGCAACGTTTCGGGCCGAAACCCTTCTTCAGACAGCTTCTCCAGCATTCATGTGTACCTTCGATTTTCCAGCATCTGCAGTTCCTTCTTAAAAACGCAGAGCTATAGAGCACAGCTACAGGCCCTTTGTCCCAGCTCATACATACTAACCATGTTGCCTAACCAAGCTAGTGCCACTTGTCTGCCGTTGGTCTGTACCCCACCAAACCCTTCCTGTATGTGTCCAGCATAAAGTGTACTGGCTTAATCTGCTTAAAACCATCCTCCCCCACTTCCATTTAATCCCAGACATTTGATCTGTTCAATTTCTGTTTCACTTCCTTTCTCACAAGACCTGAATGCACATATTCAATGTAGGGTCTATAGTGGCCTCAATAATTCATTTGTGAGGGTACAAATGAATAATATTAAACCAATTTTGAATCAATTTTGCAATACCACCCTAGATGCCAAGTATTTTGATCCACTAGACTAGCCTACCATGCCGTACTTTGTCAAAGGCCTTGCTTTGTAAACATCGTCCACCACCTCACCCTCATCAATCCTCTTGATTACTTCCTCAAAAAGACGATGAAATTTATGAGACAAGATCCCTCACAAAACAAAACCATACTGACTAACCGTAAGCAATCTTTGACTTTCCAAATGCAAATAAATTGTGTATTTTTTCCACTGATGCTTGGCTTGCTCTTAATACAAAGTAAAGACCATATCCCTTTCACGTTCCCAGTTTTTGTTCTCTTCCAGTTCTTATATTTGCTTTTTGCACCATAGCTTCTGTGCCTCTTACTCGGTTTCAGTCATCTGTGCACTCAATGCTGTGGCTCTATTTTGTTTTATCTGGCACCTTGACTAGCCTTCTGGAATTGTCTTTTACTCAGGCAGCTTTGGTCTTTGGCTCCATTTTTGTAGAAGTAGGTCGCTGACAAGAGGAGAGTAGTTAGTTCAGGTTGGGCCACATTGGCTCAATTTGTGTTTGTAATGATGTGCTGATTCTGCATTTCAAAGAACATGTTCTGTAGTCTGGTATTTCTGGTTTTGATTTCTTCATATTTCCATGTAGATTTTTAATCTGTTATTATATCTGATTAATACACTTTCACTGCATCATTTAGCCAGCCTACACCAATTTCAATATCTTTTCACTGCTTCAATGAATAGAGCTTTATATTTAATTCACCAGATTTAACCACTTGTTTTAGCTGTCATTCAAAAAACCCTTCTAAATCTCATATCCATACCCCAGGACAAAACCAATGAAATGTTGGACTTTTCTTATAAATGCAGTCTCGACTGCATTCTTAGCTTCCCATTGCCTTAATCTTCCATAATGCCCCCTGATATCCTGATGCTGAATTTAGTCATACTCTAGTTTTTATCCCTTCTCTTGCCTTATTCTCTCAAACTCATCTTTGCCATGAGGTCCATCTTCTGTTTGCTGTGACAGGAGCAAGTTACTGACTATGTTGCTTTCCTTCCTGAGTTCTGTGTTAGATGTTACTCTCCTCAGTCCTCTCCTCTTGCATTCCTTCCATTTTGCTGTAATTGCCTTTCCTCCAAAGAAAATCTATTCTTGATCATTGTCTGCTCGTGTTCCATTTAGTTCCTCCAAACTGTTCTCTGACATAACATGATACAGAAATGTCCTTAAAGTCAGAGGTAAACGTTATTGTGGTAAATCACACTCAAGCTAATTTCTAGACATTGGTGGCATTTTGCCCTAAACTGGTATAATCCCTGGGGAGCATTCCATTATGATTCCTTTCTGTTTTTGACTGACATTTAATACTAGATTATCAAGGTGAGCTACAGGTTAGACAAGAAAATCTGTAACAGTTACAAGGACAATTTAATTCCTGCTACAAAACATTATTTTCTGGACAACATTCTCCTATACATTTTTCTGAAGCTGAAATGGGCCTTGTGCAATCTCTTTCAAAGCATCATGAAGTGTTTATCATTCTCGTGGACCAAAGGGTGTGTCCTGTACTGTTCTATGCTGAAAACAATTTTGCCTGCTTCATTATTAAAACTATCTTATATGTTCACACATTGTTTGACTCTACGATTTTTCAGCTCATTCTGAGTGACGTTCTTGTGGTCTACAAACACGTGCATTCATCTATCCTCATCTTAAAAATCTGCATCCTGCTCACCCATGGTGGCAGTTGCTCCAAAAGCAGCTGAACTTTGAAATCTACCATCAGTGGTACCTCTTCTGGCCTGCAAGAGGTTTGCAACACATTTCTGCTGGTTTGAATCTGGCCTTTTGCATGCTCTTAACTTAATTTCTCCCACTATGCTTTCAAATGCCTAGGTACGAAGCGCTGAAATTCTGTGCCCCTTGCCTTTTCTCATTAAACAACTCCTTAATCTTCCCTCTTTGAGGCGTTTGACTGTCCTGATATCTATATAACATTGCAAAACTGTGAGAAAGGGATGGCGTCAAAAAGCATAAACCAGGAGAGCACAGGACCAGGTCTTTCAGCCTGCAATATTCATGCAAAATCATATGTCAGGTTACACATCTCATCTGCCTGCATGTGATCCCCATCCTTCCATTCCCTGCATATCCATGCGCCGATCTTAAATCCTCTTAAACATTACTATCGTATCTGCTTCCACAACCACCCCTGGCAGCGCAGTCTAGGTACCCACCAGTCTGTGTTTCAAAAAAACTTGTCCTGCACATCTCCTTTAAATTTTGCCCCTCTCACCAAAAGGCTGTGCACTCTAGTCTTTGACGTTACCACCCTGCAGGATGTCTCTCATAATTGCCGATGCCTTTCAATGCCTCTCATTTATTTAACTTCTATCAAATCTCCCCTGAGTTTCTAACGCTTCAGAGACAACAATCTAAGTTTGTTCAACAGCTATAAGTAATATCTTCCAGTCCAGGCAGTATTCCAGTAAACCATTTCTACACTCTCTATGGCTTCCGCATCATTCCTGCGATGGGTCGATCAGAACTGCACACAGACTGCACGTCCTTGCAAGAGGCGGTGACATGCAGTCTGGATAGTTCAGTGGATTTAAAGTTTGGCTGCTTCTTGCAATTTTTTTAACATACAAGTTGGAACACTTTCAATGCACGCTTAATAGAATACACATGCGCTGTGCATTTTTTGGATGAACTACAGCCACCTGCCAGAACACTGATTAAGAAAAAATAAGAAACTGAAAATATCTTAATTGAAATACTCAGTAGGTCAGGCAGCATTTGTGGAAAGAGAAGCAAAGTTGGGTTTTGGGTTAATGATCTTTCTCTGGTGTTTTACAAGTTGGCCAAAGACTAAGAGTTATTATGAATAATGGGTGACTAAGATGAGAGGTTAGATAGATTGATGAGAAATAAAATTACCAAAGAGCTGTTGTCAAGTGTAGTTGGTTAAGGTTTTTTTTTAAAGTGCAGGTAGAGTGATGGACAAGGTGGTAAAGAACTATTGATACATTAAATACTGATGGAAGAGCCCATGTTAGAATTGTAGAAAGTATTAGTTTGGCCCCAGCTTATGGTACTACGAACAGTCACCACATCATAGGAAGAATGCTTGTAACTTAGAGGGCACAGAGGAGATTAACATGTTTTTTGCCAGGCTGGTTGTTTTTTGACAGGGCTGGAGAAGTCTAGTTTGGAGAAAATGACACAGTAAAGGCAGACGGGAGATGTAAATTAGGTGCATAAAACTGATAACCCTGAATTGGTTCAATTAAAGGGACCCATTTCCCTGAGCAGAGAGGTCAATATACAGAGGACAAACAAACAGTGGTATTGGTGGAGGTGAGCGCAGTTGCAACATTTGTCATGCCACAGAAGGCTAGAGGCCAATGGATATTTTTAAGGCAGAGATATGGGCCAGGTGCAGCTACGTGAGACTAGCATATAGAACATAAAATAGTGTAGCAAGGAACTGGTCCTTCGGCACACAATGTCAATGCTGAAAATGATGCGAGGTGAAACAAATCTCTTCTGCTTGCATGCGATCCAAATCCCTTCATTCCCTGCATATCCATGTGACTATCCAAAATCCTCTTAAATCCCACTGCCATAGCTGCCTCCAGCACCACCCCAGGCAGCGGTTTCTAGTCCCCCCAACCTTTGAGTTGAAAGAAAATTGCCTCGCTCATTTTGGGTTTAGGTTTATTATTGTCGTGTGTACTAAAGTATTAGTGAAAAGGTTTATTTTACATGCTATCAAAACAGATCAGATATATAAATACAATCAAGTTAAACTCTTATTACAATAGAGCAAAGAGGAAGGTAAAGAATGCAGAATATAATTCGCAGAATTACAGTGCATTGTAATGCAATTTTATAGACAGAGTCCAATGTCTTCAATGGGGTAGAGGTGAATCGGACAGTGTCCCAGCTTATGGAAGGACTGTTCAGAAGTCTGACAACAGAGGGGAAGAAGCTATTCCGAAGTCTGGTGGTGCACGCTTACAAACTATACCTTCTGCCAGATGGGAGTAGGGAGAATAGGGAATAATCAGGGGTGACAAATCTTTAATTATGTTAGCTGCTTGATGGTATGATGGTAGAGAAAATGATGGTAGAGAAAAGCAAGAGCTGAAGGGACAACAACAGCTAAAGCGATTGGCGAACATTGGCCGTGCAGATATCAAGATTGAAAATATTGGGAATTATCGCGTTTCATCAACAGTAAGGTGTTTTTAATTGATTCCTTTGGTATCTAAAAAGTTTTAGAAGTGATAAATCTGGCTGTAAAATTTTAAAATCGCCCATGGTTCTCATGGTTTACATGCAAAAAGAAAACGCTTCTGAAGCTAAATTCATCCTTTAAAAAAAATCGCAAACCATACGTGGGTTTTGAATTAGATTTTACTCAGATGCAAGCCAAGGAATGGCATAATTGTTAGCTGTTAATTGGACATAATCCAGCTCAGGAAATTGACCATATCTTTGAAAGGGAGTGGGTGTTTAAGTTGTCAGGACATATTACTATTTGCCAAAATATACATCTCAAAATATACAAAAAAAATGAACAAAATATACATATTTTTGGACATATTGTTCGTACTCCTCAGTTGCTAGATTTGAGGCATATTGCGACAATTGAATGGATACGGGGTCAAAAGACGTGCCCGCTGCACTGGAAACCATGGTAAGTGTTTACCTGCAGTTCACCGCGTATGCTCCAGAAGACGTTGCGTGGCAACAGTACGGGTCATGGGTCGCGACCTCGACTGCCGTGCAACCTCCCTATACTTAGCGCCCACTTTTTAACTTTAGTGAGGGTAAAATTTCCGTACCTCCCACTAATATATAAATTGGAAAAAACGTTACATACCCAGCATAAAACAATAAAATTAATTGAAAGTACCTTTAAGAGAGATCGAGCGACTGTCCATATGGTGCCAGCACAATAACCTGGCCTTCAACACCAGCAAAACCAAGGAACTGATTGTGGACTTTGGAAGGAGTAGGATGGGGACCCACAGTCCTGTTCATATCAACGGGTCGATGGTTGAAAGGGTCAAGAGCTTCAAATTCCTGGGCGTGCACATCTGTGAAGATCTTTCCTGGTCCGAAGACACAGATGCAATTATTAAGAAAGCTCATCAGCGCCTCTACTTCCTGAGAAGATTACGGGGAGTCGGTCTGTCAAGGAGGACTCTCTCTAACTTCTACAGGTGCACAGTAGAGAGCTTGCTGACTGGTTGCATCGTGGCTTGGTTTGGCAACTTGAGTGCCCTGGAGAGGAAAAGAGTACAAAAAGTAGTAAACACTGCCCAGTCCATCATCGGCTCTGACCTTCCTTCCATCGAGGGGATCTACCACAGCCGTTGCCTCAAAAAGGCTGGCAGCATCATCAAGGACCCACACCACCCTGGCCACACACTCATCTCCCTGCTACCTTCGGGTAGAAGGTACAGGAGCCTGAGAACTGCAACAACCCGGTTCAGAAATAGCTACTTCCCCACCGCCATCAGGCTATTAAACCTGGCTCGGACAAAACTCTGAGCATTAATACCCCTCCATCTGTTATTTGCACTTTATTAATTTATTAATTAATGTGTGTATTTAAGTATATAGCTGTAGTCAATGCCTACTATGTTCTGTTGTGCTATGCAAAGAAAGAATTTCATTGTCCTGTCAGGGACACATAACAATAAACTCTTTTGACTTTGACTTGAATTTAATGAGATCCTTGAGCATGATGCTGAGAAACTAAATGCTGGAAATCTTGTTCAATTTTCGTAAAGAACAAGCGAAGGTCTCCTCTTTCAGTGATTTTCAGACAGTTTCTCTGTTTGGTGACAATACAGGGGGGGGACAACCCCAATCACCGATACCGGAGAGAAGATACATGGGGTGACAACTCCTTCGCCCAATCATAACACTACCTGCAAACGTCTTCATACATAGCAATAAAGTAGAAAGACCTAAGTACATAGATAAACATACCATTGAAGACAACCAATCACGGGTGACGGTGGGGAGACACAGAAACAAAGTAGAAATATCTTTAGGGCAATAAGAAACTTCCAGGTACAGGCCATCCTTCTGATCCAATCACAAGCATGCATTAAGTGTCAGTGTTCTGGAGCTCCTGCAAAAGCCCAGACTTTGTGGCACCCAGTTGTTCACAGGTGCAGAAGCTTCCTGAAACTTCTGCAAAGTTCCAGACTTGGTGGAGCAGCTTGCAAAGTAATGTCATCAGCCTATTCTCAATGCACAAGTCGGCAGACAAGGGGGGTAAAAGCGTGCCCAATGTCGCCCTCACCCTGATGGCCACCTTCGTGAGTTGCTGCATCAGGCGGAGTGTAGAACCAAGGCACGTGGGCACCAAGTGTCACTACCTGCTGAGGTTTTAGCTGTCCCCGGTGTTGCGAAGGATGGGCCTGGCGCAGATGCCACGTAATGTGCCAGTCACCTGGACATTGCCGCATCATCTGTCATTCGTGGAGAGGTTCTTCCGGACCAACACCTTTGACCCTAAGTCCATCGGGCGGTAATCAGCACGGAACGTCCTGCAGGCAATGCAGGGAAATGACTCCATGGATCTTGTGGTGTGGTTCCCAGAGCATACTGCCCAGCTAGTCTGGCAAAATGCTTCATCGCCAGAACTCACCAACAAGCACCAAGACCTGGTTTGGCTGTCGGTGAGGGGAGCCCTCCCAGTCAGATCCTTCCTGCACGGTCAGAACCACACTACCAGCGGATGGAGAGGAGACGGTTGCCCACCTCTTTGCAGAGTGTGGATTCGCAAAGAGCGTCTGGAGAGGTCTGCAGGGGTCCCTGTCACGGTTTATTCCGAACAGCTCCGTCACAGAGGACTCTGATTTACGGACATGTAAATGCGTCCCAGGGACGCATTCAGAGACGGACATCGAGTGCTGCTGGAAGGTCATCAACTCGCTGAAAGACGCTTTTTAGTCTGCCCGAGCGTTGTTGATCACCCTGCGGAGCGAGGTGTCCGTCGGGGAATGTTGCCGACTGGCCCTCTGCAGACTGCATGAGTACGTGCTGAGGGACGCACTGAAGCTCGGTGCAGGCAACGCAAAGGCTCTGTGGGGGAGGACCACAGTCCAGGTTCCTTCCGCTGCTGAACACGGGGGGCAGGGTGTGGTGGAGACGCCCCTCGTGTTCAGCAGCGGAAGGAACCTGGACTGTGGGACGAAGGGATTCCATGCCAGTGGGCCACAGGAGTGGCAAGGGTGTGGGGTAAAAAGTTTGATTTGGGGAAACTGTATTGAATGTATGTATAGCCTCCGAGAATGTCGGATGGAGTTTGTTTGAATCTTGTATTGTATATAATTATTTATTGAATAAAGTATATTTTCAAATTTAAAAAAAAAAGCCCATTCTCACACCCATTTCCCAAGTACCCAAGTCCCTGCATATGTCTACATGTGCACTGGTGAACCAATATCGTGGCGCGTTGAATGAAAACGTTTTAGCATAATCTTGTTTTATGTATGTTTAATACCCGTATAAGCGAGTTCAGTATTCCGACTGCGCATGCCCAGGTCATAGGTCACTGGAGAAAAATATTGGATCAAACCGGGTCTCCCGTGCTGCAACCGCTGTTGAATTGCTACTGGAGTTAGCGACGCTAGTTCTCATTTCTCCAATGGTCGATGCAGAAGGGCGGCAGGACGTGCCCGTCCCTGTCTGGTGGCGGCCCCAAACTTGCAGCCGGCGCAGGGGGGGAAAGCCTCTCTCCCGTTCCATAGTCCCTGTCTCTTCTCTCCTGCTGTCTATCCCGTTGACTGCCGCTCCTTTGCGGTGCACTGCACTGACTGAGGCCGGAGCTCCGTGTCTGTTGAGAATAGCACCTGCCCTCCACCATAGTGAGTGGGACCCGAATCCCTCTGCATCTTCATAGGTCACAGAGCGACCTCGGTGGGCCAGTGACCATCGGCTGCGCCTCTCGCCTTTTCCAGTGCCTGTCGTTTGGCCGCTGAAGCAGTGGCGGGGGAGCGTAGGTGCGATTCTCCACAGACCCAGAGCTCCGGCCTCAGTTGGCCCAGCGACAGGAATCGCTGAACAGCGGTTCCCGCAAATGAGCGGCGGTCAACGGGATAAATGGTAGGAGAGAGGAGGCAGGGACTGGGGAACAGGAGAGGGGCTTTTATTGGGTGGGTGTCTGCAGGAGAGTTCCGTTGTCCTGTCGCTCACAGTCAGCACGGAGAAGCAGCAGCGCTCCGCCGGGCCAAGCGCTGGGCCATCCCCATCCGGAGATGTCGGGCTGGGCTCGCAGCCGGCCTGGGGGGTTTGGTGGCAGTTAAACATTACAATATCTTACAGAGTTAAAGATTAATGCAGCATAAAAGTTTAAAATACATAATTCAAATACTTTTCTCTAAAATTATATTAACTTTTCCTTTTCGCATACATTCTCTCACAGATTTGAGTTTGTATATTTTGGATGTTTTTAATACAGCATGTAATTATTCTGTCGCCCACCTGAAAGCTTAAATCGCCCACTAGTGGGCTGTACCGCCCAGATTGAAGAGCACTGAGTTAGACCCATAATCGTTGATGCTGTAGCGGCATCTTGTGGTGGCCCTGGTAATGTCGAACCCTCGCTTATTGGCTAGCGCGGTCACGTTAGCGGGGGAGCTTTTTTTCTGTAAAACCGTTCATTCGAGTGCCACACGGTTTGAGTGAGTTTCGTTTATGTTGGCTGTCAATATCGACTCGGGTAATCAATTTATTTTCGTTTAAAAACAAAAAACTTTGTTATACCCGACTGCCTCGACTCGCCAAACTGGTGACCCCGTTAGTCCGATCGGTACTCGGACTCTCAACATGCGAGCCGCCGCCATCCCCGTACCCCAGCTCCCCCAGTAAAACGCTGTGGGCCTGGAACTGCCCGTTTTCTGGTCAGAGCAGCCTCAAGTATGGTTCGACCACATAGAGGCCCAGTTCCACCTTCGAAATATCGTTGCCGACGCCACCCGATATTTCTACGTGGTCGGGGTGCTCAGCCAAGAGACGGCCACGCGGTTGCTGCCCTACCTACAAGAACCGCTGGTGATCGGCCAGTATGAGGGGCTCAAGACTCTACTGCTCCGTACCTTCGGGCTCAGCGCCGCACGTCTGCTCCACATGGCTGCCCGCTATGATGAGTGAGACGTTTGCGTTGATGGACGGCCATCGACCCTGCCTGCTTTTCGAGCAGGCGTTTCTAGAACGAATGCCCCGCGACATCCGCCTGCTGCTCGCCGGGTCGGACTTCACAGACCCTATGCAGCTCGCCGAGCAGGCCGACGAATTGTGGCTCACGAAACAGCAGGACCATCCACCGCAACCCCGCTGAGATGCCCGGCCCTCTGCTACCGTCGCCACGCCTCAGCCGCCCGCCGACTGGAGTAAGCGCCAGTGGTAACCGCCGATGCCGCCCTCCCTGCACGTTTGTGGGAAACGCCTCGGCCGATCGGCCGAAACAACCGCCTCTCCGTGCGAGACCGCCATTCAGGACTTCGTTTCCTGGTCGACTCCAGGGCCTTCATCAGCATCCTCCCCCCGACTGGGTTGGACACCCGTGCTGGCAAGCGAGGCCCTGTCCTGACTGCCACCAACCGTAGTACTATCCGCACCAATGGCATACGGACCCGATCCCTCAACTTCGACTCCCACCCTTACGACTGGACCTTTACCGTTGCGGACATGGCCCAGCCACTGCTGGGCGCCGACTTCCTTCCGGCTTTTTCACTCCTGGTGGACGTACGGGCGGGCGCCTCGTTCCACCGGTGGGCCCCGCGACCTGCGGAACCCTCCTGCCCGCAATTGAACGTGGCGGCTGAGGTCGAGGGCTCGTACGCCTCCCTGCTCGCGGAGTTCCCAGAGCTACTCACCCCCCCCCCCCCGCGCGGCGACCCTCAAGCATGGGTTAGTGCATCATATCCCCACCACGGGACCGCCATTACATGCTCGGGCGCACCGTCTCCCACCCGACAAGCTGCGCATCGCCAGGGAAGAGTTCAAGCTGATGGAGGACAGGGGGATCATATGGCGCTCGGATAGCCCGAGGGCATCCCCATTACACATGGTCCCTAAAACATCTAGGGGGGTGGAGACAATGCGTGGATTATAGGCGTCTGAACATCGTTAAGATCGCGGATCGCTACCCTGTCGCACACATCCAGGACTTCTCAGCTCATCTGGAAGGAGCTACCTTTTTTTCGAAGGTGGACCTGGTACGCGGTTATTATCAGATCCCTGTTCACCCAGATGATGTCCCAAAGACCGCCACCATCACCCCGTTTGGGCTGTTCGAGTGGCTCCGTATGCCTTTCGGCTGAAAAAATGCCGCGCAAGCGTTCCAGAGCCCGATAGGCATGGTGGGTAGGGGATTGATTGTTTTCATCTACTTAGATGACATCCTGGTTGCAAGCCGTTCCCAACATGATCACCCCACGCACCTGCGGGCGGTGTTCCAGTGGCTCCAGGACCATGGACTCGTGGTCATTCCCGCCAAATGCCAATTCGGCCTCCGCACAATTTCATTCTTGGGGCATCACGTTACCTCACAGGGCGCTACCCCATTACCCACTAAGGTAGAGGCCATCCGGCAGTTCCCTTGGCCGCTCACTGTCAAAGGGCTGCAGGAGTTTGTCAGCATGGTTAACTTCCACCATTGTTTCGTGCCGGCAGCTGCCAGGATCATGCAGCCCCTCTTTCAGTGCCTCGCTGGTAAGCCATGGGACCTCGTGTGGTTCACCGAGGCTGAGGCCGCGTTCAACGGCGCAAAAGAGGCGCTGGCCAAAACCACCATGTTGGTACACCCGCGGACCACCGCGGACCACAGCCTCGACTGCTCTCATGGTAGACGCCTCCGATACGGAGTGGGTGGGGTGTTGGAGCAGCCCGTTGACGGCCGCTGGCAGCCGCTAGCCTTTTTCAGCCGTCAGCTGAAGCCCCACGTGCGCAACTACAGCGCGTTTGACTGGGAGCTCCTCGCCCTGTACCTGGCCATCCGTCACTTTAGATACTTCCTGGAGGGCAAGCCGTTCACGGCCTTTCCTGACCACAAGCCCTTAACGTTCGCCTTGGCCAAGGTGTCACACCCCTGGTCCGTTCGACAGCAACGACACCTGGCATTCATGTCAGAGTTCACAACGGACATACAGCACGTGGCCGGGTGGTTCAACACGGTCGCCAACGCTCTGTCCCGCCCGACCCTCCCGGCTGTGGCAGCCGTAGATCATGGTGTTGATTACGTGGAGTTTGCTGCGGCACAGGGCTCGGACGATGGGATGGATTGCTACAGGATGGCTGCTTCAGGGTTGCAGTTGGCCGACGTTCCATTCGGTCCTACGGGAGCGTTGGTACTACGCGATGCTTCCACCGGGCGCGCACGCCCCATTGATCCCGCAGGTTGAAGCCGTCGGATTTTCGACGCTAGCAATGGCCTGGCCCACTCTTCAATTAGGGTGACTTCCGCGCTGGTGGCAGACAAATTTGTCTGGCAGGGCCTCCACAAGCAGGCCGCTGCCTGCTAGAGCCTGCATCCCCTGCCAGACATCCAAGGTTCAGCGTCATGTATGGGCCCCAGTGCAAGACTTTGCGGTTCCCTCGGGCCATTTCCAACACATCCATGTGGATTTAGTGGGTCCGTTACCGCCGTCCTGCGGTGCCACGCATCTCCTTTCCTCTCCTCTGCATCGGTTTACGAGGTGGCCTGAGGCTATTCCGTTGTCGGACACCTCCGCCGCGTCTTCTTCCCGGGCTCTTGCAACCCACTGGATTGCTCGGTTCGCGGTTCCGGCAGACATTTCCAACGACTGGGGGGCTCAGTTTACATCCTCATTGTGGGCTTCTCTGCCGAAATTATACGGGGCGCAGCTGCACCACACCACCGCCTATCACCCCCATGCCAACGGGCTAGTGGAACGATTCCACCGCCACCTGATATCGGCACTGAAGGTACGCTCACGGGTCCAGACTGGGTCGACCAGTTGTCTTGGGTGCTGCCCCTAAAGCGGACCTAGATATATCGTCCGCCGAGTTGGTATATGGCTCGACTTTGCGGGTGCTTGGGGATTTCCTCCCTGCGGTTCGAGGGCAGCCGGAATCTACCCCGGCGGTTTTGGCAAGTCTCCGTGAGAGAGTGGGCGGCCTAGCTCCGGTTCTTACTTCGCAGCATGGGACTACCCCAGTGCACGTGTCGCTGAACCTCAAGAACTGCCTATTCGTGTTTATCCGCAGGGATTCGCATCGGTCCCCACTACAGCGAATCTACGAGGGTCCGTACCGGTTATTGCCCCCCGGCACCGTGACTTTCCTGTCGGGGGCAGAGAGGAGATCGTCTCCGTCGCTCGACTTAAGCCGGCCCATCTGGAGTCGACAGCCTTGGCTTAGGGGCTGTCCTCCGGCCAGTCCATTCGCACCTGCTGTGCCTGTTCCTCTCTCACCTGTTGTTTCGGTTCCTCCTGCACCGTTATCGTCCCCTGGCTCTGTTCTGCCAGCCCCACCTGTATCGCCTGCCCCGTTGTTACCACGCGTTGCGGTCGCTCGGTTCCGTACCTCGCATTCGGGGGGTGGGGGGGGGGGCCTGTAGCGGCGCCTAGTGGTGGCCCTGGTAATGTTGAACCCTCGCTATTGGCTAGTGAGGTCACGTGAGCGGGAAGCTTTTTTGCAGGTTTTCTGTAAAACCATTCATTCGAGCTCCACATGGTTTGAGTGAGCATCGTTTATTTTGGCTAACAATATCGACTCAGGTAATTACTTTATTTTTGTTTAAAAAAAAGAACTTTGTTATACCCGGCTGTCTCGACTCGCCAAAATACTTTGTTTCTTGCTGGAGGATGGCTGGATAAGTCAAGCCCTTTGAGGATGACTAAACTGCTGACCTTCCACCCACCAACAAATTGGGTATCTTGCTGGTAGCTTGCCATTGGAAACTTAATTTCTCAGCCAGTCCATTGGTGTGGAGCTTTCACCCTTTACTGACCCAAGTTCAGTACAGAACAACAAATGCAAGTGCATTGCTGAGCATGGAGTGCATCAGAGGTCTGGTCTGCTGAACTCCATTGGGCAATGACATCAAACTATTAATGAGTTAATGGCCTGTCCCACTTGGCGGTTTTTTTCGCCGTCTGCCGGCATCATTGACTGACGTATCAGGTCACCGAAAAATACGCAACATGATTCGGCGTGATGACGTATGTCGTGGCGCAATGACGTATGACGCGCTGTGTTTTTTTCAAGTCGCAACATTTTTTTTGTTCCCGTTGGATTTTGAAATGTCCTAAATCTTTTGGCAATACTGATGACATGACGCAAGCAAAATCGCCAAGTGGGACAGGCCAGTTGTACGATCTTACCTGCAGTCTCTTGAGTATTTGTTTCTGCTGTGTAACAAATTGTGCTAATTCATACAAGCTGCAAAATTCATCTGATATAGTTGAAAGTTTTACATTTTCACAGGATTTAGTATTAATTTGACTGTGACTCTTCGCATTCTTGGATAGCAGGTAATTCTGATAATTGCTTGATTATTTGTCTCTGCATCGGTGCTTTCCATAGCAACGATTAAGGTACAGATAAGATTGGGAATTAATTCGCAAAACATTTTGGTTACATCAGGTGTTTATTGTAACCGTAGTGCCATGAAAGGAGTGTGAATATTCCCCGCAATAAATATTAACTTGAGCCAAATTGATACTCTTCAGTAAAATTGAAGTACTCTAATCATTTTTAGTCTCTGGTGTCTTAAACATACATTTGGTTAGTTATGGAGGCTCCTGCAGAATTGAATTTCAATGCCTGATTAACGTTATGTAGTTCAAATTTTAATTACATATTGCTAAAACACTCTTCTGTACCATTTTGAACACTCAATGATTGATCATTTACAATTAATTCTGTTATTCAAAACCCTTTATATATCGTGGAACAATTGTAAAGGGCCTGTCCCACTGTACGAGGTAATTCAAGAGTTCTCCTGAGTTTCCCCTGATTCGAACTCGGAGAATTATGTTAATAGCTGTTCGTAGGTACTCGGGGACTCTCGTGGACACTCTCCGCACTGTTGAAAAAACTTCACGAGCTTACTGCATTTCACGAGTACCTGCCGTTAGCGTTACGAGCCACTACGTGACATCCACGAGCTCCGATGTACCCACTACGTACATTACACAAGCTCGAATCAGAGGAGAACTCCGGAGAACATGTAAAAGTTCACTTAAAAAGATAGCCAAAGTAGACTTCCGGTGGCGCTCTGGAGGGTTAAAGAGCAACGCCAGCCAGCTCCTTGAAAAAAAAACGTTGAAAAATCGGGGAGAAAACGACCTACCTGCTGCCTGCTGCTTCTGTACCGATTGCCGTGAGTGACGTCATCAGGCGCGCGACTTACTATGCCTATGCAGCGCAGCCCCCTCTCGGATAATCCAAAAAGTTGTGTTACTAGGCAGAAAACGGTGGAACAAGAAAAAGGCCCGACTGAAGCCTCAGGATCAGGCAGGACGCTATCCCTACAAGATGTGTCGAAAAAAATGATGAACAAATCGGAAGGTGAAGATCTTAAAACTTTTATTGCAAGTGAAATTGCTGGCTTAAAGGAGGAAATAAAGCTGGAACTAAAGAGTGAATTTGCAAAAACAAACGAAGAATTAAGAAGGATGAATTTTAGGGAAGAAATTAAAAAAATCATGGAGGAAATGATGGAGTTAAAGCTTGAAATTAATACCACGGCTACGAATGCATCGGATAAACTGAAGAAAGAAATTGCAGAAATACTGATTGAACATGCTGCAAGTATGACAAACGAGACAAATGTTAAAATCAGAAAATTGACAGCTGATCTTGAAGAAAGGCTGAATCCCGTGGAGGAAGCACTGAATCAACAGACGTCAGTCATAAAGGACCTTGAAGAACTAGCCGAAACAAGTGCTCAGACTACGGCAAAACTTATCAGAGAAAACCAACATCTAACTGAACTACTGGGCAAAATAACTGAGAAATGTACTGAATTGGAAGGTCGCCAGAGAAGACAGAACCTAAGAATTGCGGGTATTCCAGAAGGGAAAGAGGCGGATCAAGATCCCCGAGAATTCACTGCAAATCTACTGCAAAAAGTTTTATCTCTTGATCAAAAGCCTTTACTTGCTCGAGCACACAGAGTGATGAGACGCCAAACAAGACAAGGTGCTCCCCCAAGACAAATGATAATAAAAGTCCAGTACGACTATGTCCTGGAGGAGATAATGCAAAAAACTGCAAGAAACAGAAATCTTACATTTGAAGGATACGGGATCAGTATCTATCGTGACTATCCAGCAGAGGTCTCCAGGAAACGAAAAGCGTTTAATGAGACCAAAAGAATCCTAAGGGAAGTGGAGAATTTGAAATATGGTCTGAGGTATCCAGCTACCCTAAGAGTCACCTACAATCAGAATAAACACTTTTTCACCAACCCTGTGGAGGCACTGGACTTTGCCCAGAAGACTAAGGTTCGAGAAGAAGCTTGAATAATATTTTTAAAACTGAACTTCATCATTGAATAAACTGACTTTGCAGGACTGGATGGAACTAAAGACATGTTTAAGGAAGCTGGAGAAAGATGTGGATCAGAAACTCTCCCATGGATACTAATAATTAGTATAACTGCACTACTAATACAAATAATTAATAAATACTAAAACTATAGCGTGGTATCATTACTAGTCAGAGTTAATAATTATCACTAGAGTCAAATATAGAGTTTGATTTCATTTGCATTCCTTGGAAACTTAAAAAAAAAAATGTTTAATTATTTTTTTTTAATTTTCTTCCCCTTTTTTTCGTTTTTTATTATATTCTTAAATAAGTTTTAAATATATGTATCCTCACATTTCCAACTATTGGAACCCGAATATTTTAAAATCCAATATCCCCGGTAAAATACTGCTATGGAATAAAAATTCCAAGAAACCAAGGAGCTGGTTAAGTTGGTAACATCAACTACGGAAGTCGGTAGATGGTTAGCCATGCTAGTATGGCTAGCACTAACTACACTAATACTAGATGTAGTTTTTTCCTTTTTTGTGCACATTACTGATTTCTTAATCTATCCTCTTTTCTCTTATATTATAATCTATCATTATTATTTTCAGTTTGAATGGAGTTACAAATTGGATCAAAGGAGATATACACGTGAGAGACATTCAAGGATCTTGAAATTCGTCTATTCGGAGTTCGGGTGTAAGGTCGGGTCTGTCGAACTGAACCATTGGCTCTATTATAGACCTCCATAGACAAAAGATGCAAGATTTAAAAATGAATACGGGGAATGAAGGGATAATGTTTTGTAGCTGGAACGTTAAAGGTATTAATGAACCAATTAAGAGAGGTAAAGTACTAGCACATTTAAAAGCAATTAAAGCTGATGTAATTTTTTTCCAAGAAAAACACTTAAAAAAAGATGCCGAGCATAGGCTGAAAGCTAAATAGAAAGATAAAACGTATCATTCTTCTTTTACACACAATTCCAGAGGCGTAGCAGTATTATTTCGAAAAGGCACTTTATTTAAACATACATCAACTATAACTGACAGTGATGGTAGATACATTATTGTAATAGGAGAATTAAATGCACAAAAAATGATTTTTGTTAATGTTTATGGACCAAACTTTGATAGTCCACTGTTTTTTAAGAAAATATTTAATAACATCCCGGAAATAGCACAACATAACTTAATAATTGGAGGAGATTTAAATTGTATATTAAACTCTTATTTAGATAGATCCACAAGACAAAGGAAAATTAAATCCCATTCCAGTGACTTATTAAATGCATACATGGATACTAGTAATATTAAAGATGTTTGGAGAGTAGAAAATCCAACTGGACTAGAATATTCATTTTATTCACCTGTACATAAAACATATTCAAGAATAGATTATTTTGTGGTTGACTCTAAACTTATCTCACTTACTTACAATTCAAAATACCATAATATTACAATCTCAGATCACGCACCTTTAACATTTATGACTAAAATAAATGGTAAAACGGAAAAACAAGGACAATGGCGATTTAACCCACAAATTTTAAAAGACAAAGTAACTCAGGAATATATTATTGAACAGATTAAGATTTTCTTTGAAATAAATGATAAACCGGAAATATCTTCTTCCCTATTATGGGAAACTTTTAAAGCATTTGCCCATGGAATTATGATTTCTTCTCAAGCATTTTATAATAAAGAGAATCGGAGGGAAGAACAGGAATTGGAAAAGGAGATTAAACAATTAGACACAGAGAATGCTGCTAATCCATCCATGACAAAACATAACAAAATCGCTGCACTGAAATATAAATTAAATAAAATATACTCAGATCAAGTTGTAAAACTATCAATACACTAAACAATTACAATTTGAATTTGGAGATAAACCCCAAAAATTATTTGCTCGTCAATTACGGAAAATGGAGGGAGAAAAGATAATCCATAGGATTAAATCAGACAATGGCGAACCGTTAGTACAACCTAAAGATATTAATGAGAGATTTTTGCAATATTATAAAAAATTATATTCAGCTAAAACGACAGAAAATCGGATATGAATAGAAGCATTTAAAAAAAATGTAATCTAAATGGGTTGGATTCAGAAATTAGAGAATCACTAAATGCTGAAATATCAGTAAAAGAATTCGAAGAATCTATCAGATCATTAAAAATTGGTAAAACACCGGGACCAGATGGTATTGGTTCGGAATTTTATAAAACATGTTATGATCTGATTGCACCACGTTTGAAGATACTCTATGAATACATCTATACCCACCAGAAACTACCAGAAATGTTAAATGAATCTATTATAGCACTTATACCTAAAATAGACAAAGATCTGGATGACCCAGGATCATATAGAGCTATAGCTCTTTTAAACACTGATCAAAAGATACTAACCAAAATATTAGCACAAAGACTAAGCGCAGTTATCAATAAATTAATTCACCCGTATCAAACAGGATTTATACCAAAATGATATTCTTCATATAATCTTAGACTATTATTCAATATTATATATTCGAAAAGAGGTATTAATAACGACCTAGTAATTATATCGTTAGTGCGGAGAAAGCCTTTGACCAGGTGGAATGTTCTTGTTTTCGGTCATGGAAACATTTAAGATGGGAGAGAAGTTTATTACATGGGTTAAATTATTATACACTAATCCAACAGCCAGAATACTAACAAATCAAATGCTATCAACTGAATTTAATTTATTCCGAGGCTGCAGACAAGGTTGTCCTTTATCCCCGCTATTGTTTGCACTTGCAATTGAACCATTACCTCAACGCGTGAGATTACATCCTGAAATAAATGGGTATGAAACCAGAAACATTGAAAATAAAATCTCCTTATATGCGAATGACATATTACTTTATATTACAAAGCCGGAAATTAGTATTCCAAATTTATTAAATTTAATAACTGAATTTGGCTTACTTTCAGGATATTGTATTAATTGGAATAAAAGTGAACTTATGTCAATAATGGTAAATAACTTACATATATTACAACAATTTCCTTTTAAGATAGCAAACGAAAAAATCAAATGTCTTGGAATTTATGTAACAAAAAGATTTGATTCTTTATTTAAATCCAATTTTCTACTTTTACTGAATAAATTAAATAAGAATATTTTATATTGGAAAACATTACCTATTTCAATGCTAGGTAGAATTAATGCAATAAAAATTATTTTTCTCCCGCAATTACTATATCTCTTCCAAATGATTCCGATATATCTTCCTAAAAATTGTTTTAAGGAGGTTGATTGTATAGTCACCAACTTTATCTGGGATTATAAGGGCCATAGAATAAATAAAAAACATTTATGTAAATCAAAAATAAATGGAGGTCTAGCACTGCCAAACTTTATGTTTTATTACTGGGCAGTTAATATTAAAATTATGAATTTTTGGTTAGTAGAGACAGATAAACAACCAATTTGGTTAAAAATGGAAAAAGAAGATTGTTCGCCTTTTGAAATTAGCTCGATTTTATTTGCCAATATTAAACTACGTAAGAAAACCTATAGTGAAAACCCTATAATAGCCAAAGTACAAATCCTAAAGACCATACAAAGCTTTAATTTAACGTCTGACGGGTGTGGACCTAGAGACCCAGAGGTAACAGTTTTACCTCCAAATCTCCGGCAGCACACACAAAGAAATACCAGAAAACCGGAGTTAATATACGTTCAGCCACCTCCAAATATGGAGTTGTTTTGCACTCTTTGCCAAAAGCCAGTCATCCCAATGGCATCCTCTGGCCCCTTTTTATCTGATTAACGTCTTCAACTTACATTAAAAAACTTGTAAGAGAGCTGTGAACTATTCAACACGTAAAAAAAACTTTGTCATGATGAATTTTTTTCAAATCCCATCATGCATTACAATTGGCTTTTTACTACAGAAAAGCTTAAATATGACAACAATCAGTGAATAACTAACTCTTTCAAATTCTTGAATTATCTCGTACAGTGGGACAGGCACTTAATGATAGGTGATATATGTATGTCGTAGTTTTTGTTTCATCTATTATTTTATTTTATGGTTTCATTTCTCATAACTATTTTGGCTGGAAAAAGCAGAAAAATATTTATTTGGGCTTTTAATTTTATGATTTAATTGTGACACAGTGCAACATTTGTATCTAATAACTGTGAAGGGCCTTTGGAGAATCTGCTTGTGAAAATCTTAGTTATGTTCAAAGATAGTTGGAGAGCAAATACTGTGAAAACCAATATTGTGCGTCGAAGGGTCTGTCCTGTACTGTACTGATCTATGTAACAATCATATTGCCTATATGGAATAGGGTTCAAACGCTATCTTATGTGAGTCTTCAAAAAGGAAAGGATATGAGGAAAAATTATGTTAGTGAAATAGTGCATCCTTTACAGAAATTATTAAATAATAAGGACCCCAGGACTTGAAGGCACAAGTTGATTAGAGACCTGAGAGGCAAGATTAAATGTCATTGCATTAACTAGGGGATTTTAATTCGAGTAATCAAATCTACTTGGTTCACTGTAAGGATGATAGACTGCAGGTGATAGACTCCTTACCGACATCCTCCATCGCAGGTGATAGACTCCTGACCGACATCCACTATAAATCCACTGACTCCCACGGCTATCTGAACTACTCTTCCTCCCACCCTGCGTCCTGTCAGGACTCCATCCCAAGCACATGCCGTGAGTAATTACTCAGGGTAGGCATTCAGTCGGCTTAAAAAAAATTAAACCGCGCATGCGCAGTTTGTTCTCTCCGTTAAAAAACAAAAACAAAAAAAACAGTGACAATTCAATTTGCCCAAGGCTTCCTAGTCTCCTCTATTCTGAATTACTGAATTGGGGGGGGGGGGGGGGGGGGGGCAGATGGAGAGATGGTGGGAAAAACGGGAGTACAGGGAATAGTTAAATCAGTTGTCATCTTATTATCTTATTGAATGACAACACTTGTTCAAGGGACCAATTGGGGGAACAGTTCCTTTCACAGCGTGTGGAGAGTCTGTGCCAGGGGTAAAGTTGTGGGGTGGGCACGAGTGTTGAGAAGGAGGTTGTCGGGGATACTGCCAGTAACTCACTCACCGCTGCCGCAGTTCTCCGGGCGAGAAGCCACGCACTGTAGCTGGGGATAGAAGCAGCTCGGGGAGCTGCAAGCGGCCACCGGGACCCGACAGCAGAACTGGCCGCCACTTCAGCGCCTTCTGCCGGCCTGCTCACCTTTGGCAGTGCTCTCCGTCGGAATACCTGTCACCTGCCCTTCGCCGACTTCGCTCATGTCAGCGGCTTCCTGCAAATCCTTAAATTCCCACAGCCGAGTAACCTCAATCGCGCTGTCGGAATTTAAGGACATGAGTGAGGCCAGCGAGCGGCAGGAGAGAGGTTTTTAGACGGAGAGCTGCCAGAGGTGAGCGGGGACCGGCAGAAGGAGCTAAGGTGGCGGCTGGTTCCACTGTCCGGCCCGGCGGCCGCTCAGCCACCCGGGCTACTTCTCTCCCCCCTGCCTCAATGCGGTAGCATTCCACGCCTCCGTGCAAGGAGCGTCGCAACTGGCATTATCCCAATTCCCTCCTTCATAACATTCATGCCCTCCTCGCAACTTTACCCCGGGCCAGACTCCCCAAACGCTGGGAAAGGAGCTCTCCCCCCCACCTTAGGAAATACGGTATTTAAAAACATCACCAAGAAATGATTACATTACCACATGTACCAAAAAACATTACCACATCATTGGTACATGACAAACCATATTTGAAAACCCCGCCAAGAAACTTGCGCTGCGCATGCGCAGTAGACTGATGCGCATGCGCAGTGCTGCAAAGCAAGATTTCAGCTGCCTTCAGCCCCGATTGAAATTGACGGCTTCAGGCAGCGCTGACGGCACGTGGGCTGCACAGACCTTCCCGTGTTACAAGCGCTGCGGATGAAAGGCACGGAGAATTATGCCTACCTAAGAGATCGGTCTCTTACACAGGCATAATTCTCCCAAGCCTTTACTAGGCAGTGCCTACCTTGCCTACCCTGACGGCACGTGCCTTCTCCATCCCCTATTCCCAATTCCTCCGTCTACGCCGCATCTGCTCCCAGGATGAGGTGTTTCACACCAGGGCATCACAAATGTCCTAATTCTTCAGGGAACGGGGATTCCCCTCCCCCACCATAGATGTGGCTCACACCAGGGTCTCCTCCATACCCCGTAACACTGCCCTCTCTCCCCCTCCCCACTCGCAACAAGGGCAGAGTCCCCCTGGTCCTCACCTTTCACCCCACCAACCGGCGCATACAACACATAGTCCTCCGCCAGTTTCGGCACCTCCAATGTGATCCCACCACTCGCCACATCTTCCCATCTCCCCCCCCCCCCCCCCGGCTGCCTTTCGCAAAGGCCGCTCCCTCCGCAACTCCCTTGTCCATTCTTCCCTTCCCTCCCGCTCCACCCCTTCCCCGGGTACTTTCCCTTGCAACCGCAAGAGATGCTACACTTGTCGCTTTACCTTCCCCCTCCACTCCATTCAAGGACCCAAGCTGTCGTTCCAGGTCCGACAGAGGTTCACCTGCACCTCCTCCAACCCCATCTATTGCATCCGCTGCTCTAGATGCCAGCTGATCTATATCGGTGAGACCAAGTGGAGGCGTGGCAATCATTTCGCTGAACACCTCCGCTCGGTCCGCATTAACTAACCGACCTCCCGGTGGCTCAGCACTTCAACTCCCCCTCCCATTTCGTATCCGACCTCTCTGTCCTGGGCCTCCTCCACGGCCAGAGTGAGCAACACCGCAAACTGGAGGAACAGTACCTCATATTCCGCTTGGGGAGTCTGCATCCCCTCGGCATGAACATCGAATTCTCTCAATTCTGTTGACCTTTGTTGGCTCTTCCCCTTCCTACCTCTCCCTCAGCCCTCGGGCTCCTCCTCCTCCTTTTTCCATTCTTCTCCCCCACCCCCCATCATTCTGAAGAAGGGTTTTGGCCCGAAACGTTGCCTACCTCCTTCGCTCCATAGATGCTGCTGCACCCGCTGAGTTTCTCCAGCATTTTGTGTACCCTACTTGGTTCACTAATGGCTCTTTCTGGGAAGGAAATCTTTCATCGTAGGCAATTTTGAGCTACCAATTGACTTGATATTGCCCTCTGAAATAACCTTGGCAGCCACATTGAGATGGAATGTATGTTAGTACAACCACTTGTAAACAAATAAAACAAAATTGCCTTGAGATCTCTGTCTAATAATGAGGGCCTGAAGGGTGCAGGAAGAAGGCGGATGAATTGGGTTGATTATACATATATGAGTTTAGAATGATTGAAAACTGTCTCGGATAGAATTAGCTCATCAATGAAATTACACATTGATTTTTGTTTCTCCATGTTTACAAAATGTACAATTTTATCTTGACGGGTCTCTGGAAGACACTAGATTAAGAGCAGGTGAAAATTTGATCTTTGGCTGTATTAGACTGATATTTAATCTGCCTCAACTACTTCAGTTAACATTTGTTAATCAATGTAGTGTGTCCCACAAATATTTCTGAGGTGCTGAAAAGTATGACACCCTTGGATATATGTGATTTGGTTGAATTACTCTTTATCACCAAAGGATACTTGATTAGGCATTCATTACTGCCTAAAATGTCCTCCAGGTTTATCATTACGAAAGGAAAATAAATGCCAATCACAATGCATTTTTTTAAAATTATTTAATTCAAATTTATATATTCTTTGTTCTCTACTTCCACTAGTGACTGGGTTTAGCAATTGAGTATTTTAAATACGGCTTTCATTCACCCAAGGAAATATATATATTTATAATGAAACATTGAGTACAGTCCATAGTAGATTAAATATGAAGGAATAGCAAATGAACTATATGGAAGAAAAGTATGGATTTTTATTTTTGTTTTTATACACTGATATTATTTATTTTTGTCATTTCTGTTTAACAGACAGAATAATAGGGTGACCAAAGTGGAAAGCCCAGCACAAAGTGTGATCGCTTGTGTCCTGTTTCTGCAAGGATTTAATGCACTTGCTGCATTATAGATTGAGAACAATCCCTGCAGAAAATTAGGTCAATTGATACAATTTATTTAGTTGTAAAAATAAGGAACTGTGGGTGCTGGGTTACCAAGAAAGAAGGACACAAAATGTTGGAGTAACTGAGCTCGTCAAGCAGCATCCCTGGAGCATATGGAGAAAGGTTCTGAACTGAAACGTCACCGATCCATGTTCTTCAGGAATTCCGCCTGACCCGCTGTGTTACTCCAGCATTTTATGTCTTACTTCAATTTATTTATTTGTTTATCCTAAAGCTTTTGGCTGTCATCTTGAAGTCCGGACCAGTCGTATATGGCATTGCATAAACAAAAATATCACTTTTTTGTCATTGAATGTACACCGAATATGACAATTCTCAGGTTGGACTTTTATACAAAGGCCTTCTCTTTTTGAAGCCTGAATTATATTTTCAAAGCCAGAACTGGAAATATAATCATTAGTCTCATTAACGCTCTAGATTGCATCAGAGCACATCAGAGGATTGACACTGCTCCAGTGGAACTACAATGTATAAGTGGTAATATTAATCATTTTTTTTAAACAATCAATGATTTAAGAGTGCTATAGCTTCTGTTGATACTTTCAATGAGAGAGAGTTACATCATGGTTATCAACATGGAATGCATGGTGTGGCAACCTGTGTTGCAAGCACAGTAGTATAATATTCAAAAGATACAATGGTCAGCCCATTAGGGAAAGCAGATTTATTATTGAGTTCTGGCTTCTTCACAAAATACCTTCTACCAAATATTCTCTTCCCCACCCGCCCTTCACCCTGAGGAAGTACCAAATTTGGAAAAGCTGTAGATAATTACAAGGAAAGAGGCAAAATGTTGAAGTAACTCAGCAGGTCAGGCAGCATCTCCGGAGAACATGGATGCGGTGGAGGGAGGGAGGGAAAGCTGGAAGAGAAAAGGGGCAGGACAAAACATTGCAGGTAATAGGTGAGCACAGGTGAGGGATAAAGGAAGGGGTTGATAGGCTGAAGATTGGGCAAAGGCCAGAGATGAAAAAAACAAAGTGTGGGACAAAAGGATTATGAGTCCTACCAGCATCTGCAGTTCCTTATTTATACAATGATTACAAGGTGTTTCCTCACACAATTTTTGAATAGATATACTCCAGTTAATTTCTCATGATGAGTAGTGAGACGTGAACAGAGCCATTTCGGGAGGTTGAAGTTGAGGATTTTGCTTTTTAGAGGTGATGCTTAGAAAGGAGAGGACAAATTAAACAGTTCAAATAAGTCCATTCTTCTTCTTCTTTTGTGTGACGTGCACAGCTTAAAGTTGTAGGACAACTTGTTCTATTTGATCTTCCGTTTGTACACGTCGAGTTGATTGCATTAGTCAAAACAGGGCGGACCACGTGAAGGTTGCAATCTTCCACCCCAAATAAGGCCATTCATAGATCAGTATGACACAGCTCATCTCCAAAAGCTTGAATTTTGTTTGGCACAACTGAAAAAGTATCCTACAAAATGAAGACTTTTTTATCCGAAGGCACTGGAAATTGATTTTATTGTGTACAGTGCACAGCCCAATATATATTTTGTTGAAAAAATCTGTGCTTGAGTACTTACGGAATAACTGTGGGGAAGAAAAAAGAAAACATCCATCATTTCATTTTATATTGCTTCCTATCATCCAAATGTAAACATAGTGTCCTTATGGAACAAAATCCTCACGGGCGTGGTCCATACTATTCAACATCGGGCAGCTTCTGGTTCTTATCCTCTGCAAAGTCAGGTTTGCACTTTTAAGTCAGGTTTGCAAGTTAAAATGATTCATTTGGTCCAGATTTATTGATAGATTGATTTCAATTCACGACACAGATCTGCTATTATCTTTGATTTCCATTCCTTTCCACGTGTTTATGTGGTCTATCTATACAGAAAATCTTGTAACCCACATTTACAGGAATTACATGTTAAGATGCATTTAATATATCTTTCCAGTAGCTCCAATATATTTTACATAAGGCGTACAACTAAAAAATGGATGATTATTATTAAAATAATGTATAATTGGCAGTATAGGAAATAACTTGGGTTTTACATTGAAGGTTATGAAAACTTTGCTTACTTTCTTTAACAGAAGCTAAAGATGACTCACTGGAGGAGGACATCCTTACAGAAATGGAGACCAATGAACAATCACCTCTATTGCAGCGCACGGTACCTGATGAGTCTGCCAGTTCCATAGCCTCAATCAATCTCAATACAAAAACCAGGTTAGAACTTGATGCTGAGTCATTCCGCCATGTGTTATATAATGAGAAATGCTGGGAAATAGGTTGTATTTATATGCAGAGACACTGGTTAGAGCAGCCAGAACTATCTGCTGCAGGGCATCAAAACATTTCCAGAGAAGCTGGATGACTTCAGCTTATGCAATTAATACCACAAATTGATTGTTAACCCTTTACAGGGTTTGAGACTGCAAATGGTTCTAAATTGAGACATTCTTGAAATGAGCATACGCTTGCTCATCTGGCAGTGTATCTTAGATTGCCTACTGAATCCAGTGATTGTTTTATTTTAAATTCTGAACTGCACCTTTGTGTCTGTCAAGCTCTAAATAAGGTTTTTTTTTCTGTTTGTCTCTCCGCCTGTGCCTCTCCCCGCCTGTGCCTCTCCCCGCCTGTGCCTCTCCCCGCCTGTGCCTCTCCCCGCCTGTGCCTCTCCCCGCCTGTGCCTCTCCCCGCCTGTGCCTCTCCCCCCTCCCGCCTGTGCCTCTCCCCCCTGCCTCTCCCCGTGTGCCTCCCCCGCCTGTGCCTCCCCCCGCCTGTGCCTCCCCCGCCTGGGCCTCCCCCCGCCTGGGCCTCCCCCCGCCTGGGCCTCCCCCCGCCTGGGCCTCCCCCCGCCTGGGCCTCCCCCCGCCTGGGCCTCCCCGCCTGTGCCTCTCCCCCGCCTGTGCCTCTCCCCGCCTGTGCCTCTCCCCGCCTGTGCCTCTCCCGCCTGGGCCTCTCCCCGCCTGGGCCTCCCCCCGCCTGGGCCTCCCCCCGCCTGGGCCTCTCCCCGCCTGTGCCTCTCCCCGCCTGTGCCTCTCCCCGCCTGTGCCTCTCCCCGCCTGGGCCTCCCCCCGCCTGGGCCTCCCCCCGCCTGGGCCTCTCCCCCGCCTGGGCCTCCCCCGCCTGTGCCTCCCCCCGCCTGGGCCTCCCCCGCCTGGGCCTCCCCCCGCCTGGGCCTCCCCCCGCCTGGGCCTCCCCCGCCTGGGCCTCCCCCCGCCTGGGCCTCCCCCCGCCTGGGCCTCTCCCCGCCTGTGCCTCTCCCCGCCTGTGCCTCTCCCCGCCTGTGCCTCTCCCCGCCTGTGCCTCTCTCCGCCTGTGTCTCTCCCCCAACAGTACAATTATTAAGTAGTCTTGGAGGAGTTGGGAGGAGGGATGATATACTGTAGGAGCCAGGTTAGTTGTGGAAATGGGAAAAAAAAATTCTCTCATCCTTGCAGATATTGGAGGAACTTCTGTTACATTCTGAGAAATGTGAATTGGGTGGGGTTTTGCTGTTGGATCAGGACTACTTTTCCGGAGGTATTACAATGGTGTATAGAGCAACATTGGGCATATGACTTTAATGCAGCACAGCAATAAGCCCTTCAGTCCACTAAGTCCACGCCAACCATCCATTTACAACATTAACCTCATCTTTTATTTTCCCCACATTCTCATCAACTTCCAGTTTCTATAATTCACTTACATACAAGGGGCAGTTTTTAGTGGCCAATTAATTTACTAACATCCACATCATTGTGATATGGGGGAATCAGGAGCACTCTGAAGGCTCTCATAGAGTACATGCAGTTTGCACATCCTTTTTGAGCTCGGGATTGAACACGGGTCTCTGGTGATGTGAATACTAGCTGCATCACTCTGAAACCCACTCAGTGACTCGGTAATGAAATCAAGACGTACAGTGCCCTCCATAATGTTTGGGACAAAGACTGATCATTTATTTATGTGCCTCCATACACAATTTGAGATTTGTAATAGAAAAAATCACGTGGTTAAAGTGCACATTGTCAGATTTTAATAAAGGATATTTTTATACGTTTTGGTTTTACCATGTAGAAATTACAGCAGTGTTTACACATGGTCCCCCCATTTCAGGGCACCATAATGTTTGGGACACAACAATGTCATGTAAATGAAAGTAGTCATGTTTAGTATTTAGTTGTATATAGAAACATAGAAACATAGAAAATAGGTGCAGGAGGAGGCCATTCGGCCCATATCCTTTGCATGCAATGACTGCATGAAGTTTGTGATTCATGGACATCACCAGTTGCTGGGTGGCTTCTCTGGTGATGCTCTGTCAGGCCTGTATTGCAGCCATCTTTAGCTTATGCTTGTTTTGGGGGCTAGTCCCCTTCAGTTTTCTCTGCAGCATATAAAAGGCATGTTCAATTGGGTTCAGATCTGGTGATTGAGTTGGCCACTCAAGAATTGACCATTTTTTAGCTTTGGAAATACTGCTTTGTTACTTTAGCAGTATGTTTGGGATCATTGTCTTGCTGTAGGATGAACCGCCAGCCAATGAGTTTTGAGGCATTTGTTTGCACCCGACCAGATGGGATGTGTCTATACACTTCAGAATTCATTATGCTACTACCATCAATAGTTGTATGATTAATGAAGATAAGTGAAGCCAGTACCTTCAGCAACCATACATGCCCGCGCCATAACACCCCCACCACTGTGTTTCACGGATGAGGTGGTACGCTTTGGATCTTGGGCAGTTCCTTCTCTCCTCCAAACTTTGCTCCTGCCATCACTCTGATATAAGTTAATCTTCATCTCATCTGTCCACAAAACCTTTTTCCAGAACTGTGGTTGCTCTTTTAAGTACTTCTTGGCAAACAGTAACCTGGCCATCCTCTTTTTGCGGCTAACCTGTGGTTTGGACCTTGCAGTATAGCCTCTATTTCTGTTCACATTTAGCCAACTGCCTGATAAATTTGTCCTTTGTTGTGTATATTTTTTTGCCATTATATTTTCATAAAGTAGTTTGGGGCATTATTTTGTGTTGTAAAATTGTTCGTAGGCAGTTCAATGAGCCACAAAAAATGTAGTTCCTGAGGATTATGCAATGGCTTTTTAAAATTGTGATATCTGCAGTAGGTTTCTCAATCCCCATTTTATTTCATGTTAAATTCCTAAATTAATACACTTTTTAATTATGTTACAACAACAAATAGAATAGATGCTGTAGGGCTTGGTTTTGCACTTGCAAACCCGAGCTTTCATAAAAAATTCCATTGTGACAAGATGTGCATTACATTTTTTTTACAAAAGAAAATCAGTGTTTTGTATTAAACTGCATGCTTTATCATTAACTCTTAATGTTCTTTAAAATGGTCTAATAAAACCACTCAGTCGAACAAACAATTGCAGCAAAGCATGAATTCGCCATTCAAACTGCAGCAGTTCACTTAGTTCTGCTCTTTGGCTTGTATGTTAAGAACAGCTTAAATATACAAAAAAAAGTAAAAGATTAAAAATTTGAGATTGATTGCTTCAAACCTTCACGTGATCGACTAATTCAATCACGTGATTTTGACTAATTAAATCACGTGATTTTGACTAATGCACTCAACTCGACGTGTACAATCATATAAGATCAAATAGATGCTGCACCCGCTGAGTTTCTCCAGCATTTTGTGTACCATCAAATAGAACAACTTGTCCGACAACTTTAGGCTGTGCACGCCATACGCAAGCAGAAGAAGAAGAAGAAGTAGAATTGACTGTACAGGTTTAAATCGTTTGTTTTCATAATTACACACTGGTCTGTTATACACAATGCAGCACTATGATTACTGAGATAATACATTAATTAATCTCTCCCATGTGGCATTTACAAAATATATTTTGTAACTTGTTTTTTCTTGATGTCCCCAAAGCCTTTTGAGTAAGTTTAATATATTTGGAAATATTATGTTAGTCAAATATTAAGAAATGTTAGTTTTGTCAAATAGTTTATTTGCCTGGCTTTATTTTCATACAATCTTTTCTGGAAATTTAGGACAAATGTTCTGTTTTGAGATTTTGGTTATCAAAAAGTAGTCTTTGGAAATTTGATCAAAGAATGGAAGAAACACTTTGATTTATCTGGATATTCTTTATCATCACTTTATACAATAAAGAACTTTTTTTTTGTACATGCCATATGTTGTTCTGCCCTCACTTTCCACCAGGTAACATATGTACGGAAGGCATGAAATGATAGATTCTCAAAAGTTTCCCGTTTAATGGCCTCAAATAGAATAGATCCTCTGGGACACCAACTTTAAATCAAATTCCTTAAAATGTTGCTTGTCCCTTAAAGCAAAATTAAAATCCTTCTATTCCTAAATACTATTCTAAGTAAATGTTAAATAATCGTCTGTGAAAATAGGCAGGTGTAAAATAGTTGTTATAAGAATAAATGGCTTTAATCATGCTGTTAAAGAATCTATTCCACTTCATGTGACTGATCTACATCAGTTTTTTGTCAACAGTTTCAGTTGTGACGCAATAAAAATCGCTTTAGTATAGTACCACAAATATAAAAAGTACGGGATTATAACAAGTGAGAAATCAGTTTATTTGTTATGTCTGATGGTTCTTGCATTTTATATTTAAATAAGTAAATTCCTCAAAAATCTGACAAGTTAATGAGATGTTTTATTTTTTTCTTTGTCATGTGTTGTGAAATAGCAAATTTTGTGAGGGAATGGGTTGTGTGGAGCGGATAATATAATTTAGAATCCAATTGAAAAAAAAATGTTACTCTTCTTGCAGCAATGAACAGCTCTGTGCCTTGTGCTATTGTGGTGAGCGGAGCTCGTTGGGGCAAGGCGAGTTAAAAAGGTTCAGCCCAACTCCAGATTTCACCGTGCTAAGAAAGAGCCCTTCTCAAGCAAAGCAAGACAGTACCAACAATTCAGAGGATAGTAATGACAAGAGCCTCAAGCAGTGTTCCACATCACAAAGGCAACAGAAAAAGTGAGTAGATTGTTAATTTTAGTCGAGAGAAAATTCTTGTCCTTTTTGTGTGTTTTTGAATTTTTCGAAGTTTTGTATCTGCAGACATTTTTGCCGTTCTTATTTCAGGATTATGTTTGTAAATGTTAATCATGTCAGCAATATCCATTTATTTTCTGCTAAACATGCATTTTTATCACCAGAGCATATCTGACATTTTTCTCTTCCTTCATTCGTTTTCACGTCACCTGAGTTTATTGAGGTGCTCCACAGATATAGGGTGTTCTCTTCTGTTCAAGTGTCAATTCATCATCTGAACCTAAGTAATGACTCGTGTTGTCTATTCACTTTTGTTGTAATAGAGAAGAGAAGTATGGTTGGAAGACTGAGAATGGATTTGGGTCAAGCCAGATGGCCTTGTTAATGTGTGCTTTGCAGCAGAAATCTGTAGATAACAAATGGGAGCATCAATCCTGACCAATTTTATTCCCTTCTTGCAATGGATGCTGTCATTGATGAAAATAGCGAAAAGCTGCCAACTACACTGTGCTAACCTACTATCTTTACTTAAAAATGTCTGTGGATTTTACCTAAAATGAGTACCATTAACAAGTTTAAAAAAAATCAGAAATATTAAAACTTTTTAGTAATATGTCATTTCCATTCTAAAATAATATATGCTTCAAAATTTGAATCAAGGCTGGTGACTGAATATAGTTAAAATGTGTTTACCATTTGTGTTGCTACAAATGTATACACAAAATTTGTTGATGCAGTAGATTTAGGTTTATTATTATCACATATTCCCGGGTATAATCTAAAGCTTTATTTTTCCATTCTATCTAATCACATCAGATAAACTACACAAGTACAATCAAACATAATTTCAATAGGTAGAGAAAAGGGGAAAGTACAAAAAGCAGAATATTGTTCTCGGTGCAACAGTTCCATAGACAAAGTTCAATGTCTGCATTGGGGTAAGATGAATCGGACAGTATCCTAGCTTATGGAAGGACTGTTCAGAAACCTGATAACAGGGGGAAAAGCTGTTCCTGAATCTGGTGATGTGTGCTTTAAAGATTCTCTTCCCTTTTGCCTGGCAGCACCAGGGAGAAGGAATGGCAAGGGTAGGATAAGTCTTTGATGATGTTGGCTGTTTTTCTGAGGTAACATGAAGTATAGATGGAGTCAATAGTAGACAGATTGAACTGTGTGATGGACTGGGCAACCAGAGCTGTTTCCAAACCAAGCAGTGATGCAACCTCAAGGTATGCTTTCTGGTATGTCTATAGATATTTGTAAAAGTAGTATGTGGAAGGTGCATCTTTCTAGGATTAGACAAGTTTGATCTAAGATCAATAAGATTGTTAAGAAGCTGTGGTTGTAAATTACCAGAGGGTATTCTGATGGATAAAGTATATACATTTGGAAGTCAGGTTGATTAGGGATAGTCGGTGTGGTTTTGTGCATGGGAGATGGTATCCCACGAATTTGACTGAACTTTTTGAAAATGTAACCAAGAAGGTTGATGAGGGCAGCATGGATTTAATTTGTATGGATTTAAGAAAGGCTTGTGATAAAGTTGCTCTGAAAGGTTAGATGGTGTGGAATCATCTACAGAATTTTCATAATGGAGGGGAAACAGAGGGTGTTGGTAGAAAGTTGTTTATTGGACTGGAGGCCTGTGAATAGTAGTATATGTCGTGGATCGGTGTTGGGTCCATTGCTGTTTATGTATCAATGACTTGGATGAGAATGTACAAGATATGATTAGTAAGTTTGCAGATGACACTAAAATAGGTGGTATTGTAGAGAGTGAAATGGTTATCGTGAAATACAGCAGAATCTTGATCAGCCGGGTAAGTGGGCCGAGGAATGGCAAATTATGTTTAATTGGTATGAGTGTGAGGTGTTGCAATTTGGGAAGTCAAACCAGTGCAGACATTCACAGTGATTAGTAAAGCCCTGGGGAGTGTTGTAGAACAGAGATCTAGGAATACGTATATATTTCCCAAAAAGTGGCATTGCAAGTTGATTGTGTGATGAAGGTAGCTTTCATCTGGCCTTCATCGGCCAGAGAATTGAGAATAGATGTTGGAACATTATGTTACTGTTGGAATATTGTATTCAGTATTGGTCACATGAACCATGGTCTTAGAGGTGTATACAATCATTAAAGGAATCAATAGGGTGAATAATCCATTATTTTTCCCAGAATAGGTGAATCAAGAACTAGTGGGCATAGGTCAAAGGTGAGAGGGGAAAGTCTACTTTTTAACTCAGACAGTGGTGGGTATATGAATCGAACTACCCCCGGAAGAGTCCAAGCAGGTATCATAACATCAAACGAGGAACTGCAGATGCTGGTTTAACTCAGCGGATTAGGCAGCATCCCTGGAGCACAGAGGGGGAGCAGTGTAAGAGGGTCTCACAGAGCAGGCATACCTTGAGGAGGTTTTGCAGTGGCGTAGTAAATTGTAGAAACAAGGAACTGCAGGTGCTGGTTTACAAAAAAAAACTGCTGGTGTAACTCAGCGAGTCTAGCAGTATCTCTGGAGCACAGAGGGGGAACAATGAGAACATTTAAGTACTTTGGACAGGCAAGTTATTCACGTCCTGACATAGCGTTTTTGACCATTTACAAAGCTAAAGCCAAGAGAATTATTGAATATGTTCATTTGCCTTAGTGAGTACAGGTATAATAACAATCCAGGAACGCAATACCATCCAAATCTTCAGGTCTGTGATCATACAGTGCATACAGTCTGTCCTGGTTTGACATACCAAAATACAACACCTTATTCTTGTCAGAGTTAAATTCCATTTGCCATTCCTTAACCTACCCTCCCAACTGATCTAGATCCAATTGTAATCCTAAATGCCCTCCCTCTATATCCACTATATCACTAATACTGGTTTACTATCAACGTTAATGGCATTGGCAACAAATAATAGAAAACAATGGTTCCAGTGATGAGCCCTGCAAAACACTACTCGTCACTGCCACCAATTAGTAAATTAACCTCCATAATTGCCTTTTGTCACCTTCCACCAAGCTGATTTTGAATCCAATTGTCTAGTTTTCCTTGGATTCCATGTGAATTTTCAGATATTCCAGACTAACTTAATGTAGGAGCTGCTCATGTTTTTAAAAACCTATAGAAGGTCACCCTAGCCTCAACTCCAGGGAGAACCGTCCCAATCAGGCCTCATAATTCAAGCTCTCCAGTCCCTGCATATCCTTTCTGCATCAGCCTTCGTCTAGTATGATGCCCAGAACTGTTCACCAACGTCTTGTACAGCTGCAATAAGATGTCCCAACTCTTGAAGTCATTGCTCAGTTCCATGAAGGCAAGCCTAACATACTCTGCATTCGCCACTTTGTCTACTTGTATTGCCATTATCAGGGAACTATATACTTGTACCCAGAGGTCTCCCTGGTCTTAGTGTTGAGGAACCGAACTATGGACACAGTTGAAGTTCTGTGATTTGTTCTTGCAACTAATTTAGTCTGATAATATAATCAGCGAACACTGTATACTCAACATTGCATTTTTACACCAAACAAGGAATTGAATTAGCTTAATACTTTAATTACTTCACTTTGGAAAGGTCACAGTTGAAATCACTCCAGTTAATTCCAAAGCGGCCTTTTCCAAATAGCAGTTAATTGAAGCTGGCGATTCATTTGTTTTTCGTGCAAACATCGAGTTGTCAATTTGACCCTAAAAGGTTCCCAACCTTCAAGGTAATTTTAATTGCACCACTTCAGTGCACCTGTGTGTGCATAGTGAATTCAAATTCTGTAAAATATTGGCTGCTGAACTTTGGTTGCATTCACATTTTTCTTTAAAAGTTGTACTATTAATAATTCACGTAATTATTTTTGTAACCGGCATGATCTTGGCCGGGGATATCATAACAAAGAGACCCTCAGTAAATGTATTATAAAGACAAGCCATGAACTCTCTTTCAGCAAGTCTTTCTCAGGCCAAAATAATCTGCAACACTAGGCAAAATCCCCATCTGGGGGGGGATCACTTTTAATCTATTTTTATTAAACCGTGGGACCAATCCTAACTTAATGGTGAAAGCATGTTAGCAGCAGCAATAGCCATGCTAAAAATGAAATGTCAATCTGTTTAGGCTTACAGTGGTAGACCATATACGTGAACAAATGAAGCAGTATCCCATAGGCCGAACCTTTGAAATTCCACAGACCAGATCAATAATGTGGGATCAATGATCAATCCTACCATGTCCAACCATAAACAATGTTGGACAATTAAGCCATAACTCAAGGAAGATGGCTGCATATGGAGACACAAGGAAGTGCAGATGCTGGAATCTTTTGTCGAACACAATGTGCTGGAGTAACGCATCAGGTCAGACAGCATGACATGGGTAGGTGACAATTTGGGTATTATATTGCATGATGTTGCTTTCATCAGAGTCTATCACTCAAATATAAAACAGAACAGCCATCTGCAGTTTTGAGGTGCTATGGGCTGCATTTGGTACTCTTCCTAAGACCTCTCCACCGTAGAAGCTAATTACGTTCCTATTTGACGTCAAGGAAAGGCTAAACTCGATAGATTTATATGCCTAAATGCGAAAGTAGGATAACTTTTCACCAGCTTAAATCTAGATTTTGAAATTTTACCTCGCAAGCCCATACATGAGTCATGTCTGTCAAAAAAAAAGTCCTGAAAGCATAATTGTTTAGTTCCCTTCAATCCCAAGAATAGTTCACTCTGCCTGTTCTTGAGCCCATTTTTGTTTTTATCGATGCCACTGACCTTTCATTGCAATGGCCTCAATTTTACTAACCAGTAATAAATGCCTTCTATATAAAGATGACAGTGCATCAAAAAATATAATCGGGGAAGTGAAATACAATAACATAATACTTCTATACCGATTCTCTATCATTAGGTCAACTCTATGTGCTAATGCTAATTTCCTTTTTTTTTTTAAAGCTACTTCATCACTGAGATTAAACGTAAACACTGTACCATTATCTGCTGGCACCATTCCTGCACCAAGGGAGGATGGACGATTAAGTCACACTCTTCTGCATTTTTCACTCTAATTTTCTTGCTGAATCTGAATTTTCTCATGGCACCTGCTAAAAGTGAATTTGGGTACTTAACTTCCATTAGAATAAAAAGCCAGTGATTTTCAGTACTGTTAACCCAAAAACTTGAAGAATTATTGTTGAAAACCCATCAGGCTCACTAATGTCCTTCAGGAAAAAATGTCTGTCCCTATCAGATTAACCTTTACACAAATCCCAGTTTGGTTGAGTGTTCACTGATTTCGGAAATGGTGAGTTTTGGGGCCAAATTAATGATAAATGTCATTTTCCATTGGTGTTCCCACTGTGAGAATAAGTAAATAGCAAAAGAAAATGGACAATGAACATGTTTAGAAAATCCGATGATATTCTGTCCAATTAATTCTTCACAATCAGAATATCCTGGAAGTCTCCATTGACCGGAAATTTAACCTGAAAAATCACATGAAAGTTATGCCTGTAAAATGTGGTCAGAAAGAGAGCATCGTGTGGTTTTCGACTTTCCATTATTTGAAAGATGCTCCAAATATTTTAGTGAGAATTTAACTGAATTCTTTCACGCAGATGGCTGTGTATATTGAAGACTCTGCAGAACATTTTCAAAATTAATTGAACTGAAAATATGGGGATCAGATGAAAAGAGCGGAAGAGGCACAGGAGTAGCTATAATTTTATTGAATGCAGGTTTGCAAGGAGAAAAGGGTGAATGGTTCACTGATTCTGTTTGTGTTCAGGAGTGTGATGGAATGCTCACCATTTGCATAAATGATTGCAAGCTCAGCAACACTTGAACTTTTGAGACACAATTTATCGGGACCTTGTACACCATTCCAGAATTCTGACCAATTGATTTCTTAGTGTTTGTTGTCATGAGAATTGAAAATACAGCAAAGGAAATTAGGCTACGATGGAATCTGGTAGCAATTGTGGATTGTAAGATAATTAGGGGTTGTGCATCAGTAGTTTGTAGTTTGTAATTGAGGCTGTAAGGGTTGATGCGCTGGTTTCAGGACAGCCAGAATTACAATGATAAATCAATAGTGTACAATTAAGGTCAGCCACCAAGACCACTGTGTAAATCTTAAATTATTATGACTTAATTAGGTTGGCCAGGAATGATAGTGGGATGTTAAAAATGGGGAACGGGGTGATAACCATGAAAATAGAATTAGTAATGCTCTCTTCCCTATCTTATTTTAGAATTGTAATCCTGTCAAACTTGTGTTCTGTTGGCTAAGCCTAATGATCTGTTGATATGATTTCAAGTGCCATCAGCTGTGTAATTTAAATTCAGTTTCATTTGAGCTGAAAAAAAAATTTCAATTTCTAAAATAATGGATCAATGAACAAAGTGTTTATTTTTTGATAGAAATGTTTCATCTTTTCTTACACACTGGTCATATGTGTGACTTTAACCTAAAAGCAATGTGCTTAATAACTGGATCTAAAATTGCCTACTACACCTGTCAGTTCTATCAAACCACTACAAAAACCAGTTGGAAGACTAAAATTGAACAAATCAGTTAGAATCAATCTTAAGACCAAATGCAACAAATGCACTGAGCTCAGTCAGTTTCATAAAGTACGTTCTAAAAATATCTGGAGTCTTGTGCTTTTCTCTAGTCAATATATTATCTGCATCTGATGTGATATGATGCTTCAAGGACTGGGGCCATGTACCTCCCTTTAAAACTGGATCTTTGGCTTTCTCGTTGGCAGACCACAATCAGTGCAATCGGTAACAACTTCTATCACTAACCATAAATACAGGCACACCTCAAGGTCGCATGCTTACTCTTTGTACCCACGACTGTTGCTAAGCACAGTTCCACTGCCATCTCTAAATTGGCCAATGACAACCCCTATTGTTAGCCAAATCACCATCGTACACAAGAGATGGATAGTTGAGTGGTGTCACAAGAACAGCCTCTTGTGCAAGAGTCATATTGTAAACCAGTTAACTAATCGTTGACTTCAGAAATGGGAAGTCAGGAGACCATCTACCAGTGTACAAAGGAGGATTGGCAGTGGGGAGAGTTCAAATTCCAGCGCATTAAGGTATTGAGCCCAACAGTTGATGGGGAAGGGGAGGGATGACCGAACCAGGGAGTCACGGAGGGTGACCCCTCTTGAACTCAGAAATGGGTGGGGAGCGGGAGATGTTTGACTGGTGGTGGGATCGCATTGTAGCTGGCAGAAATGTCAATGAATTAGGTGTTGGACTCGGAGGTTAATGGGGTGAAAGGTGAGGGAACTATCCCTGTTCTGTCTTGTGTGGGGGGGGGGGGGGGGGGTCATAAAAACTGAAGTGTGGGATATAGAGGAGATATGAGTGAGGGCTTAACTTCTGAGGGAAAGGCGTGTTTCCTGGAAAAAGCAGGACATTTCAGATGTTCTGGAGTGGAAAGCACCATCTCAAAAACATTGCAATATAGATGGAGAAACTGAAATAAAGGGACAGTGTCCTAACAAGACAGATGATGAGTGAAGGTGTACTCTGGGTACCTGTTACAGTCTTTTTAAAGATACGGCATGAAAACAGGCCTTTCAGCCCACCAAGACCAGCAATCAACTGTCCACCAAGACCAGCACTGTCCACTGTCCTACTCACGTGGAGCAATTTACAAAAGCCTATAAACCTGCACGCTTTTGGAATGTGGGAGGAAACCAAAGTACCCGGAGAAAACCGAAACACCCGGAGAAAACCCACGTGGTCACAGGGAGAAAATACAAACGCCATACAGACAGCACCCGTCGTCGAACCCAGTTCTCTGGCGCTGTAAGGCAGCAACCCTACTGCTGAGTCACTGTGCTGCCCTGTCAGTAGATTTGTTGTAGATATCAGTGGACTGTTTCTCTTCCGAGTTGCAGCTAAGAGATCAAGAAAGGGAGAGATGTTGGAAACGGTTCACATAAATTTGAGGGCAGGGTAAAAGTTAGTGGCAAAGGTGATGACATTTTACATGGTTGCAGGAGACAGCCCCATCTTAGTTGAGGAGAGTTGGAAAATGGTGCTGGGGTAGGCTTGTAACAAAGACCACACCACATAGCCAACAAAGTGGCAGGCATAGCTGCCTGCATAGAGTCCAAAAGAATTTCCATGGAAACGCCTTTAATTGCAGGTGAGAGAAATCAAAAGATAAATTGAGAGTGAGAACAAGTTCTGCCAAATGGAGAAACCATTAGTTGTGAACATTGTTTGTCCAGCATCCAGATTTTAACATGGGACAGGAATGGACTCTTCGGCCCACAATGTTTGTGCCGAACATGATGCCAACTTAAACTGATCTCATCTCCCTCGCATTATCCATATCCTACTCCCTGCATTTCCATATGCTTATCTAAAAGCCTTTTAAATGGCGCTAACAGATCTGTCTCCACCACTACATCTTCCCCTGCATATCTCCATTAAACTTCCGCCCTCTCACCTTATAGCTATGTCCTCTAGTCTTGGACATCTCCACCCTGGGGATAAAAAGGTTCTAACTGTTTACCCTATCTACGCCTCTCATAATTTAATATACTTCTATCAAATCTCCCCTCAACCTTCGTTCTAGTGACTGAGATTTATTTCTCATTAAGCATTCTGAACATTGCATCCAAGTACCTTAGTTCTCATTATCAGTCTCATCTTCCCTCTCCACAACCCCTGTACTGTATCTTGGGGCAGTCTATTATGTTTGAATAATCAAAATATTTTACTCGACCCCGAGTTTAGTTTTCAACTGCATATTGTTTTATTTGGAAATGCAGCTACTTCCAAATCAGCAACAATGCCTATTAGATCTCTCAATGGACTTTTATAACAGCTTACTTCCAGATATTGAAAATTAAATTAGAACTCTAAAGCTTCCATGGTAAGTACAATCTTTGGACTATTAGTGTAGGCTTGTTGTAGTCGACTGGTGACAAAACAGCCAATCCTCTGAGTCACCACTGACAACACATGGGAGATCTGCTAATTAATAGTAAATATTTGGGGACTTTGAATTTCATTATCTTGTTGCAAATTTGGAAAGTGCCACAGCTGCAGTGATTCATTAAAGGATGATGTGAATAAATTAGAATTTTTACAAGTTTTGTATTGAGTCACCAGCTTCATGCATTAAACATGCAGTGTGATTTATAGTTTAGTAAAATTGTACATAATTTTATGCAATAACTACTATAGAGACTGTATGAAGGTGTGATGTGCACCAATCTTATAATATTGACTTATTTGATTGCAAATACATGTTTTAGTTGTATGATCATTCATGGCTATACAGTAAAATTAATGTTTCGGATATTAGGTTAAGAATAGTTTTTGAAAAAGACCATTGTCGGAAAGCAGTGAATTGAGAGAGGGTTTTTTCATTGAGATGTTAAGCAATCCAGCTCAGAAGGATTAGAAACAAAGACTGATAGGTTAAAATAATTAAGTAGTTTATTACACATTATCTACAGAGAGTTGGATAGGCATCTATTTACTGCTTGCTAATTTAAAATGATTGAAAAAACCAATACATTTTCAAAGAATAAAAACAAAATTTAAATACCAAAGCATTTGAACAATTAAAAATGTTTAGAGACAATTATTACAAAAAGGAAAACAATAAAAATATCTTTCAAGCTGTTGTATCTTCTATCCGATGGGAGAAAGGAGAAGGGAGGATGACTGGAGTGAAAGGGAACTTGGTTATGTCGGCTTATTTCCTGAGGCAGCGTGAAGTAAAGAAGATAGGGAGGCTGGTCTGTGCAACGGACTGGGCTTACATCTACAACTCTGCAATTTCTTGCAGGAGTGCTGTTCCCTAACCAAGCTGTGATGGAACCCAAAAGTATGCCTTCTATGGTGCATTTGGATATGGAAGGGTTGCTTAGATGGTGGTGAAGGAAAAATTGTAGGGATAAATGTTCCTTTAGTTGCAGGGGAAGTGCCAGGGGAGGGGGAGTGATATGTGGTTAGGGATGTGTGAACCAAGGAGTCACGGAGAGAATGATCCTAGCTGAAAGTGGTCTGCAATGAAAAAGGTCTGCTTGTGATGGGATAAATGAGCATTATTCACTTTGGTTCTAAAACTGAAAAAGATCATTATTTATTGATAAATTGAAAAAAGTGAGGTACAACGAGACCTAGATATCTTTGTATACGGGTCACTAATTATGCAGGTTCCGCACGTGATTGTGATGCCAAATGATATGTAGGCCTTGCAAGAGATTTTGTGTACAGGAGCTAAAATGTTTTGGTGATATCCCAGCTGGTGTCTTGTATGCAGTTTTGATCCTTCGACTTGAGGAAGGATATTCTTGTATGGAGAATAAAACTAAGGTTTAGTTGGCCACTACCTGGAATATTAAGACTGACATACGAGGAAAGATTGGAATGTGAGGCGTATATTACGTTTACTAGAATATGAAAGAATGGGAGGCGATCTCAGAAACCTAGAGAAATATAACAGCACTAGATAGGCTGAAAATAAGGAAGATATTTCTAATGATGGTAGAGCTCAGAACCAGAAGTCACAGCTTCAGGAAACACGATCTCCTCAAGATTAATCTGTGGAATCTTCTACCACAGAAAACATTGAACCAGTTTGTTGAATATATTCAAAAAGATGGCAGAGGTGTTAAAGGATAGATGAAGGTGGTGAGAACTGACGACTGAAGTGGATAATCAACCTGATGGAGCAGGCTTGAAGGATCAAATTATTTAGTTTGGAGATACAGCGTGGAAACAGACCCACTGAGTCCGAGCCCACAGCAATTACCCGTACACTAGTTCTATTCTACACAGGAAGGTCAGATTACTGGAGCCAATTAACCCACAAATTTAACCTATAAACCTGCAAAGACTTGTACGTCTTTGGGATGTGGGAGGAAACCAGAGGACCCAGAGAAAATGTGTAGGAAAGAACTGCAGATGTTGGTCGAAGGTAGACACAAAATGCTGGAGTAACTCAGCGGGACAGACAGTATCTCTGGAGAGAAGAATTGGGTGAAGTTTCGGGTCGAGACTGAAGAACGGTCTTGACCCAGAATGTCACCCATTCCTTCTCTCCATAGATGCTGCCTGTCCCACTGCGTTACTCCAGCATTTTGTGTCTGCACCCAGAGAAAACCCACATGGTAGCAAGAAGAATGTTAAACGCCGTACAAACACCACCCGTGTCAGGATTGAACCCTGGTCTCTGGTGCAGTAAGGCAGCAACTCTGCCACTGTGCAGTCTACTCTTGATGCTATTTTCTTTTTGACTACATTAATAAAATACTTTTTTTGACATTGTCTAAATTGCTGTTGTTTTTGTCATGTAAAATTACTCATTTGAAACAATAAGCTGAAATTAGCCAATTCTTGCTTATCAATTAGATTGTAGTTTTAAAGGCATGGCTCTGTCTGGAGAACAGGATAATAGTCTTAATTGATGTAACAGAAGTTAGTATTAGTAGCACTCTGATATCTGAATAATGGTTTGTTCAGGTTGTTCAATGGCTTGCCTAATTCAGGTAATGAGATGCTTTTAAATATGTCCAAAACCATGAAGGTGATCCATGGGCAAAATAATGATCACACTAGCCAAGGCAGGAAAGAATTCTTCCCACAGCAAGTTGTTTTACAACATATTTATTGCTTGTTAAGTTTTCACCAGTTCACAATGTAAAAGTGCCATTTTGACTTGCTATTTAAATTGCAGAGTACCAAGACAAATATTGGTTTTGAAACAAAATGCGCCAAATATTTTGAATTACTTGAAATCATGGAAAATGTTTGGTTCTAGGTCTCCTTCTCACACTGCACCTGCTACTGTTCCAGTGGCTTCCGAAGAACAGATATGCAGATTTTGGGACAAACTTAGTCAAGTTGGCCTTCCTGATGATGTTGATGTTCAGACCTTATTTGAGCCTTCAGGTATGAATAATAAATAGATATATAACTTTCTCCAGCTATCTAATTCCCTTTATTGATTACGTCAACATCCACATATCCTAATTATCAATTGTGTATCACATTTGTGCTCCATTGTCCTTCCTGTTTCAAACCTCCGACATTTGTGGAATGCAGAAAAAGCATTCATTTTTTGTCCTAACTGTTTGAAAGGTACATGGACTTTTCAATAATATTTTTTGAAGAATAGGTCACGATTGATTATTTTTAAATGTTTTCCTGCATGAGATCCAAAGTGATCTTGTCGCATTTATATTTATAAACATTTTATTTTTGTTGCTATGTAGTATAACCTTCTATGATACAAGATATATGGTGGTTCTGCTATTTTCTATGGGATGTTCAACACTTGTGTTCAATACTGACTTATAAATTGGCATTGGTTGAAGTATGCATAGAAAACTGAAGTGTGCCGCTAAAGATGTGCTGGGTGACCCTAGTTCGCAAAAATCAGCCTGGGTCAACAGTATATTTTACCATTGTGGCTCAGATTTCCATTAGTAATGTCTGATAATTACCTGCTAGTATTAATTTGGAATATGCGACCTAAATGTTGCTTCCTGATGTTTAAAAAAAAGTGTGTATCACCAAAGAAATTGTGCTGATGTAACTAGATTATTTACATCTTACGTGGTTACATCTTGCATAGTTTGTTTCCATCTTACTTGGCTTTAAAATAATGCATAGTTACCAATAGAAGTGAAGTAACTATCATTTTTTGGGTAGAATATATGAAGGGTAGAAGCAGGAGTTGGCTATTTTGCCACTCATGCCTGCTCAACCATGCAGTAACACCTTTTTCCTGGGTACCAGTTTCCTGTACTAAACCACTATCACCCTTTCCCTTAATTTCCATAATTCTATTATCCTGCTTTAGTAGCTGGGTCTTCACAGCTCTTTAGTCAAGAGATTTCAAAAGATCACTGATTCAATCTCAGGCCTGATTCGCTGATCTCATTTTTAGACTCTTGAGCCTGAGAAACATAATCTTTTGACCTACTATTATGCTTCCACAAAATTTCTTGTTTTTCATTTAAAGTCAGTATAGGTCAGAAATCTATATATTTCTAAAACTCTCATCATACATACATATATATATATATGCGTGCACGCACACACACACACACACATATATATATATATCCGAAATACAGCCAAAACGGTACACAAAAACGCTATACATTTGGCCCACCTTACTCACCATTCGCCTGGGGTGTGTAGTTGTAAGTTTTGTTCGATTTAAAAACTTGAATTTACTTTCTAAACCCCCCCATCCGGGCCCACAGCGCCCCCACTCTCCGGCCCATGCCTGCGCAGTTGGGGGAGTGTTGCCGTGCCCGGTATCCGCGTGTGCTTAGTTGGAGATGTGCCGGGCTCACCACCATTTTGAGATCGCCATTTTGACGCGTCACAACGGGGACCCCTGGCATCACAACGGGGGCCCCTGGCATCATAACGGGGACCCATCAGCCGCGCCTGCACAGTTGGAGGAGGGTTGCCGGGCCGGAATTGCCATTTTCACTCAACATCACCTTGTGTATGGGTGAGTGGTAGAATATTGTGTTGGGGGATGGACTCAACGGGTCCGCGTTTGGTAGTACTATAAAGATCCTGTATTGGGAAATGGGTAGGAAAGCATGTTCAACAATTGAATTATTCCAAATGTTCTATAATTATTTTTCATACATATTTTTAATCTTTTTCACAGGCCACTGTTGGGTCCACCATTGTTGTGCAGCATGGTCGTCTGGAGTGTGTCAGAAGGAACAGGTATTGGTGAATGTAGACAAAGCTGTTCTCTCAGGGAATACAGAGGTAAGTTGAAACGGGGAAAGAAGTGAACAAAAAAATCATAACTTTGGAACAACTGCAGCAGTTGTGCTGATTAATTCATTATAAAACATTATATCTGCTCACTATGTAGATGATATTTTAGCACCAATTAATGGAAAGTTATAATGTTACCGCATATTGAGTTGTTTGGATATTCAAGTTCTGTTGCATCTCATTTCTAGAGCTTCTTGATTTTTAAATCAAAAGCAAGGTTTAGTGTGTCTCTTTGTTTTATGAAAATTAAATGAGGATCACTTTATTTTATGCAAACATAAAAGATCCTAATGTGACATGACAGGGTAGATGTTGGGATGTTTTCACTAATGGGGGAGTCTCAAACAAGGGGACATAACTACAAGAGAAGGGTCCGATCATTTAAAACTAAGTCATGTAGAAGTTCACGTGGATGCGCTCAATGTAAAACCTGTTTTATTTCTGCTTGAAATGAGATTAGTAATTCAGTATGTAATTGGGGCAGTGGTCTCTGGCTTTTTACTGTTAGATTTTATGTTGTTTTTAGATGATTGAAAGAAATAGATTTATCCTAAGCTATACTCCTGACATTTTAAGATATCAACAATAAAATCTTTAGTGGTTTCTGAGTGTCACATTGCAAGAGATACATGCTTACTCTATCTAATTCTGATAGTAACTCTTTTGAAGCCTGACTATGTAATGGTTAATAAATTGAATTCGGGTCAATTAAAAATAGGAGTGATGTTCAGTGAACTGATGGAACTTGCTGCAGAATTATAAATCACAGGAATGATCATTATTTTGAAATCCTTCACAAATCATTGGTTTCGCGCTGTCTGGAGTACATATAACATAGAACAGTACTGCACAGGAATAAGCCTGTCAGCTCACCATGTCTGTGTTGAACATGATGCCAAGTTAAACGAATCCTCACTGCCTGCACATGCTCCATATCCCTCCATTCCCTGTATATTTATGTGCCTATCAAAACCTCTTGTTGAATCTTGAGTGAGTATTGGGCAACAGTGTACAAGGAGTAGAGTTGCTGCAATACAGAGATCCGAGTTCGATCCTGACTACGTTGCTGTCTGTACGGAGTTTTTATGTTCTCGCTGTGACTGTGTGGGTTTTCTACGGGTGCTTCAGTTTCCTCCCTCACTCTAAATACATACAAGTGAGTAGGTTAATTGGTTTTGGTAAAATTGTAAATTGTCTCTTGGATATGGCTAGTGTTTGGAGTGATCGCTGGTTCGTGTGGAATCGGTGGGCTGAAGGGCCTGTTTCTTCGCTGTTTGTCTAAAGTCTACTTTAACCATGTCACCCTGGCAGTGCGAACCAGGCACCATCTTCAGACTAAAGTAGGGTCATGACCCGAGACGTCATCAGTCCATTCCCTCCACAGATGCTGAGTTCATCCAGCACTTTGTTTTATTGCCATTGCATGATAGACATTTGTACCCTAGGAAAAATGGTCCTCCCACCTACCTCTGCACAGTTTTATATATATCTATCAGGTCTCATTTAAGCTTCAGATGCTCCAGAGAATGCAATCCAACACCTCTGTTCCAGACAGCATACAGGTCAACCTACATCCTCTACAAGGCCTCCATTTCACTTTCTTCCATCTTGTCCATCATATGGTGCATGGTATTATGAAGGCTGAATGGGCGTCTGCAAACCTGAGTATTCCCTTTTCTATCATCTTCTTTCCAGGTGAAAATATTGTAGCATGAAAACCTCAACATCTAGACTGCTGAACAGGTTCTTCCCCATTGCTATCAGATTTCTGAAAAAATCACCTCTTTCAAAACCTGAGAACTTGCCATGCATTCTTATTCTTAACTATACCTCATCAAGTTCTTCTATTACTGCACTTTCATATTTCTGGTATTGTTGCTATTGTTTTTTTTGTATTGTTATGTGTACTGCGATGCCTTGAAAGGCTTTGTGGAAAAAGAAAAAACGAACAGAGTGCAGAATTTAGTATAACAGCTACAGAGATTGTTCAGATTAAAAAATAGTACAAGATCCACAATGAGGTAAATCGGGAGATTGTGAATACATCCTTAGCTTATGAGAGGCCCGTTCAAAGGGTCTTGTAATAGCAGGGAAGAAGCTGTTCTTGAATCTTTGCTTTCAGTCTTTTGTATATTCTGCACAACGTGAGAGGGAATGACCAGGGTGTGAGGTAACTTGATTATGTTAGCTACTTTCCTGAAGTACCATGAAGTGTGGATGTAGTCGGTGTGGGGAGGCTGGGTTGTGTGATCGACTAGGCTGCTTTCACAACTGTCGGCTAATTCCTGGGATATTGAGCAGAGCAATTGCTAAATTTGGCTGCGGCATCTGGATAGGATGCTTTCTATAGTGCACCTGTAGAAATTGGTAACAATTTTTGTGTGGTGAACTTCCTTTGCCTTCTGAGGAAATAGAGGTGCTGGTGTGCTTTCTTGTCTGCAGCGTCATTGTGGTTGGGCCAGGACACGTTGGTGATCTCTCCTGTACTCCATCTCGCCATTTTTGAAATTCAGCTCACTACAGTTGGTGTCTTCCGCAATCTTGTAAATGGAGTTAGAGAAGAATTTTGCTGCATGGTCGTGAGAGTATTGGGTGTGTAGTAAAGGGCTGAGAATTCATCCTTGCACTGATGTTACTTCAGATTGCATTAAAATCTACACTGCTCTGTGTTTTGTATTTATTGTTGTAGTTATCATTACCATGTATACTGTTTAGTCTGTGAACATCATGTGAAAAATGTATTTCATTCCACCCTGGTTTATGCGATAATGTTCTGAATTTTAAATAATGTAACGCGCAGTGGATAGCATTTTCAGAAAAACAGCTCTCGCACAGTTGACTGAATATTTCCATCTATTGGGCAACAAAATAAAGTCCACAGCAAAGTTCAATTCTCGCACAAACCTGATTTAGCACAATGTTCACTCTTCAGTTTGTTTCTGACTGTTTAGCACTCTTCTTAATGCTGTGGGTTGTGAGATGCAAGTCAGCAACTAATAAAAAGGTGATACTTTCCAGCTATGTGACAGTAAAACCAGTTGAGATCAAAGCTGTGAAATCCGTATTACATTAAAAATTTGTAGCAACAGATGGCGCAGGAAATTGTTTGTTTCCTACACCCATAGGCTGTTGGGGATAAGGCAGAAGGTAATGTGGGGCAAGAGAAGCAAATTTAGTTCATTCATTAAAATGTCATCATGTGCAAGAGTATAATGTGTGAACAATCAAGAGCTGGGCATAAAGTATTTCAGTAGGCCTTCAGGAGTTTAAGCTTATTTGGTGGTAGCAGCTGTCAAATTCTAGAATATGTTTAGAAGGAGATTGTTTGAGATATAGAGAATAACATCTAAGTTAGATGGTTAAACATATCTTCTGTCTATATACTATTCTCCAGATTAATTCCTCCTCCACACAACCCATTGATTGTACTGAAATAACAAATATGTTTTGTTTAATGACTCCCTTGATAGACGAAATGCAATGAATTGCCCTCATTTAAAATCTACATATCCTGCAGCGAAGGTGTTCTGCGGGGACTCCAATGTATTTAAAAATCCGTCTGAAGATTGCTGTACAAATCAATCTGTGAACGACTGCTGGATACCAGTTGGCACAGATAATCTACTAAGCTTTGAAGTTATGTTTACTGCTGTATACATATCAGTAGTAATTTTAAAGGAAATGTACTACTTTCCATGTTTTTCACCTGAATATCGTATGATAGTTCAAACTTGTACAGTGTAGTTAATATGTTACATATAAAACACAAGAAGATACTTCTAGTTTTTTTGTTAATAGTTACACATCAGATGAAGGAAGACGGTCATGTATTATTTTTGTTTCATACTCTGCTTGAGATCCTGAGCCAGCTCCTTTGTTTCTCCTTTTACTATTTTGTATGGCCATTTTGGTTAGGAACACTGGTGCATTTGGGTTCATCAAAGAGAAATGGAAAATTGCTGATAAAGAGAAAGTTGGGATAAGGAGCAATTAAAATAAAATGTTAACGGATGAGAATTAAAATCAAATAGTTCCTCTTTTACCTTTTTGGAAAGCTGTAGCTATTGTTATTTTTGATTGAAAGACTCAGCATGGAAACTTTGGCTCACTGATTCCATGCTGACCATCGATCACCCATTCACACTAGCTCTGTCATCCCACTTTCGCATTCACTACCTACACAGTAGGGACAATTTACAGACGTCAATTAACATATAAACCCACGCATCTTTGGGATGATGGGAGGAAACCGGAGCACCCGGAGGAAATCCGCATGGTCACAGGGAGAATGTGCAAACTCCACACAGACTGCACCCCAGGTCAGGATCGAACCTGGGTCTCTGGTGTTGTGAGGCAGTGGCTCTACCAACTGTGCTACTTCACCACCCTTTATTTATTGCCTTGTTTTTCTCAGGCATGGTTACCTTGTCCATCCGTGGGTGGCTTCTCTCTGCCGCAGCAGTCAATTTCAATAGATAGAATCCATTATTGGATAGATGTTTGCTGCTCCATTTCAATTTTAGTTCTTGACCATCATAAAATGATTTTCTTAAATGTTATAAAAAATAAAAGTAAAGATGAGGGAATGAAATTCCCGTCTTGTATAGATTGCTTTAGTTTTTTGTAACCAAATAAGTGTACTGTAATCTTGTATCTGTACACTGGACGGCTCAATTGTAATGTATACTCTTTACACTGACTGGATAGCACGCAACAAAAAAATTTTCATTGTACCTGGGTACATGTAACAATAAGCTAAACAAAATTAAACTAAACTAATTAAAACTTGTAGTGACATTTTAATCAGAAAAGAGAGGTTCTAGTTTTGGTGTATTTGGTAAGTGATAACTAAGTACAGGATCTCAGTGTAGTTGAATAAGATGCTTTAGGAAGTGCACAGCATATCATATAGGAACTTTTATTTGTAAATTTTACTATGCATGTGTGGTCACTGTCGGTTGGTGTCTCATTAGTCATTCATTATTCATCTCAGTTTTACGCAATAAAGTCTGGCCTAAGGTTTTCCCTAAATTTCCCAGTGCAAGAGTCATATCCTTTGGGAATCACATATATTGATAGATTGGTATGGAGTGAGCAGAGATGATATGATAATCAATTAATCAGCACAATTGCTGCAGCTGCTCTGAGGTTGAACTTCTGGGGAAAGGTTATTTGATGAATACCTCAAGTAATGTCTATTGCTCTTCCTCCAATCCACAATCACAAAGTTAAAATGACTCCTTTGAGGATCTGGCTGATTATAGATAATTTTAATTGTGTTTGCAGAATCTCTTAATGGTACATTACAGAAATATCTCTGGCTGGACACGTCGCAAAACATAATCAGTTCATCTACCAAAACCCATTGCTCTGTTCAAGGCAGGGTGGAAGCATTATTGTCAGTTGAGACAAATGGGCACATCAGTAAAATGGGTTTATAGAGCAATGATTTAGACTTTAGCGAGAGAGTGCGTAAACACTTCGTCTTGCTGAGTCCACGCCAACAAGCGATCACCCCGTACACTAGTACTATTCTACACATTAGGGGGACTTTTTACAATTTTACTGAAGCCAATTTTACCTACAAACCTGTAGGTCTTTGGAGTGTGGGAGGAAACCGGAGGAACCATACATGGTCACAGGGAGGATGTACAAAATACGTACAGACAACCCCAGTGGTCAGGATCGAACCCGGGTCTCTGCCGCTGTAAGGAAGCAGCTGTGCCTCTGCACTACTGTGCCTCTCATACAGCACGGAAACGGACCCTATGACCCAACTTGTCCATGCCAACCAAGATGCCTCATCTAAGCTTGTTCCATTTGCCTGTGTTTGGCCCATATTCCTCTAAACCTTTTCTCTGTCCAAATGTATTTTAAATGTTGTTATAGTACCTGTCTCAACCACCTCCTCTGATAGCTCCTTTATGAAATATAGATTTACAGCTGCCAACTCTACATATCTAAACCGTTTCCTTACATAAGCCTCATCCACTCTGACCATAACGCTATATCTGTTGATCTGTTTGTGTTTCTCATTGAATGTTTGAGAAATGTATCTTTATTTGTAAGCTTCAGTATAATTGACATCGCCGAATCAATTCGACTGATGAAAATTATTTGCTTTTCGTAGAGTAGAATACAGCAAACTGAGACACATTCTCAACATTGTAAACTGCAGCAATTGAATAAAGCTCAGAATGGAGCCTAATTGTACTGTATGCCTCTCCGTTTAATCAAAAAAGAAACATGTGTTTATGTCACACCTCATGACTTTGGGATGTCCCCAAGAATTTTGTAGCCAAAGCAATATTTTTGAAGTGTTGTGACTTTCATGAAAAAGTGACGATTTGACATGTCAAACAGGGGCTTGGAAGGTTAGTTAAATGTTATTTTAGCGGTAAAAGTTAGCTGGCAACTTGAAGTAAACACTTGGTTGATTCGGAGTTGTGCCAAGGGATTATTAATGTCCTTGAAGGGACAGGACCTGCAGTTCAAAATTTGATCTAGAATGCAGCAGTATTTCCTCATGATGTGTTGGCTAACATGTGTGTTCACATTCATGGAACAGGTCTTGAGACACAGCTGCGCAACCACGAGTGCTTTTAATGCGGAGTCAATTTTCAAAAAAATATAAAACCTATTGAAGAAAGGAAAAATAAATCTGTACATTTTCATATGAGCTTGCTTTCTAAAAGACAACTGTAAAATAAAAGACATAAGAGTTAGGTGATTTGGGGTGAAATGAGAAGCTTCTTCATGCAGAGGGTAGTAAATCTTTTTGAATCCTCTACCCTGGAGGACTGTAGAAGCTCAGTCAATGTTCTAAAAAGATATTCATAGTTTTCTGGATATTAAGGGAATTGATACCTGTATAGGATGAGGATGAACAGAAAAATGATTATTGTGGTAGAAGATCAGCCATGATTTTGATGATTGACAGAACAGGCTTGAAGGGACAAATGGCCTACTTTTTTTTAATCTTTATTGCAGACAGTTTGACTGCTTCAGTGAAATAATGCAAGTAAATCAGAGAAGTTATTTGTCAGCTGAAATTGTGTTGTCTTGTGCCTACCTGGTTTTGTACAGAAAAGTAAACAAACAGAATGTGCATTGAAAATAGTTTCATAAGCAACGGTAGAATTGTGCCAAGTATACCGCTGGTGTGACAGCAGAGAATTGATTGTACAGCAATCAAAATCAATTTCCTTGGAAGAAAAAGATTCTGTTTAATAAAGAATTAAGCAAATATGACCTAAACTGAAGGCAAAATTTATGCCAAAAAGGGAAGAGTGATCACTCCAGAAACTGCAGAGAATGGAGGATAGTTGCATGCAACTTAATTGCATGAAATAGATCTCTCTTCGCTTAGAACTATATTGTACGAAAGGAAATGGGTTGAGAGTAAATTAATATCAGAGAAAACGTAAATTTGCGAGAAAAAGAATAAGAGCAATACGTGTTAAATTTGAGTATTTAACAAATTTTCGATAATCATTCAGTCAAGTTTTCATTTATCATATTGCCACTATAATACCAGGTCTTTGGTCAGGTGATGATAACATGCAAGTTTTGCATTTTCAGTGTTTTTGAGAGCCTGGCTCAGAAATGATCATAAATCAGATGATTTATTTCACCCAATTTTTGCAATATACTCAATATTCCATTTTTCTAAGCAAATTTCATAGAAAATTTGAAGCTCTAAAACCTTCCATGTCTCCACTGTTACACTATGTGATCTCAACTGGCATTAGTTTTATGAAGAACAATGCATACAAGCCCCTCTCTCCACTCTTCTAAGGGCTGCTTTTTGTTGTCAATACAAGGGCGGCACAGTGGTGTAGTCAGACCCGGGTCCAATCCTGACTAAGGGTGCTGTCTGTATGGAGTTTTTACATTCTCCCTGTGGCTTTGTGGGTTTTCTGCGGATGCTCCAATTTTCTCCCACACTCCACAAAGACGTACAGGTTCGTAGATTAATTGGCTACAGTAAAAATTGTAAATTATTCCTAGTGTGTCGTGTACGGGGTGATTGGAGGTCAGCGCAGACTCAGTGGGCCAAAGGAACTATTTCCACATTATATCTCTAAAGTCTAAAGACCATGGTCCCTTACAGACATTGTCTAATGAGATGATTGGAGAACTTTTCCTTTTACCCAACTTCTTGCCGTATGTTGTTTGAGCAGATTCCCACCCGTAAATGGTGAGGAATTGCCTGATTCCAATCTTTGTGGAGACTAATTCAGAATGCAATCAGCGAAATAGCAATGAACTGTTGACCACAATGCAGGACTTGGGTGCTTAAGTGGAAGTCATGAAATTACAGGCAGTTACATCAGGAAGTGGTACAGAGATGCAGAGAAATAATCCCTTCAATATACTTTAATAACTAGCTATCAGAGTGATACAATTATGGAATCGCCATTTCATATTTAATGGTTAAAGCATTTATTTGTTACCAGCTGTTATCTTTACCTGTAGCTGTTATTTTTAATTGCCTTGTACTTGACTCTAAATTGTTGGAGTTTGAAAAAGATGACTTTCTAGCTGATTAGTTTTGTTCACTTTTATTCTGCTGACAGTTTGGGAACAGTCTTAAAACCAAATAGAGTTGTCTGTAGTGCAAATGCACAATTCTTTAGGCAAGGCAAGGCAAATTTATTTATATAGCACCATTCGTACAAGCAGCAATTCATAGTGCTTTACAAAAGAAACAAAAAAATAACGTAATAAAAAGACGGCAGAACAACCATACAACACAGGACAACAAAATAGCCAATAATCAAAAATTACAAAACAAGCAATAAAACAAATGCATGAATAGTAAAACAAAGTCACTAAAACAATAAAACAATTTTGAAAGCACATAAAAGGGATAGATTAGAAGGTTAAGATTACCTGCATGTTGGGTTATGGAAAAGCTACAGTAAACAACAGTGTTTTTAGGCCTGATTTAAATGAGCTTACAGTCTTTGCACACTTCAGGTGTTCAGGGAGCTTGTTCCACAGGTATGGAGCATAAAAACTGAACGCTGCTTCAGCCTTTTTAGTTCTAACCCTGGGAACACAAAGCAAACCTGTTCCTGAAGACCTGAGGAGTCTATGTGCCTCATATACAACAAGAAGGTCAGAGATGTATTTTGGACCAAGACCATTCAGTGCCTTCTAGGCCAGTAACATAATTTTAAAATCTATCCTTTTACACACATGGAGCCAGTGCAAAGATTTAAGGACAGGTGTAATGTGGTCCTTCTTGGTGTTGGTTAAGACTCTGGCAGCGCCATTCTGGATAAGCTGCAGTTGTTTAATTGATTTTATACTGAGACCTGTAAAGATACCATTACAGTAATCTAACCTACTGAAGATATATGCATGAACAAGTTTTTCAGTGTCTTCTTTGGACAGAAATCCCTCGATTCTCGCAATGTTTTTTTGGGACCAAAGAAAATAATTTCTGTCTTATTTGCATTGAGCTGAAGGAAGTTCAGGTTCATCCACTCATTGATTTGTTTGACACACTGGCTCAGTGAGTATAGGGGACTATGGTCATGTGGTGACACTGCAATATAAAGTTGTGTGTCATCGGCATAAGTATGGTAGGATATGTTAAAATACTCTATGATCTGAGCTAGGGGGAGCATGTAAATATTGAACAAAATGGGTCCAAGAATGGAGCCCTGAGGAACCCCGCATGTGAGTTTTGTACGTTCTGATTCATAGATGATCACGGGTAAATTTGCAATTAATTTTCTTATTTTAACATACATATCTTTCTTTTTCAGCATTGTGCATACTGTAAACACCTTGGAGCCACCATCAAATGCTCGGAAGTGAATTGTAATCAGCTATACCACTATCCATGTGCAGCTGGAGCCGGTACTTTCCAGGATATTAGAACTCTTACGCTCCTCTGTCCAGAACACATTGATCAGGCTCCTGAAAGATGTGAGTGCAACTGCATTCCAAGTCCTTTTCCGATGTGATGTTTTACAAACAGTGAACATACTCAATTGAACTAATGGCATTTTAATAAAGACAACAATTATATATTAACGTAATTAAAATTAACTGCTCGCTTTGGCAAGGTTGATATAATTGCTGCCTCTAGTGAATTATGTTTCAAATATATAAACAATGGGAAAGTCAAGGATGCATTTGGAAAGTGGGCCATTATTCCATTCCCTAAAGCTTTTAGAAACATAGAAATTAGGTACAGGAGTAGGCCATTCGGCCCTCCGAGCCTGCACTGCCATGAAGTATGATCATGGCTGATCATCCAACTCAGTATCCCGTACCTGCCTTCTCTCCATACCCTCTGATCCCCTTAGCCACATCTAACTCCCTCTTAAACTGTCTTCAGACAGTTGTCCAAAGGCTGCAATTTAGCCATAACAGACTGTACAAAATGTGTTTACATTGCCACATGTGGCTGGAATTTCAAATGTGGGGTAGTTTGGCATATCAGCTAAAACAGGGTTTTTCTTTGCTCCAACCCTGGTGCCTTCATGTGTTAATTTATTGATTACTTTTTCCCATTCTCAAAATGCTAGTTATCTTCCTGGAGGTATTTGGAGTAATGGACATATTTATGCTCAAAATTGTTTCAGCTTTTGGGAGCTAAGTTGAATGGTTCAGTCCAAATAGTGGAGGTACTTTTAATTGTTTTCTCAAGGTTAAGGGTCTGTCCCACTTGGGCGACCTAATCCTCGAGTTATGGCAAGTTTGCCCTTGACTCGTACTCGCAGCATGGTCGATACGAGGTCATAGGAGGTCTTCGTAATCCTCCTTATGCTCAAAAGTGGTCTCCCTGCACTCGAGGCCTCAGCTAGGTTGCGGCGTTTTTTTCAATATGTTAAAAAATGCCCGCGTGTTAAAAAAGGTCGCCATGGAAAAAATCGATACTTTTTTTAGTCGTAGTAGGTCGGCATGTTAGTCGGAGGTAGTCGAGGGTAGTCGTAGATAGTCTTCATCATAGGCGAAGGGAGGTCGAAGGAGATCAAAGGAGGTAGTCTTCACTCTCCACTATTCGGTGTCCAATTTTCCCGAAGTTAGTCGTAGCTAGTTGAAGCTGGTCTTCAACATAGTCGAAGGAGGTCTTCTACATAGTCGAAGGAGGTCTTCAACATGTAATTTTTTCTAACTCTTCTAAACTCGCCAATTAGGTCGCCCAAGTTGGACAGCCCCTTTAACGTCCTAAAATAAATTTCTACAAGTGGGTGGCAGACATCAGAGCTTCAGCAGTGTACCAATAGACACAATTATTTTGGATTGGTATTGGTTTATTATTGTCACACTATACTGAGATCCAGATAAAAACGTTGTTTACATGCTATGCAAACAAATATACAGTACACAAGTACAGTCAACTCATATACAAGTACCACAGGTAATATAAAGAAAAAATACCAGTGTGGTGTTACAGCATCATAGTTACAGAGAAAGGGCAGATTTTTAAAAAAGTTCAAGGTCTGCAATGACGTAAGTTGGTAGATCAGGAGTATATTTTAGCTTATGGAAGGACCATTCAGTAGTCTGATAACAATGGGAGTGGTGCACCCAGCTCTCTGGATCAAGATTGCGAATTTGTGTCCCACTTAAGTGTTTGATGAGAAGGGTCAAGCTGAAACTCCAGAGCTGTACCATTTGTGGAAAATGGGTGTGCTGGGAATAAGGAAAGAAGGTAGGGGCAGTGGAGGGAATTGCAACATTACCTTTTACAGATCGTCCGTAATCTTATTATATGACTGTGAACTGTAGGCACATGTTCTATTTTTGCTCTGATTTATTATTCCTATAACAGCATCTTAGAAGAGACTTTTCAAACTATCACCCAAATTCAACATGCCAACTCCTTAGAAAGGTTGGTATATCAGGAAGTAGGAATGGAAATCCAAGTGATATTCCATTCTTGTTAATATTTCCAAATTAGGAAGTTTATTGTAACATCTCATGTATGTCTCACTATTCACCACTATACAACTGCAACCAAGAGATTTTTTTTTCTCCAGCTCATTTTACGCTGGCACATTATTGGTGGAACTAATCCTTAAAATGGTAAAAATCAGTCAATTGAAGTTGAAAGAGCCAGCTTGCCTTTCTAAGGGAGAAATTTGTCAGGTGTTGAGTTCTGACTTAGTTGCTTCAATTGAAGACCATTCAAATAATATCGTGAAACTCCTTTTCAATACGGGTTTGACCATAACCAGTGATTGTCAAGTTATTACACTCATTTTGTCTTTAAATGGCACTTGAGTAACTGTTGCTAATTATTTTTCAGCCAAGGAAGAATCAAATTGTGCTGTATGTGATAGCCCAGGGGAACTTTTAGATCAGCTTTTCTGCACTAGCTGTGGTCAACATTACCATGGAGCCTGCCTAGACATAGCTGTGACACCTTTGAAACGGGCTGGGTGGCAGTGTCCAGAGTGCAAAATCTGCCAGACCTGCAGGTAAATTCCATGCTAGAAGCTTCGCTTTTAATGTGGAGCAAGATTTTGAAAAATAAACTGGTAATACTATTTTGGTGCAACATGAATCACATCATAAATTATGTAATTATGGTAATTGAAATGTGGAACAAGGGAGTCAGTCCCGTTTCAGATTATATGTTATGAAATCAGTATGTTTGTTTGATATCTGCATTTAGTTTCTTTTCCGATTTGTGACATATGAAACAAGTGGGAACAGACCATTCGGTCCCTCCAGCTTACTCTGCCTTTCAGTGAGACCATGGCAAATCCAGTCTTGGTCTCAAATCCATTTTCTCATATCCTTTATTCCCATGTAATTTAAATATCTGCCATCACTGTGTGACTATATTCAATTGCTTCATGTCCATGGGTCGCTATAGTGAGGAATTCCAAAGATAAGGGGCCCTGTTATGTGAAGAAATGACTCCTTGTCTCTGAAGCAGACACCCCCTTTTCTGAGACCAGGTTCCTGTTTCTTGATGCCTCCATGAGGAAAACATCCTTTCAGGATCCACCCTGTGAATCCACCTAGTGCATTTCAATAAAATCACCTTTTTCATCATGATTCATAAGAACTTTATTTATCCCAGGAAGGGAAATTGATCTGCCAACAGTCATGAAAACACAGAATACACAAAACATGAAATTAAAGAGCTTTAACCATTAAATATGAAATGGCGATTCCATAAATTCCAGAATACATGAAACACGAAATTAAAGTGATGAGTGAAAAGGCTTGGAGGATGTGCAAAGATTGGTAGGGTGGGGGGGGGGGGGGGGGGGGGGGAGTCAGTCTCGGTCTACCCCACAACAGAAAGGGGAAGAGCTGTAAAGATTGATAGCCACAGGGAAGAAGGATCTCCTGTGGCGTTCTGTCCTGCATTTTGGTGGAACCAGTCTTGTTGAAGGTACTCCTCGTGTTGACCAGTGTGTCATGGAGGGGATGAGCTGTATTATCCAGGATGCTCCCCTCCTAGACCACCTCCCATGAATTCAACTCTTTCCCCCCCCCCCCCCCCCCCCCCGAGGACGGAGCCAGCCTACCTGATGAGTTTCTTTATCCTATTGGAGTCCGCAGCCTTCACTCTGCGCCCAGCACACGGCAGCGAGGAAGATGGCACTGGCTACTACCGATTGGTAGAACATCTGCCCTACAGACTCAGTGAGCATGTGCTCAACCGTCTCAGCCTTCCTTCGTACATCAATTACATCCCAGAAATTAACCGAGTGACCCTCCCGTGCAGTTTATTATCTTAAATATGGACACCAAAACTGTTGACAGTACCTCTGTGCTGAGTGAAGTTGTAACAAAATGTCCTTCCATTAATACTCCATACTCCGGCAATAATTCTTATGCAACTTGAAAAGGTTTTCTGATGTTGAATCTGAGTCAGTAGTGGTGTGTGAAGTAAATTTTCAGAATCAATAAATGATCTGCTTGAGGAATTCAACAAGTCAGGCAGCATCTGTGGAAAGGAATGGTTGACGGTTTGGGTTGAGTCTGTGCATCAGTACTGCCAACTTTGAAGAAGTTTTCCTCCAACAGAATTTTCCACATACAGAAAATTGACACAAAGCTGGAGTAACTCAACAGGACAGGCAGCATCTCTGGAGAGAAGGAATAGATGACGTTTCGGGTCGAGACCCTTCTTCAGACTGGTTAGGGATAAGGAAAACGAGTGACATCGATGATGATGTAGAGAGATAAAGACCAATGAATGAAAGATATGCAAACAAAGTAACAGTGATAAAGAAAACAGGCATTGTTAGCTGTTTGTTGGTTGAAAATGAGAAGCTAGTGCGACTTAGGTGGGGAATCTGTTTTTGTTGAAATTACTTCTTGCCCAAACTTTGGTGGGAAAAACATCATCATTAGTTGTATCTATAGACCTCCAGATTCTGATTCTGTCACATTTATTGGTGCCCTCTGTCTGACGCTAGAAATGATAACCAAAGAACGTAAAATGTGTTTTCTACTTGGAGACTTAAACATCAACCTCCTTAAAAACGATTCACGTCTCTCGACCGATTTCCTTAATGTTCTTTTTTCAACTCACTTTTATCCATTGATACATAAACCGACGAGAATAACCAGCACCTCAGCTTCACTCATTGATAACATCTTGGCAAACTGTCTGGATTACAAAATGTCTTCTGGTATATTGTTAGCTGATATCTCTGATCATCTCCCTATATTCCAAATTGTACATATCAACTCAAACAGAATAAGTAAAATCAATATCTGTGATCATAAGGGAACAGGACATCGCAAATATACCAATAGAAATATGGAAGCTTTTAAATGTGTAATTGGTGGACTATCATGGTATGAGGTTCTTAGGCTGCAAGATGTCAATGAAGCTTATCAGGCATTCCTTTCCCTTATTAATAGCTCTTTGGAGAAATGCTTTCCCTTAATTTCTACCAAGATTAAGACAGCTGCCACATTTGACAAACCCTGGTTCACTAAAGAATTGAAGAAACGCATTTTGATTAAAAATAAACTATATAAGAAATCTGTTTTGCATCCCACACCATTCAATGTGGAATCATATAAAGCTTACAAAAATAATCTTACTCACTATTTAAGGCAAGTAAAAAAAATACTTTACTGATAAATCAACTTGGAACCTCATCAACCAAGTGCTAAATCGCAAAAAAAGCCCCACCTGCTGTGCTCACAGAGATGTTAGGAAGAGATGGTACTATTCATAACCCAAAGGAGATAGTTGATGGTTTTAATTATTTTTTTGTCAACGTTGGGTCGTCCTTGGCTTCAACCATTAAGGACTCTAATGAAGACCCTTGTAAATGGATTACCGGTCAATTCTCTACTTTGTCCACCTTCCATCCCCCTTTTCCCAAAGAAGTCTACAACATAATTGTGAGTCTAAAGAACTCTAAAGGAAGGCCATGATGGAGTTAGAGCCACTCTCTTAAAAAAAGTTATTGATCATATTACTGAGCCACTAGCACATATTTTTTCTTTATCTCTCCAATCTGGTGTCATTTCTCAAGATTTAAAGATTGCTAAAGTCATACCTATCTATAAATCAGGTGACCCTAAAGAATTTGGTAATTACCGCCCAATATCTATTCTCCCCTGTCTCTCAAAAATCATAGAAAGACTAGTGTACACAAGAATCCTAAACCATCTAACTGTGAATAATATTTTGTATAACCATCAATATGGCTTTAGGAAGAAGTACTCTGCGGAGCATGTATTATTACAACTTAGTAATAACATCTCTACTGCTCTAGATGAAACTAAATTTGTTCTTGGTGTCTTTCTAGATCTATCCAAGGCATTTGATACAGTCAACCATTCAATCTGAATCTCTAAACTCAATAGATATGGGGTAAAGGATGTAGCGCTTCTATGGTTAACCAACTATTTAGCAAATAGAGTGCAATTTGTCTATCTAAATGGAAGCTTATCCAAAAAATTGATAATTCACTGTGGGGTACCACAAGGCTCCATCCTTGGTCCATTACTGTTCTTGATCTATATAAATGACTTATCCTGTACCTGTAGAGTACTTCTTCCTATCCTGTTTGCCGATGACACCAATCTTATAGCTTCACATAGTGATCAAAAATCATTGGTTGAATTAGTTAATGAAGAAATGTCTCATGTCTCTAAGTGGTTTGAAGTGAACAGGCTCTCTCTCAATATCAAAAAATGCAATTACATGATCTTCTGCAATAAAAACAAAAATTTTCCCAAAGACAAATCTAAAATTTTTATCAATGAACATGAAATTCCTGAAGTAACATATACACAATTTTTAGGAGTAACCATTGATCAAAATTTAACTTGGAAAGAACATATCAATATTGTCTGTAGAAGATCAATGAAAATGCTTGGTATTCTGAGAAAGGTTTGTGCATTTATTCACCTGTCTTCCCATCTAACAATATATTAGTTCGATTTTTCTTATTTCAATTATTGTAATATTGTTTGGGGTTCTACCTATCCTTCCTATCTTTCTAAGCTACTCATCATACAGAAGAAATTTATGGGATTAATTTCTCATTCAAATTCACAAGAACCTTCTGCCCCTCTCTTCAAGAAGTACTCAATTTTGTCTGTAGATAAACTGAATGCATTCCAAATATGTATTTTTATTTTCAAATATCTTAAATGTAAACATGATTTGCCTGTTTCCCTTCATGATCTTTTCACCCTTTCTTCTAATATTCACCATTACCCAACCAGAAGCAAAAATGATCTTCATCTTCCGTTTTGTCGAACATCCAAACACCAACATTGCATTACTTTTAAAGGTCCTAATTTTTGGAATACCCTGCCTCTGTCATTAAAGTCTCACACCTCCTTAGCCACCTTTAAGATTGAGCTTAAAAGGTTTCTCATCATGTCCTGAGTTCTGACCTCCAGCTTTTTGTAATGCTATTTATGAGCTCAAACTACTTCTGTTGACTCTTATCTCATACTATACCTTATTATTTTATCATACTATACCTTATTATTTTATTTATTTTCATATTTTTAATTTCATATTTTTAATTTTCATTATTAAACTATTAATGTTTATTATTGTCTTTTTTATTTCTCCTACCCCCTGATTTGCCATTAACGCTCATTTTCAGATGGGAGCAGACTTGGTATAAGCCCTCTGGGCTTCCCTTCCTTCCCAGCACTGTATGGTATTATAAATTGATCGTTTGTCTTCTTTTAAAACATGGTGCAAATAAATAAACAAATAAAAAATAAATATATATTTTTTTAAAAAGGGATAGAGAAAGAGGGAATGCCGAAGCTACCTGAAGTTAGATAAATCAATATTCATACCACTGGGCTGCAAGCTGCTCAAGCAAAATATGAGATGCTGTTACACATATGGACGCTGCTTTACCCACTGACTTCCTCCAGCAGATTGTTGCACCATCTTCCAGAATCTAAATGTTTAGAGACACAAGAGACTGCGGAATATTTGATTTGGGCTGCATCACCTGTATGGTTTTAAAGACCAGAGTTTGCTGCAACCCTTAGAGGTCACACGGTTCTGGTTTTACAAAAAGCAAAACTGTTTTTTAATTTTATCATTTTGTGTTCTTTCAGACATCCAGGTGATGACAGTAAAATGTTGGTTTGTGACATATGTGACAAAGGCTATCATACGTTTTGTCTTCAACCTGCAATGGAGTCAATACCAACAAATGGCTGGAGGTGTAAAGTGAGTGATAATTTAAACCTGTTATATTTATCAACCATTTGGTTTGCTAACGTTGCACCAAACATAAGAAAATCTGATTAACACATGTTTCAGAATATCATGGTAATTTGTATATTCTTGTATAAAGAATTTCGCGGCAGACTGCAAGAGACCAAGGAAGGTTAATTTTTTATAAAACCATTTTTCAAAATTAAATTAAATCCCCTCCACCCTGTTCTTTGCCACGTGTACATCTTCTCAACTCCCCCGCACCCCCCCTCCAAAAATATATCCATTATTGGCTGCCTTCAATAGCAGCCTCCTGCATCTGATTGGCTGTACTTGCCGATAACTTGCTAATTATTTTGATAAGGAAGGCGACCATCTGGATTCTAACTTCAGCTGTTTAAGATCAGCTAGGATTTTCATCTGGTGCCATTGGATGTTAGTATTTCATGACTGACCTTTGTTGCTCCTTTGCATCTTTATTTGTGTTTTATACCAGGTTCTGAGGTTGATCATCCCTGAAATTGTTCTTATTAGTGATAGCATGGCTTTATGGGGGAGGTTCTATCTTTAAAAACTGGAATCTTTAGAGGAAGTGACAAAGTTGATTGAGGATAGGGCAGTGGATGTTATCTTTGTGGATTTCAGTAAACCATTTATTTGATAAGGTCCTTGATGGTAGGCTGATATGAAGATTAAGACATGGGATCCATGTGAACATGATAGTTTGGATTCAAAATTGGTTTGTCCAGAGTAGACCATGTAGTGGTGGGAAGTTGTTATTCTGATTGGAGGGCTGTGATCAATGATTTTCCAAAGGGGTCAGTGCTGGGACCTCACTTGTCTGCAATTTATGCAAGTGATTTGGTACAAGGTCTCATGAGTAAATTTGCAGACAACATTTTTCAGATGGTGAGGAGGTTGGCCAAGGATGCAGCAGGATATCGATATTAACAGAGAAATGCAGCAAATGGAGCGTAATCCAGACAAATTGAAGTATTGCACATTTGAAGGTCCATTGTAACAGGAAGGTATACAATTAAAAACAGATTCCTGAGGCACATTAATGATCGTGAGGAGGTGGTTGGGGTGTAAGTCTATTGTTCTTGGAAGTATGATATAAGTAGATAGGGTGGTAAAGAAGGTGTGTTGTATAATTGTCTTTTATCAGTTGGGGTATTAAGTGTAAAAGTTGGAAGTCATGTTGCAGTTGGTTTGTCAATTAAAAAAAAAAAATTAAGACCAGTTTTAGCTTTGATGCATGTTCAAAATTGTCTAATTGAAAAACCATTGGAAGCTGGGAAAAGATGAGAGGAAAGTGTCTCACGAATTGTTGAAAGACCTTTCCACCATTTAAAAAACAAAGAGTGCTGACTTACGATTAAGACCAGACTAGGCCTGTTATTATTGAAGTTCATGCATGAAAAAAAGAGGCCAATTAAATTGAATCGGAAGAAGAGTATGTGAGGTTGTATGTGGGTTATCAGAACTTTATAGAAAACAGTTTACGCAAGTAAACCAAGGGTCGCAAGGGTACACTTTCCATTGTTCTCCTACTTGCATTATCACAAAGATTGTTTTAAACAGCCTCTTATTCACTCTAGGTTTTTTAAATCTAAGCTTAAGTTTAGCTGCTTTTGTTCTGTATCATTATTTATTAATCCTTGATGATGCCAGCAAATGGTTTTTGACTAATTTTTCCCAAAAAGAGCCTCTTGTTTTGTATCGTTGCAAAGATAATAAATTTGTCCAACAATGTTTTAGATTCCTTGAAGGCAAATACAGGAGGTGTGGAGTTTATTATATTTAATGGTCATCCAGCTAGAAATGCTGACTTAGTGCTGGGTATTATGGCTCAAAGTCACTTCTACACTATTGTAATTTAAAAACATACTGATGTGACACATTATTAACCTCTTTGAAATTAAGCACCGAGCAATACAGCTTTCAAAACACAGGATTCGTACCCTTGCTGTAAATGTTTGTATACTTGATCAGAAAAGAAAAAGGGAATTTTGTTTGATTTGTGGCATAACTTAAATTGTATCCTGCATTTGATGTTGGATGTTGAAATCTTCAGACGTGCTAACATTATGTGCTGTAGGTATACCTTTAATCTGAACTGGCCTTCCTTTCATGTCTCCTGCTCGTGTCTCTGTCAGTGTTATTTTTTCCTCCAATTTTCAGGTACAGTGCTTCAGTAATAGTTTTTGGCATATGCTGTATACACAGGAGCACCTGTCAATCACTGCAGCATCACACCAGCGAACCTTGTCCCCAGAAGCAATGTGAGTTTGTGCCTGCAGTTCCCCATATAGCCCTCTGAAATGTGCCCCCTGTCAGCAGTAGGTCTGAAGCATGCTGTACGAGTAAAACTTTATTGAATTATTAACTTGACTTGGGTTAAAGTCTGCATCACAAAATTGGTTATCATTTGGTAAATAGATGCTAAACATCAATCCGACCCATGACTGAAATGAAAAAAATATATTCTTTAAGTGTAGTTTTTTTAGGGAGGGAGATTGGGAAGGTGATACTATTGTGAGATGGATGGTAAGGAACCATAAACGGTACCCTGACACTGAGCATTTGATGCAGGGATTGTGTTTCAAAGAAAAAACTGTCACGTTTTAGCACAGACTATGTGAATAAAAATATTGGCCTTGCCATCCTACGCAAAAAATGAAATTGCATGAAACTTCATTATTTGTCAAATCTTCAAACTTCTTCAAAGTTAGTACCGGTTTACTGAACGTCACGGGCATCATTCACTGTGTTAAGTGCAGGCCTTTACTATTAATGGACTGCACTTAGCACAGCAAATGATGTCCATAACATTTGGTAGACTGTTGCCATCTTGCGAGGAGTTGGAATGATTCAAGACTAAATCTCCAAAGGTATCTGTAGGATGAGATGATGGACTGAAGTGTGTTTCTTCATTGCATGTTCTCTTTACTTCCGCCATTGTTCCGATTTTATACAACCACTGGATTTTCAATCCACCATAGGTTCTAAAGTTGCATTTTAGCTGCTGGATGAACATGTTCCAACTATTTCACTCACTGTTTCAATAGTAGTCCATTACTAAGGCTTGACTTGCCTATTTTTACACTCCTCGGATTTCCTTTCACAAGTACCACCTCTCGTGTAACCTGGGAACTAATCCCGGCATCTTGTTCACACAACAGCAAAATTTCCATAAGGAGTTGTGGATGAAAATGGTGTAAGATAACATGCTGCTATACCCCTGATTTCTGCACATGTGAGAATTCATCAGAAATGTTTCTTATAATAACATTGTTTGCAGATGAAATCGGATGTTTCTGAGGCTGCTAACTCATCGTACGCAGTAGCAAAAATTGATTGTGATAATACAACAGATTAGGCAGCATCTATAAAGAACAAAAATGTCTTTATTCTTTGCAGATGTTGACTGCGTTGTGTACTTATTTGCTAATTTTTGTTTCAGATTTTCAGTTTCATCATTTGTAAATCACCTTGTTCGGTTGGGTCATTAATTGGTTTGCTTTGTTGGGTCATTTATATTTATTTGTTGTATTTCACTAACACAAAAGGTTTAATGTACTACATTTTACTTCAGAATTGCAGGGTATGTGTTGAATGTGGCACACGGAACAGCACTCATTGGCACTACAACTGTTCACTTTGTGCTAGTTGTTATCAGCAACAAGACCACAGCTTCTGTCCACTCTGTGGCAAAATTTGCCATCAAGACTCCCAAAAGGATGCACTGCAGTGTCAGATGTGCAAAAGGTAAGAAGATGATCCACAGCTTTCTAAAAATGGCCCATCGCATAGCAACTTGAAATTTTACCGGCGAGCAAAAAATTCAAAATCGACATGTTTTGTGTTTCAAATTATTCTAGGATAGCACAACAATTCTCTACTGCCTTGCAGGGGAAGATGCTACAGTATGTCTCGAGGTAGGGTGCATGGGGAGCCTCTTAATCTTGGCAGAACGCTACATTTGATTATTTTACAGCAGGTCAGGTTTTCAAAACTCGATGAGCAAGTCAGATTCTAGTCCACGTCTTGTATAACAGGGAAGAATTAGATATTTTTGTTTTATTTACGAAGGTAGAATTTAAATATAGTTCTTGGTTGACATCACATTTTTCCATATCTCTGGCACACTCTAATGTAGCAAAATGACCTACAGTTTCAAACCTAAATTTTGCATAGTCAAGTGGGCTTTATTGTGCTATCCGAAAACCTCACACCTCAAAGAGCTGAGGACCTCGCTCTTTTTCATTACCTGTCTGTGCAGAGTACCTCATGTCAACTGATAAGATAAGATCTGTCCTAAACCAATTTCTCCAGCATCTACACCAGAAGACATAGAACAGAATTAGGCCATTTGGCCCATTGAGTCTGCTATGTCGTTCAATCATGGCTGATTTATTACACATTGCTGAAAGAATCGCAGATGAGGTTGGCAGGATATGTCCGAAGAAGCAGCTACTTTACGGAGAGTTGCCTGAAGGCAAATGATCACATATTAAACAGAAAGAGTTTTAAAGACTCTTAAAACATCTCCAAAGTGTTGTATCATTGATACACACCACTGAGAACAACATGAATTGAATTTGCTTGTTTGACATACTTGCATAAAAGTGGTGATGGTTCATATGAGGAAGCTAGAATGGAGGGAAAAGGGGATCTCAGAAATCAAGAACCACTGATACTACACCTCTGTCACATGTGTGTAAGGAACTGTTGATGCCAGATTGGTCCTATTAGCCATCTCACACATCGCAACATTATAAACTAGATGTCATAGTCATGGATGAAAAAGCCAGATTAACCTACAGAAAACTTTCCACCACCTTGTATTATGTGCACTTTGGTAATAGGACAGGAGCTCTTTTACTGGTGGGTTAAAAAAAGTTATGTTTCTAACTTGCAGGGTCAATGTTCATTGTATTATTTTTCAAGGAGGAAATCAGGAAAGCAAAAGTGCACATGAGATAGCTCTGGTAGATTAGTAAAGGAAAATCCTGAAAGAGTCTATGTATATGAAGAATAAAAGGGTAGGGGAGAGTAGATCTCATGAATGATCAGTGCAGTGATTCATGTGTGGGGCCATGGAACATGGGCAGGCTCTTAAATGAATACTACTTGCCTGTAATTATCCTGGAGAAGGACTTATGACCGTGTAAGTTCAGGGGAGGAGACTGCAATACACTGAGCATATCCACATTGTAAAGGAGGTGATAAATATGGATATATTCCCAGTGCACGACCAAGTGTATCCTAAGATGTTACAGGAAGGGAGGGAGGCAGAGAATGCTGCATCTTCTTTGGCCACCAATGAGATTCTGAAAGACTGGAAGACAGCTAATGTGTCTATTTAAGAAGGACAGCAGGGGTAGGTCAAGGAAGTACATGCTGGTGAATTGTACTTCAATGGTGGGAAAGTTTATTGGAATTCTGAGAGAGAGGATTTATTTGCATTTGGAAACACGTGGACTAATTAGGGATAGTTAGCAATGCAAAATTGATGGTTATAGAGTATAGAAAAGGTGCATAAAAGATTCATGAGGATGTAACTAGGCTTGATTAATAAGGAGAGGCTGGAAAGGGAATAGGCTCCCTGGAACTTAGGAGATTAAGTGGTGATCTTCTGGAGTTTTGTAAAATTATAAGGGGCATAGATAAGGTGAACAGATTTTTCCCCCACAAGATAAAGGAGTCTGAAACTAAAGGGCATGGGTTTAAGATGATAGGGGAAAGATTTTAAAAGCATCTCAGGGAAGGGAAAAACAGAGGAGTGCATCAACTATTTCATACAGAAGGTGCCACTTGTATGGAATGATCTGCCAGAGAAGAGCTGCAGAGATGGGTAAAATTACAATATTTGAAAGACATTTATACAGGTACATAGATAGGAAAAAATTAAAGGATAAGGTCCCAATGCAAGCAAATGGAATTAGCTGAAGTAGATACCTTAGTCGGATTTGTTGAATTGGGCCGAAAGGCCTATTTCCATGCTCTGTAACAGACTCTCTTCTCTTTCCTGTGCAACATCCTTTTTTTGGCAATTATCATTTCTGGATTGTAAATGCCTTAGTTTAACATTAACAATTACATCGAAATAGCTGCTGCCTGGATCCATAAAGCCTGATGTCATGGTTTTATTGGTTTGTTGAACCATGATTAATGTCTCTTTGCTCTTTCGAAACTCCTGTAATGAATCCCTGCTAAAACGATTAACATTGAACTAACAGAATAGAGTCATCTTGATTGGTGATTAGTCATTAATTCTACACAAGAATATAGTGCTCCTGGGGGTTCTTGTAGTAGTGATGCCATGAATGTTAGGAGAATCTTTCTGTCATTGTAGCTGAGCATTGTCGCAGCATAATTCATTGACGTATCTAACAATTAAGTTTGGGTTTTATTCCATATAGAAAGAGGTTTAATTCTTTCATTTAAAAACAAGTATTTCACCTAGTCATTTAACAGCTTTCAATAGAGAAATGGGTGCATTCAATGATGAGCAAGAGCTATCAAGTCAGAAATCGATCAAGAAGGATAAGTAACCAGATTACATACCTTCTGTGCCATCTGTCACATTTCCTGAAGGAATTAGTCATGGAGCATGGAAACAGGCCCTTCGGCCCAACTCGTCCATGCTGACTGCAAAGCCATGCCATCTGCAAGTCCCATTTGCCCGTTCCTGGCCCATATCGCTCTTAATCTTTCCCATCCATGAACCTATCCAAATGTTTTTTGAATGTTGTTATTGTATCTTCCTCAACTACTTCATCTGGCAACTAGTTCCATATGCTCACAACCTATTACATGAGAAAGGTGCTCCGGGGGCTCCTATTATATTCTCTTCTCACCTTAATCCCATGCCCTCTAGTTTTTGATTCCGCTATCCTGGGAAATGGACTGTGTATTTGCCAATTCCATTCTCCTCATGATTTTATACATCTTTATTAGATCACTCCTCAATAGAACTCCAAGGTATTAAGTCCTGGCCTGCACACCCTTTCCTATGGCTCAGGCCTCAACATCCTTGTAAGTCATCTCTGCACTCTTTACAGGGAGCTATTTACCAGGACACCATGAGCCTTTGCTACACAGCACTCCCCAGAACCTTTTAAGGGCCTGTCCCACTTGGGCATCATTTGCGCGACATCATTTATGTGTCGTGACGCGCGCATGGTGCGTGGTGATGCACGGTTGCGCGCGGCGCCCCAGGATTTTGGGATTCACAAAATCTTTGCGCGCCACCTGCGTGACGCGCAAATGACGCCCCAGTGGGACAGGCCCTTTACTCTACAATTCACTATGCCCAACAATTCACTGTGAAGATCCCACCCTGGTTTGACATCCAATATGAAACACCTCACATTTAATTGAATTAAACTCTTTTTGCCATTTCTTGGTCCATTTGCTCAGTTGATCACAATCCTGCTGCAATTCCTGATAATTATCTAACTGTGTACAATGCCACCCACTTTAGTGATAACTGCAATTTTAATAATCCCTAATTTACTTCTCCCTCACCTGCATCCAGAGACCCTCCAGCCCTTCCAGGTGAGTCAGATGTTCATGTAAAGTGTGTAGGAAGGAACTGCAGATGCTGGTTTAAACCAAAGATAGATACAAAGAGCTTGAGTAACTCAGCGGGACAGGCAGCATCTCCAGAGAGAAGGAATGGGCGACGTTTTGGGTCGAGACCCATCTTTATATCAACCCAAAACGTCGCCCATTCCTTCCCTCCAGAGGTGCTGCCTGTCCCACTGAGTTACTCCAGCTCTTCATATCTATTTATGAGGTTCGTGTGAACCACCTCTGATATCATTTACTGCATACGGTGTTCCTGATACAACCTCCTGTACATCGGCAAGACCAAGTGTAGACTCAACGACCATTTCGTCGAACACTTGGACTCAGTCCGCCCACACCTACTGGATCTCCCGGTTGCTAACCATTTTAACTCCTCTTCCTATTACCATACCGATCTTTCTGTCCTGACTGCCTCCATTACCAGACTGAGACCACATGCAAAACTGGAGTATCAACACCACCTATTCGATATAAACCATATAACAATTACAGCACGGAAACAGGCCCTCTCAGCCCTTCCAGTCCGTGCCGACCATTTGTTTTCCCCTAGTCCCATCTACCTGCACTCAGACCATACCCCTCCATTCCCTCCCCGTCCATATACCTATCCACTTTACTTTTAAATGTTAAAATCGATCCTGCCTCCACCACCTGCTGGAAGCTCATTCCACACAGCCACCACCCTCTGAGTAAAGAAGTTCCCCCTCACGTTACCCCTAAACTTCCGTCCCTTAATTCGCATGTCATGCCCTCTTGTATGAATCTTCCCTACCCTTAATGGGAAAAGCTTATCCACGTCAACTCTGTCTATCCCTTTCATCATTTTAAAGACCTCAATCAAGTCCCCCCTTAACCTTCTGCGCTCCAAAGAATAAAGACCTAACTTGTTCAACCTTTCTCTGTAACATAGTTGCTGGAACCCAGGCAACATTCTAGTAAATCTCCTCTGTACTCTCTCTATTTTGTTGACATCCTTCCTATAATTAGGCGACCAAAATTGTACACCATACTCCAGAATTGGTCTCACCAATGCCTTGTACAATTTTAACATTACTTCCCTGCTCCTATATTCAATGCTCTGATTTATAAAGGCCAGCACACCAAAGGCTTTCTTTACCACCCCATCTACATATGATTCCACCTTCAGGGAACTAAGCACAGTTATTCCTAGATCTCTCTGTTCCACAACATTCCTCAATTCCCTACCATTTACCATGTACGTCCTATTTTGATTTGTCCTGCCAAGATGTAGCACTTCACACTTATCAGCATTAAACACCATCTGCCATCTTTCAGCCCACTTTTCCATATGGCCCAAATCTCTCTGTAGACTTTGAAAATCTACTTCATTATCCACAACACCACCTATCTTAGTATCATCTGCATACTTACTTATCCAATTTTCCACCCCATCATCCAGATCATTGATGTACATGACAAACAACAGTGGACCCAACACAGATCCTTGAGGCACCCCACTGGTCATCGGCTTCCAACCTGACAAACAGCCATCCACCATTACTCTCTGACATCTCCCATTCAGCCACTGTTGAATCGATCTTGCTACTCCACCATTAACACCCAAAGATTGAACCTTCTTAACCAACCTTCCATGGGGAACCTTGTCAAAGGCCTTACTGAAATCCATATAGACAACGTCCACTGCTTTACCCTCATCAATTTCCCTAGTAACCGCTTCAAAAAATTCAAGAAGGTTTGTCAAACATGACCTTCCAGGCACAAATCCATGTTGGCTGTTCCTGATCAGACCCTGTTTATCCAGATGCTTATATATATCATCTCTAAGTATCCTTTCCATTAATTTACCCACCACTGACGTCAAACTAACAGGTCTATAATTGCTAGGTTTATTCTTTGAACCCTTTTTAAACAATGGAACAACATGCGCAGTACGCCAATCCTCCGGCACTATTCCCGTTTCTAATGACATTTGAAATATTTCTGTCATATATAACCATATAACAATTACAGCACGGAGACAGGCCCTCTCGGCCCTTCCACATAGCTCCTGCTATTTCTACACTAACTTCCCTCAATGTCCTAGGGAATATCCTATCAGGACCTGGAGATTTATCCACTTTTATATTTTTCAAAAGTGTCAGCACTTCCTCCTCTTTGAATCTCATAGTTTCCATAGCTACTCTACTTTTTTTTCTTACTTCACATAGTTCAATATCCTTCTCATTGGTGAATACCGAAGAAAAGAAATTGTTCAATATCTCCCCCATCTCTTTTGGCTCTGCAGATAGCTGTCCATTCTGTCTCTCGAATGGTCCAATTTTATCCCTCGTTATCCTTTTGCTATTAATATAGCTGTAGAAACCCTTTGGATTTACTTTCACCTTTCTTGCCAAAGCAACCATATATCTTTTAGCCTTCCTAATTTCTTTCTTAAGATTCTTTTTACATTCTTTATACTCCTCTAGCACCTCATTTACTCCATATCTCCTATAATTATTGTAGATATCTCTCTTTTTTCGAAACAAGTGTCCAATTTCCCTTGAAAACCATGGCTCTTTCCAATTTTTACTATTTCCTTTCACCCTAACAGGGACATAAAGATTCTATACTCTTACAATTTCCCCTTTAAATGTCCTCCATTTCTCTTCTACATCCTTCCCATAAAATAGAGTGTCCCAATTCACTCCTTTTAAATCCTTACGCATTCCCTCAAAGTTAGCCTTTCTCCAATCAAAAATCTCCACCCTAGGTCCAGTTCTGACTCTCTCCATAATTATATTGAAACTAATGGTATTGTGATCACTGGTCCCGAAGTGCTCACCAACGCATACCTCCGTCACCTGACCTGCCTCATTTCCTAACAGGAGGTCCAGCACTGCCCCTTCTCTGGTCGATACCTCTATGTACTGCTGCAAAAAACTATCCTGCACACATTTTACAAACTCCAAACCATCCAGCCCATTTACAGAATGTGTTTCCCAGTCTATTTTTGGAAAATTGAAATCTCCCACAATCACAACCTTGTGCTTACTACTAATATCTGCTATCTCCTTACATATTTGCTCTTCCAATTCTCGCTCTCCATTTGGCGGTCTATAATACACCGCTAAAAGTGTTTCTACACCGTTCCCACTTCTCAGTTCCACCCAAATAGCCTCCCTAGACGAGCCCTCTAATCTATCCTGCCAAAGCACTGCTGTAATATCCTCTCTACAAGCAATGCAACACCTCCACCTCTGGTCCCTCCAATCCTATCACACCTGAAGCTTATGTATAACATATATAACAATTACAGCACGGAAACAGGCCCTCTCGGCCCTTCCAGTCCGTGCCGACCATTTGTTTTCCCCATATAACCATATAATGTTCTGGAATTTTTTGAGAACGGGAGACCGGTGACTAAAATTGGAGCATATGGTATTGGGGGTAGGGTGTTCACATGGATATAAAATTGGTTGGCAGAACGGAAGCAAAGAGTAGGAGTGAACGGGTCCTTTTCAGAATGGCAGGCAGTGGTGAGCGGAGTGCCACAAGGCTCGGTGTTGGGGCCGCAACTGTTTATCACATATATAAATGATTTGGAAGAGGGAATTAGGAGCAACACTAGTAAGTTTGCGGATGATACAAAGCTGGGTGGCAGTGTGAACTGTGAAGAGGATGTTAGGAGGTTGCAGGGCGACCTGGACAGGTTGAGTGAGTGGGCAGATGCAGTATAATATAGATAAATATGAGTTTATCCATTTTGGCGGCAAAAACAAGGGGGCAGATTATTATCTCAATGGGGTTAGGTTAGGTACAGAGATGCCAACCCTAAATTTAGTTCACAGTAACATTCAACCCATTTGTCCGTAACAAATGGGGTTAAATGCATTTCTCTCCGTAACATACTCACTTGGGGTTGTTGCCGGCGGCTATGCGCCTGCGCACTGGTGCAGATCAGCGGGCTGCCGGCGGGCGGGTGCGGCACATGCGCACTTGGCAAGGTTGCCGGCGGGTCTGCGCCTGCGCACTGGGTGGGGGTGGGGGGGAGGCCCGGTGATGGGGCTTGCCGCGAGCGGCCGGCTGGCGGCAAGAAAGTGCCGCTGATCGCGCGGGCCGGCGCCGCCCGGGCTCTGGGCCGGGCGTGGCTGCGAGCTGCCGGGCTGGCAAACCGGGGACACATGGCGCCGGCGTTCACCACGGGAGGAACACCGGCGCGGCGGTGTTCCGTAACAGCATGTTTGGCTGCCGGAACACCGTAAAAAGGTTATTTCGCCGGGACAAAATACGGCAAATCCGGGACACTTGGCATCTCTGTAGGTAAGGCAACGAAATCCTGGAATATTTAGTTTCCAATCACAGCCGCCCTGCAACCATGTTTCACTGATTGCCACAACATCATATTTCCAGGTGTCAATCCAGGCTCTAAGTTCATCCACCTTTCTTACAATGCTCCTAGCATTAAAATATACACATTTTATAAACCCACCATCCCTTATTCTCTGTCTATTATCTTTTTCCTCTTTCTCGCCTACATTTTGGGTCCGAGTGCTTCCCTTCTCTGCCTCTTGCCCCACACCCTGTCCCCTAGCCCCCTCTACCTGAGTCCCTCCCCCCAGCCTTTCTAGTTTAAATTCCATTTTGGTATATTACAATTCAATGATATGAACATTGAATTCCCCAGTTTTAGGTGACTACAAACCTGTCTCTTTGCACTCCCCCCCCCCCCCCCCCCCCCCCCCCCCCCCCCCCCCCCCCCCCCTTCTCTCCTGTGTCCACCCTGGGCTAGCACATATTTTTTCTCTCCTTCCCCCATCACTTCCACCATCCCTCCCCCATCACTTCTTTCCTTTATCTTCATAATTTGTAACTCATCAATTCTTTTGTTTAACATCTTCTTTCTTTTGACCACTGGCCATTGTCCATTCGCCTAACAACCCTAACAACCTCCCCTCACTTGTATCCACCTCTTATTTGCCAGGTAGACACAAAATGCTGGAGTAACTCAGTAGGACAGGCAGCATCTCTGGAGAGAAGGAATGAGTGATGTTTTGGGTCGAGACCCTTCTTCAGTCTGAAGAATACAGTTTGTGACTACGATTTATATCAGCATCTGCAGTTATTTGCAACACATTTTGTCTTACTTGCCAGGCTTTGTCCAGCCCTTCCACTCGTCCAGCTTTCTTTCCCCCCCCCACCACAATCAGTCTGAGGAAGGGTCTCAACCTGAAATGTCACCTACCCATGTTCTCTAGAGATGCTACCTAGTCCGCTGAGTAACGGAGACTTCAAGAGAATTAAATTTAGTCCTTAGGGCTAAAGGAATCAAGGGACATTGGGAAAAAGCAGGGTACTGATTTTAGATGATCAGCCATGATCATATTGAATGGCGGTGCTGGCTCAAAGGGCCGAATGGCCTTTCCTGCACCAATTGTTCTATGTTTATTGTCAATTGTTTCTAACCCCACCATTTTGTATCTTTTTTTGTAAACCAGTATCTGTTGGCCCTACATCTACGGCCCTGGCTTCATGAACCTTCTTGGTTACCACTTCAAAACACTCTTATCAAATTCATGAGGCATGATCTTCCATGCACAAAGCTATGCTGCCTATACTTATTCAATCCCTGTCTTTCCAAACGTTTATATATCACATCCTTTGGAATACTCTCCGATAACTTTATTACCACAGATATTAGACTTACCCGTCTTCAGCTTCCAGGATTTTTGAAGCCCTTCTTAAATAAGGCACAACTTTACCACTCTCCAGTATTCAAATACCTCACTCAGGTCGAACAATGTTTCATGTAGCTCCACCACGATTCCTTCAACTTCTTCTCTGCATGCAGTGAGCATGGATCTACCTGATCAGGCCCTGGGGATTTATGTACCTTCATACTTTTTAAGACATTCAGCACCTCCTTGACCTATAGTAATCTATAGCTAAACTTTTCCAAGTTCCTTCACCTTCACGACTTTCTTTGCAGTAAAAACATAGGAGAAATATTCATTCAGACCCTCCATCACCTGCGGATCCACGCACAAATGACCAATTTGGTTTTTGAGTTACTCTTTCTCCCTTAATATACATAAAATCTCTTTGGATTCTCCTTAATCCTATCTGACGGTGTTATCTCATGCCCCATTCTTGTCCTTCTGATTTCCTCCTTGAGTGTGCTCTATAGTCTCCTATTTTCCTCCAGGGATACACTTAATCTCAACTGCCTAGATCTGCCCCCTTTTTCCAGACCAGCACCTCATTATTTGTTGTCAAAACATTGCAAGGAAAACAGGCTGTTTTATCAAAAGGGAAAGAAAACTCTCAAATTGTTGGGCCGTACCTTATTGATCACGTATTGGCATTGATCATTTATGGGAATCAGATGGTGATATGGCCTTGGGGACTGATTATGATTGTAGTAGATAGCGTGGAAGAGCAGAGTAAAAGCCAAATTAGCCATTGAAAGTAATGTTTCATTGTAGTCCTTCTAGCCTTTTTACACCCCCAAAATGTAACAGAGCAAGTGCTATTTTCAGGTTATAATCTATATTGCCAGGATTCTGCCAATATTACAGTTACCTAATGTAAGCCAAAATATCTCTGTGTAAATCCTGATTCTATTTGAAGTTTTCTGTTAACCATTCGAGTGAAGTATAGTAGGTATCACTATTTTAATACCTTTTGCTTTAAACTCGGTTAACATTGTTCATTTGCAACAGGCTGTCAAGCAATCAATTTATAACTTAGCCTATAGGAACAGAATTGATTAAAAACTTGGAAAGCTAACTTCATTGATGTGATTGTGCCAGATTGTTTTTCCTTGCAATATTTTGAATGTTCCTTCACTTGGCATACCAGTCTTTTCTACCCTGACTGAATGGCAATTGAAAGAATATGACTGTTTATGTTCTGGTCTTTAGGTGGATTCACATAGAATGTGACAAATCTTTGGAAAATAATGAGGCCAATTTGGTAAAAGAATGCTACATCTGTATAGCGTGCAAAGAAACTGGTTCAGAAGAAAATGTTCAGTCCTGTGAGAACAAGGTTGATGATTGCATTCCAGAACCTGAAGCAGGTAAGGATATTAAAAATAATTTAAAATATATTAAAAACATGTTACATAAGGCTCGCTGGAGCAAGAGGTAATTAATTGATTTTTAATTTAACTGTTTACCATGCGTGTTTATTGTTTTAATAGATTTTCTGCAACTATGGTGCTTGTATCGGTTGCAAAAATGTTCAACGACATTGAATTATAAAAGGAGATACAAGGAAATGCAGATGCAGGTTTATACAAAAAAAGACACAAAGTGCTGGAGGTACTCAGCGGGTCAGGTAGCATCACTGGAGAACATGGATAGGTGACGTTTTGGGTCTGAAGAATGGTCCCAACCGGAAACTTCGCCTATCCATGTTCTCCAGAGATGCTGCCTGACCCACTGAGTTATTCCAGTGCTTTGTATCTCTTTTTTAAAATTAAAAATGTTGTCCTGTTATTTTGTGATTATATCCAAACTCTATCTGGAGTCTTATTCCATTCTTCAATCCTTGCAACACTCTTTCCCACCCAACCCCATTCTGTGATGGGAGAGAAGAGTAAATGTAGCCAAAGGATAAAAATAGCTGATGCAAAAAGATCATCAAAGATCAATTTTCAAGTGAGTCATTGCACATGCTAGCCACAATCAATTTTGTCAAATAGAAGTGCAACAACTAATGGCAGCCTGCGCTTGGTAAGATTAGTGAGTGTGGAAGAAATTAATTTAGATGGAAATTAAAGGAAAATAAAAAACAGAAACTTCGCAGGTTTGCTTCAAGATACTTAATTGCATGATATCATGGAGAGATGGCGGCAGTTAAATGCTCACCAGTTCTCTGACTTCACCGCAGAATTAGCCGACAGTTATACTGTGCAGTAAACAACTTCTGTTTTTTGTTAGATACAACTATACAAAAATATACTATCTACTACATGGGTACCAATTATTTCATTCGTCATAACATACTTTTTTGTTTATGTAGCAATGTTACAAAATTTTGAGATTTTAAAAATCAAGTCTGCAACAAATCACATCAGATAAAGCATAAAAAGAAGTTTAATTTGACGCCTAATTCATTTTTACATCTTCAGTATTAAAAAAGTTATGGCCATTTTCATACTCGGAAATTAGCAACTTGTTTCCTATTGCTTTTCTATTGACAACACAAAAGTTGTGATCGAGGACAGTCAAAAGCCCATAACTTTCTTAAAAATTAAGAGAACTGAAATAAATTTGCAGTTATTATAGATTGAAGTATTCTGAAACAAATATGAAACAATCTTACTTGGATGACCTGAAATTAAAGCATATAATTAGTTAGTTACCCAATTCTAGCTAATTACAAAATTCAATTACTAGATCTAAACATCTATCCATTTCTTAAGAAAAAATTAACATTTTTTAAAGCCTAAATGTCCAATTAACATTCACACAATAATTCACAATATGACATGATTTTTAAATCTAATTGTCATTAATTTATAGGCCAAATTGAAGGAATTCCATGTTTAATGCCTGTAGATTAATGGCCATTTAAATCAGCTTGCGAGTGGGATTTTCTGGAACGCGATGGATTGGAACGTTGCGGTTGCGGTGAATTTAAACCCCATATCGGCAGTAAAAATTCTGCCGGTTCGTATGTGGAATAAATCACCATTTCGCAACATTAAATGTTGATTAAGGTAATCTAAAAAAGCAGGTTTAAATGTAAAAATAAACAGCTTTCACTTACCTGTCCCCGAAGTAAAATCCATCCCCGGTGTTGGCATTAATTTTTATTTTACTCCAGCGCTGAAATAGTCGGGCTATTTAAAAAAAAAATTAACTTACCAGCAGTCGGAACGAATCTCCAGAAATGGCTCGCACTCCGAGAAAATAAAGCTCCAGATGGCAAGGGAAAAACCGCATTTTAACCCCCCCCCCCCCCCCCAAAGGCGCCAAAGTCGCCCACACGGCCAGTGACAGAACTGCAGCACCGCTAAAGGTGGGTTTTGTAACATACCTAGTTTATGTCAATCTTTTACAACAGCAGATGGTCAATACTAGTCAAACACAATACAAGGGCATCTTGACATTATTCTATCTCATCTTTAAGGCGGACCGTGTCACCATGCCCTCTCCGAGCCAATCATAAGCCCCCCATTTACAGCAAAGTATCTACGCTACTAGCGGTAGGGGGCACGGGTGGTCTACTGTAACACACTGCTGAGAGAAACGAGCTTCCTTATGTCCATCTACTATTTCGTGTTTACATTTACCATCTACCCTTCAACACATTCCTAGACAAGAGGTAATACGTCTAATCTTATTTTGCCGATTCCCATGAACCTTTTCTACACCTGGTCAACGAGAGATGCCAATTGTCACATCTAAACATTCTTTCGTTACCTTGTTCAATTCAAATCACAATTAAATAAGAAAGGATATTAATATTTTATTCCACAGTGAGTCATTTTAAAGGAAGCACTAAAAGCACACGTGAATTGCTCTGAACATTAGAAAGCTCCAACACTGACATATCATGACTAAATCACAAAATACTGATGGGCAATCAGCTCCCCTAAGTAGACTAATTGTTCATGGCATCTCTCTGTATTTACTAAATAATCTCCGCAGCAAATGTGAGCCATTCCATGCAAGCAATCTTTTGCTGTATACTATTGCAAATTATATTTCTATTGAAAGAATGGAATTTCCAAAAATACTCCCAATTAATTGTTTTTTTAAGCAGTGCTTGTGGTAATATGCTGAGATGACTAAACTAATTGAATTGTTGCCTCGTGGCTTCTGTGGCCTGGGCCTGGGATTCATTCCTGACATTTATATTTATTCATAAAGTTGCAGCATTGGAAACGGGCCTGACAGTCACCCTGAGTTCACACTGACCATTAATCACCCATTCACACTAGTTCTATGTTATCCCGCTTTCTCATCCATTCCCTACACATTAGGGGCAATTTACAGAGGCCAACTAACCTAGACCAGCAAGCTTTTGGGATGAGGGATGAAACTGGAGCACCTGGGGGAAACCTACCAGGTCACTAGAGAATGTGCAAACTTGACACATACAGCGCCAGATGTAAAGACTGAACCCAGGTCCCTGGCACTGTGAGGTAGCAGCTCTATCAGCTGCACCACTGTGCTGCACCTAATTTTAGTGCTCTCTGTGGAGCTTACTTAATCACCTGCCAACGTTATGATTCTGTTGAATTGTTCTGTTTTCCTTCCACATTCCAAAGATTTGTGCAGGTTGGCAGGTTAATCAGCCACTGGATGTTGCCCCTTATGTATAGGCGAGTGGTAGAATCTTTCGAATGTGTGGAGGAAAAATAGGATAAATATGTGAATAGTGTAAGTGCTTGTTTCATGACCAGTTCTAACCCTAGTCACAGGATCGTCACTGTGTGCGACCTAAATGTTGTGTATTGCCAGTGGGCTGCTTGTTCTGTTCAAGTTCTCTTAGATTATTTTTTAAGTGTTGGCGAGGGCTCTTTGCCAGCTGAATGAGCCACTTAGTCGATTACAAGACTTACTTGTTCTTATAGTGAATACTGTGTTGCCAGGGCTGATGCAGTTAAGATTGTTGATGTCCTTTTGAATCAAGTGTAGCTGAGAAAAATAGAGCACATTCATAACAATCTGCTTCTGGAGTTTTGGGTCCATAGCCACTCTGAAACAAGTAAAAAGCTGTCTTACAACTAATAAAGTAATTACAGAGATAATGGGTTATCATTTTTTGGATCATTTTGCTGGAAAAGTGGTGGAAGATGAGTATGTTTATTAAATATTTTAAACCAACTATTTTTTAAATAGATTTAAATTCAGTGTTAGGTGATTTTCTTTTCTATTTGTAAAATGGCAAATTGTTAGTATTCAGTGTTAAATCAGCAATTAATTTTAGAGTTCACTAGACCAAGTGGGACCCGTTGGGTCCCTGTCCCCCAACGCAACCCGTTCCACCTATGCAATATTCAACCACTCACCCATAGCTTCTATGGCAGGTCTGGACCCCAACGCAACCCGTTCCCCAACACAATATTTCACAACGCAACCCATTCCCCCAACGCAATATTCCAGCACTCACCCATAGCCCCCAACTGCACATGGACGGCTCATTTCCCATTATTCACCCTCCCTCATTAAAGTTTTTTAAAAATCCAGTTGCACTTGCACTTGTTACCAGGACTCGGTGTCCTGGGATTTTCAACATTTAGCGGGCAGGCTACAATCCCATTGTGACGTCATAGCTGTAACTGCCACTGAAGTGTTCAAGTCATTTGTCTCAAAATGGGGTTTTGTAAAGTAATAAATGTGAATAACTTGTAAAATATAACATCAAAATGAACAAAACTTGATTAAAAAAACCACACCACAAGACAATAGTAAGGTGGTCCAGAAATTGTAGCCTATCGTGTATCATTGTGGCGTAATTTCAGGAACCCCGCACAAACAGACATAGATAGAAACAAACAAGATGATATATATATGTGTGTGTGTGTGTGTGTGTGTGTGTGTGTGTGTGTGTATGTATGTCACACTTGAGGGCTGGGCCCCGAACGCCGCGTTTTCGCGCCCCCCCCGGAGCCAATCACCCGTTCGCTCAACGCAATGTTCCAACCAATCACCCATAGCCCCTAACTTTCGATGGTGTGGAGGAAAAATAGGATAAATATGTGGATACTTGTTTCATGACCAGTTCAAACCCGAGTCACAGGATCATCACTGTGTGGGACCTAAATGTTGTGTATTGTCGGTGGGCTGCTTGTTCTGTTCAAGTTCTCTTGGATTTGTTTTAAAGTGTTGGCAAGGGCTCTTTGCCAGTTGAATGACCCATTTAGTCGATTACAAGACTTAAGATTCCGCAAAAAATTTCATGTTATAGTGTACCATTTTGAGCACAGCTCCTGAGATCGCAGACAAACGAGTCAAAACTTTTAATAGTATATAGATATATACTAGCCCAAATGGAACCCATTAGGCACCGTTCCCCCAACGCAAAAATCCACCTCTCACCCGGTGGCGGTGTTGGAGGAAAGTTCTGGAATCTTTTTTTGTGAAACATTGGGGGGTAGCGCCTGCACTCCCCTGAGCGAAGGAATGGACCCGGAGCCAATAAATCCTTCCCGGGTGGGGGGGTGTCCGGCGTCCAAGGAAAGTTCTGGAATCTTTTTTTGTCAAACGCCAATCAATCCATCCCACATGAAAACCTGCACCCCCACCCCATCCCAACCCCCACAAGGAAAGTTCTGGAAATGAAACCTCTCCCTTATTCCAACCCCCATCCCCATCCATAATGAAAACCCCCACGTGGACGTCTCCCCCATTCCACCACCCCCCACCCACCCACCCACCCACCCACAAGGACAATTCTGGAATGTGTTTTTATGAAGGAAAGCTCTCTCCAAGAATCTGATTTTTTTTTTTTTTTAACCTCCTTACCCCCCTTGAAGTGGAAGCTGCTGATGACCTAACCCTAACCCTCAGTCACTCCCTCCCTCACCTCTCCCCTTTCACACTCTCCCACTAAACACAATGTTTAAATAACATTTCTTCTCCTCCCCTCCCCCACTCATTACACTGGCTGGAGCTTATTCTATTCTCATTGGCAGCTGAGATCCCATTGTGATGTCATTGTCGGGTGGCAGAATGTTCACGGCAGCGTATGTAAATGAGATCCCATTGTGATTGGAGGGTAGTGAGAAGCCATTGTGACATCATAGCTGGAAACTGCCAGAAAACTCTCACAGCAGTCACAGTTATTCTTCTCAAAGAGGGGTTTTTTAAACTTTTAAACGTCAATAACTTGTGAAATATAACATCAATCTGAACGAGACTTGACACAAAAAAGACCACAGGACAATGGTGAGTAAGGTGGTGCAAAAATGTTAGCGCTATTGTGTACCGTTTTGGCGAAGTTCCAGGATCACATTAGCATAAATAGATAGATAGATAGGCAGATGGATAGATAGGCAGATGGATAGATAGGCAGATGGATAGATAGGCAGATGGATAGATAGGCAGATGGATAGATAGGCAGATGGATAGATAGGCAGATGGATAGATAGGCAGATGGATAGATAGGCAGATGGATAGATAGGCAGATGGATAGATAGGCAGATGGATAGATAGGCAGATGGATAGATAGGCAGATGGATAGATAGGCAGATGGATAGATAGGCAGATGGATAGATAGGCAGATGGATAGATAGGCAGATGGATAGATAGATGGATAGACAGATGGACACAGATAGATTGATAGATAGATAGATGATGGATAGATAGATAGATAGATAGATAGATAGATAGATAGATAGATAGATAGATAGATAGATAGATAGATAGATAGATAGATAGATAGATACTAGACAAGAGTTTTAGTAATATACTAGACCAAGTGGGATCTGTTGGTCTAGTATATTACTACCACATGGGGGAGGGGCCTGCAACGTCACACACACATTAACCACCTCACCCCCACTCTCACACTAACCCCCCCCCCCCCCCACACTCACACACTAACCTTCCCCCTAGATATTATATTAATATTATTAATTCGCACCTTTTACCCCCATCCCCCACCCTATCCACTCACGCACAGCCCCCAACTCGCGGGCGTGGCAGGAGAGGGAGGGGGGTAGAAAGAATGATGGTAGAGGCAGAGGGCAGAAGCGGAGGGCAGAGACAGAGGGCGAGGACAGAGGTAGCGGGCTGAAGGGGGTAGGGGCAGAGGGAGGGCAGGGGATGCCAGGATCAGACGGCGGGCGGGGGCAGGGACAGAGGACAGAGGCGGGGGGAGGCAGAGAGGGAACGTCTGGGGGGAACTGAGAGGGAGGGGGGTAGAGTTTGAGTGGTGGGGGCGCATGGCGTCACAGGGCAGGGCTGGTTCCCGAACGCAATAGTCCCTCACTCCAGCTCCAGGCTCTGCTTCTGCCCAGGTCCAACCTCCCCACCATGTGCCGACCTGGAGCGAGTACAGGGCCCGACTTGCTCGTTTTATATGCGTCTTTTGAATAACCAAGGGGGGAGTGGTCGGGGGGGGGAGGGTGAAGTCATTCGCAGAGCGTGGAAGAAGGGCGAATGGAGCAGACCCATTGTGACGTCATCAGCGAAAGGCAGTGGTTTTAAATTCAAAGTTTTGTCAGATTTTGAACATTTTCAGTAATAACTCGAGAAATAAAGTTTGAAATTTTCAGATAAAGCGATTTTGGACTCCACGGGAAAAATCTCTACTGGAATGTGTAAAATTGTTTACTGTTACAGCATCGTTTTTTCGCGAAGATGTGATCACACACAAATATGTACACATCCAACATTCGAGTTTTATAAGTATATATACTTATATATGCTGCATACTTTGTCATTATATTTAATGAAGTTACTAATAATAGACATCAACTTATTTGATTTTTAAATCCGGTATTTTTACAATCAATCTGCTTCATCAGTGCTAAAATATTCATCTGAGATCTGGTTTTGACAGTAGCATTGAGGCTTGTGTTACTAATATTTGTATTTTGAACAATATAGGTGTTCCTGCAATTAATGGAGCTGTTGAGGAACAGTTATCACAAGGAGAGGCTATTCACCAGCCAGACAACCCTATCAGTCTTGCTGAAGATTGGAGTATTACAGTTAAGAAAAATGGTAGGAAGTCTGTTATTTTGATTTTCTGCCGTGCAATGAGAACTTTGCTGATGATGGTCAGCTTGATGTGAGGTTTAGCTCCTCACTTCTTCCAAATAGTGCATATATTTGGCTTGCAGGCAGTGAGGAGAAAATATTAAAATATTTTGCAATGTAATGTTGCTTACCATATAGCTAATGGCTCCTACATACCTTAATTCCACTATTTTCTGCAATACATTTTAATCTCTTTCATGCCAATACATTTCCATCAATACTATGAGCTTCTATCTTATGCACTAGTCTTCTATATAGCACATTGACAAACACAAACCGGCCTTCCCTCACACCTCCTCCTCCCCCCACTCACTCCATCGACTCCCTCCAGACTTCACACCGCTGCTGGAAAGTAGCTACCATAGTTATGAACCATTTACACCTTGGACGTTCCCTCTTTTCCCCTCTCCATCAGGCTGGAATTTGAAAAGCTTGAAAGCTTTTTTTTTTGTAAAATGATGACTGAAATTAATAACTGTGGCTTTTGGGTTTAATCTAAGTTTTCATTCATTGCTTGTCAAGATTTATTTTTACAAGTTCACTAAATTGCCTTTAAACTATTTTTGCAAAGAAATGCATAAATACATCTCTATTAGTATGGTTGAATTCACCCAGCCAAATTTTTGTTCCATTTACTCTTACATGCAAGCAGCATAGAACCTTTGCAACTGGTTATATTTACTTCTTGGGTATCATTTTAGCATTATTGAGATTATAATAAAACTCATCAGTAACTTAGATATGCAAAGATTCATTTTAATTCTAGTTAGTGAATGCATCTAAAAAGCATTCCACTGTGAGTAAATTACTGGAGTCTGTAAGTAAAGAGAGAATGATGACACCTTAATATTCGGCTGATCTGAGAATCAGTATGGATTTCTGAAGGCTTGATCATACTAAAAAATGTCTTGATTTTTTTGAATAGTTGATTTTATTTAAGTACTGGACTGGGGAATATCTTTGGATGTCTTTGAGTAGATTTAAAAGGAATATAATAAAAGATGCTCATCATTGAACTGGACGTTGCAGCATTGTAAGCTGTTTGACGCACTATACCTTGGAAAAGGTGGACTGGTCTCGGAGAGAGCACTGTGCATTCTTTAACTTGCTAAAGATTGCACAAATTGGGATGCAGTTCCTGAATTTATAAGATTAAGTAGTATTTGCTCCAGGTTTCTAAAATGATCAAAGTAATGGGAAGAAACTTTTTTATACGTTAAGACTTGGTGGTGAAATCTGGAAGGAAGAGCCTTGGATTTCTGGCAGGCTGGTTTGCATGATGAACTGGGCTGCATTCACAAATTTGCAATTCCTTGTAGCCTTGAATCAAGCGGTTGTCATTTTGGATGCTTCAAATGGTGCTTCTGTAAAAATTGGTAAGAATCATTGGAGATGTGTCAAATTTCTGTAGCCTTCTGAGAAACTAGATGAGTTTACTTGGTCATAGCATCAATGTGGCTGGACAATGTTTTAGTGACAAAACATTGGTACAGCGAGGAACTAAGAACATCTATATTGGGACGTACTTTTTTCCTAGTAAAGTAAACAAGTGTAGTCTTCAGTTGTCACATATTTTAATATTTAAATTTTGTTGAAAATATTCTGATTACCTCAGCCATGGTAGATTAAGTTAATTTGAATGTATTGCTCAAGTTATTTCATGTTATTGGATATCAAATGAAGTAGCTGTCTCCCCATTTCAAGGCTGACTTTTAGATATTTGAATATATTTCCAACATCAGATAGACAACAGACAATAGGTGCAGGAGTCCTTCGAGCCAGCACCGCCATTCAATGTGATCATGGCTGATCATCCACAATCAGTACCCCGTTCCTGCCTTCTCCCCATATCCCCTGACTCCGCTATCTTTAAGAGCCTTATCAAACTCTCTCATGAAAGTATCCCGAGAACCGGCCTGAGGCAGAGAATTCCACAGACTCACAACTCTGTGTGAAAAAGTGATTCCTCATCTCCGTTCTAAATGCCTTACCCCTTATTCTTAATCTGTGGCCCCTGGTTCTGGACTCCCCCAACATTAAGAATATGTTTCCTGCCTCTAGCCAAACCCTTAATAATCTTATGTTTCAATAAGATCCCCTCTCATCCTTCTAAACTCCAGAGTGTACAAGCCCATCCGCTTAATTCTCTCAGCATATGACAGTCCCGTCATTCCGGGAATTAACCTTGTTTCCTATACTCAACTCCTCTTGTTATGAAGGCCAACATGCCATTCGCTTTCTTCACTGCCAGCTGTACCTGCATGCTTAATTGTACTTCCCCTTTCCCCAATTTGACACCATTTAGATAATAATCTGCCTTCCTGTTTTTGCTATTAAAGTGGATAACCTCATATTTATCCACATTAAACTGCATCTGCCATGCATCTGCTCACTCACCCAACCTGTCCAAGTCACCTTGCATTCTCATAGCATCCTCCTCACAGTTCACACTGCCACACAGCTTTGTTTCATCTACAAATTTGCTAATGTTACTTTGAATCCCTTCATCTAAATCATTGATGTATATTGTAAATAGCTGCGGTCCCAGCACCGAGCTTTGCGGTACCCCACAAGTCACTGCCTGCCATTCTGAAAGGGGCCCGTTAATCCCTACTCTTTGTTTCCTGTCTGCCAACCATTTTTCTATAAGATTTTTTTTTAACTTTATACCTATACAGTGACTGCAACTGATACACATCTTTCTCTACATACTTTGTACCAATACATTCTTGTATAATCTGTAAATATCATTTGCATTTCTTCCTTAAACAATGCAACCATGAATAGCTAGATAGGACTCAGCCTCTTACTGTCCAGTGATGGAAAATCCCGAGACTGTAGTCCTTACCCACAAAACCCCACAAAATGGCTGCATCGAGCATCCATACGTCCCTCAGCACGTACGTCTGCACCTTGGAATTTGTCAGTCAGCAGCATTATGGACATCTCCCTGCACTGGAAGACAAGTCTCAGGCAGACAAAAATGCCTCCTTCATCAAATTAATGATCATCCATTAGCAGTTGATGCTTGATGGAAATTGCACATAGATCATGAGACCTTTGTTACGCAGCTGCTTGGTTGAACTTTGACAAGGATCATTGCATCCTTTTCCAGACTTTGGTAAGCATGCAGCCTACAAGCAGGTAGCCATTTGTCTGATCCCCAACATCTCTGCCAACTTAAGGGCAGGAGGCAGTGAGAATGATGCTCTGCTTAACAGAAAGGATCTGATGTGGGAGGCACCTCTCACTGTCAGACACGCAAGGTTTTGGTTTGTGTTGTGCCAATGAGGCATTCTGGCAAATGACTTTTGACAGTATGCTCCGGAAACTATCCCACAGGACCAACTGACTTCCTGCAATGATTCGAGGATATTTTGTGCTGGCCGCTGCCTGATGGACCTGTGATCAAAGGTGCTTTTCTGCAGAAAACACTGGGGTCAAGTAGAATTTCAGCATTCACAGCACTTGGTGTTCGCATACTGAGGATCTATCCACAGCTTGATGCAGCCTTCAGGCAGTAAATTATGAAAAGTAAAATTAAATTTGACCGTCATTCCCTTCTCTCCCACCTCCCATGCAAAATTGCATAATTTGATTTGGAAATTAATTGATCAGTAATAACAAATATTGAATTGATCGCATTTTAGTTTTTTAAATGTAAATTATATTAAACAAATCCTATGTTGCTATTTAATTTAGCTATGCATTTTTGGACTTCAATTTTCAAATGTAGTCACATTGATAATCTCTTTCATTTTAATTTGTTTATGTTTGTAGATTTGGCAACAGCCCATACAACTGACCACATAGAATCTGATTTGCCCAAAGATACTATGGTCTCTGGAGAAGTACTTCAACAGCTTGAGTGTCGAACAGCAGTGATGGTAGTCCAAGACACAGAGACCATAAACCTGAATGAAAATAAACCTGAAACACTATTACAACCTCAACTGGATGGGAAGGCACTACATTTGAAAGAGTTTGTTGAAGAAGCAGCCCCAGTTGCAGAGCATCCGATTTGTGAGAACAAGACTGAACCAATGGAAATTTCAGCCACAGAAGTATCACATAATGGGCTTCTACAGGAGGATGTACTGACCAAGGAACGTCCAGAAATCGTACCAGTGGATAATGTGGCACAGCGAAGTGAAGAAAGAAATTCCCAAATGTTTCTCAGTAGTAATGTTTTTGAAGCTGAAGAAACTCCCAGTGAGTATACATCAGAGCTAAATTCACCAATTGAAAATAAAGCTGTCAAAGGATTTGGAGAAACAGGCAATAATTATGCCAACAGCAGCAGATCCTCTTCAGTTTCTCCCTCTTCTGTGACTGTTTCAGTTGGGTTAACTCCGATGACTAATGTGTCTTGCACTTCAGCTCCAACCACATTCGGTTCAGGAATTCCTGCACCTGCCTTCGTACCTCTGGTCCCAAAAATAGGCATGGGGAAACCAGCTATTACCAAAAGGAAATTTTCTCCAGGAAGACCCAGAATGAGACAGGTATGATTCGCTAATGCCTATTAAGTATATTTATCAGTTCAAAACTGGATGTATTTCATTAGACCGTGGCTTTCTGTGTATTTTACTCAACAGATATTGCATTGCAAAACACGGCAAAACATGTTTAAAGTGGCAGAGACTTCAAGGGTCTAAAGGATAACATTTTGTTAGATTAGAGGATAACATTTTGTAATTATTAGAGATGCTAATAAAAGCAGAGATTTCATTTGCTTTATTTCATACCAGAATTGCATTAAAAGCAAAATGTTTTCAACTTATTACAAATAATGCCGTTAAGCTGCTGATTTAAAAAAATTCAATTTTTAAATTTTGAGTTCCAAGGTGATACATGGTAGATGTATCATCTTGTAAATGTAAGCAAATAAGATTGAATTAATTTTGATATCTGATAAGTTGTTCGCCTCCATTATTCCTTCTGAAACTTGTCTCTCTGAGTATTGTGCACTGGACTTTATTCACTGTGTGTGTAGCTTAATTGTGTGCAGTGTTGAGACACAAATGCTTTAAAAAATATTCTTGTGCCATTTACATGAAGCGTGAAAAAGCATTTTAACACTTTCAACATACAAATAGGGATTGTGTAGAACATCTTGTCTTTGAGTAGACAAAAAAAATTAACCATACGAGGAATATTTTGTTCTTAATGTGAAAATTATTAGTTAAAGAAATTGGGTGTTGGCTTTTCATTTGGAGTAAAGTAAGTGTAGGTAGCAAGGAACAAGACATTACATACCGGCAGTGTCAATTTAATGTTTGCTGCACCAAAAGTAGATAGCTTTTGTTGCTGGTAGCATTAAATAAAACACTACTAATTTGTGATATCTTGTTCCTTGATATCCACACTTGCATCATAATGCAGATAGGGGAAGGCTTTGGCTTGCTTGTGCCTCGTGTTGATTTTAGTGAATAAAAATGGTAGTATTGATCCTTATAGAGTCTATTTCAAATTTTAGACCCTAGTAATTTAGAGATGTGTTGACAAGTGAAGTTAAATAGCTTGGACAATGTGACCTTTTTTTCTCTCTTAAATCTTCCTGAAATCTTTCAGACAATTCTAGATCTTATTATTGTGCTATTTAAAATGGAGCGAAACTGTTCTCATTGGCAGAAGAGTAAGAACCAAAGGACGTTTTTGGCACGTTGGCCATCAGAGTATTGAGTATAGAAGTTGGAAGATCATGTTGCATTTATATGTGATGTTATTGTTTTCAGTTCTGGGCACAATGTTACAAGAAAGATGTTGTCAAGTTGGAAAGGGTACAGAGCAGATTTACGAGGGTGTTGCGGGAACTAGATAGTCTGATTTATAGGGAGAGGTTGAGCAGGCTGGGACTCTATTCCTTGGAGCACAGGAGGATTAGGGATGACCATACAGAGGTGTATAAAATCATGAGAGGAATAGACTGGGTGGAAGCACAGAGTCTCTTGCCTAGTGTGAGGGAATCGGGAACCAGAGGACTTGGGTTTAAGGTGAAGGGAGAAAGTTTTAATAGGAATCTGATGGGTTACCTTTTCACACAAAGGGAGGTGGGTGTATGGAATGAGCTATCAGAGGTGATAGTTGAGGCAGGGGCAATGTTTAAGAAACAATTGGACAGGCACATGGATAGGACAAGTTTGGAGGGATATGGGCCTAACGCAGGCAGATGGGTCTAGTGTAGATGGGACATGTTGGTCACTGTGGGCAAGTTCGGCTGAAGGGCTTGTTTCCACGTTGTATGGTTCTATGATGCTAAATGGGACGAGCATAGTTGAGGCATCTTGTTCGGCATGGATGATTTGGGCCGATGGGCTTGCTTCCATATTGTATGACTGGCTCTAAATCGTTCACTTTAACACTCAGATCACTCTGCTATAACGTGCGTTTCCATAACGCAAATTGAATACCGTGCGATTAATATATTAGTGGACATGATTTGTATTATACGGGCCATTTGAATTGGTTATAACATTAATTCAATTGGGAACTCGAGAACTACTTAAAAGTTACTTTGAAATTGACAAGCAGAAAAAAACCTCTTGGGGGGGAAAAAAGTCTGGGGGTGAGGAAGAAAACTGTTTCCATGTAACCTCCCTGCACCAATAGAGACTATTGCCTCTTAAGAACAGTCAGTTAATGTCACTGCAGGCGGCCATTGAAACAGACTTGTCCAAGATACTCTATCAGTAATAAAAATGAACGCACAGCTTTGAAAAATATCTTCAGTTTTGAAAATTCAGCAGGGAAAAATATGGTTATTATGAGCTTGAAACACTCTGCCTCAACCCCCTTTACGCCTTGAGATAATTGATTTTATAACGTGAGGTTCCATTGGAATGCAACTTTATCACATTATAGGAAAACTACCTACATTTAGATAACGTGCTTATTTAAAAGAACAATTCCTGTCAAAATGGAATTTCACATTTGCCAGTTTTATGTCCACTCACTTAACCTTTTTATATTCCTTTGTATCTTCCTTATGTCCTCTGTAGCTTTCTTGTACATCTGCTTTTATGTTTTCAGAAGATTTAGCCCTGATCCAAGTCGTATTTTGTCTGTGGCTTGAGTATGTGCAGTTTAGTTGGGATTCATTCTACAAGCATAAAGGATTTGATATTAAAAGCAATTTGGGCCATGTGGCAAGGTGTAACTACATAGGCTTGTAATTTACCAGTGCAGCAACCGAGGAGCTTGGGTGCATTAGTGCCAAATCGTTGAAGAGGAATAAAACCAAAAATCTACCCATAAAGATCACAAGTTGTGAAGAGATGGAGATGCAGTGCAGCTATGAAGCTACAGTGGAGGAGATCTAGCTGCACGATGTTGATTAAATTTAACTGTGGACATAGGAAATCATCTTACGAGTGATTAAAAGGAGTGATGAGAGTAGCATTCTGAGATTGAGTTTCTGGGATTTGCGACATTGTACAAACTACCACATAAGTAGGAAATTGAACTTTGTTTTAATTGAGGTTCTTGCATTTTATTGCTAAGATTGGTTAGAAAGATGAAATCAGCTTCACGTAATTATGTTTAATTTGATTGCTACATGTCAAATGTCAGTTGTCTGACTTAAAGGATAATTTCATGCTTTGTTCCTTGTCAACCATTCATTTTAATTACATGCAGATAGACATTTTATTGTTTTGGGATGAATTATATAAATATAAATTTCCACAAAGGTTTAGTGCATGTGCTGCATCTGTAATTCAATCCATGTTATGGTACAGTATTTGTGCTTGGGATCTTTTGAAATTTACATTGATTTGCTAAAATTGGGTAAGATATTGGGTAAGATAAACACAGGCAAACACAGGCAAATGGAACTAGCTCAGGTAAGCAGCTTGGTTGGGTATGGAGAAATTCGGCAGAAGGCCCTGTTTCTGTGCCATATACCAGACTTTTGAGCGCAGTTGAGTCCTTTTTTTATTTTGACATTGCTGACACTTGATATTTATAATTGAAATCAATGGATCCAGAAAACATTGATTTTTGATTTGCTCCACAGATCAAATGATTATGCCTTTCTTTCTCACAGTTTTCTTTGTATTCTTTTCACTGGGATTTTTCAAATGGGTTTCCCAACAGTGCAAAAAAATATCAGGCACATTGAGCTTAAGCTTGGCCTCATAGTATCCGCTGTTTTTGCATGTTCACTAAATTTATTGTCAATTGTTACTGTTTATTTCTTTGCCACTCAGCTAATTGTTAATCCAACCTGTCACTCTCCCTCAGATCCCATATGTTCAAACTTACTTAATCAATCCAAATCTAAGGCATTGCTATGTCTGCCTCTTTGTAGGGTACATAGAACAATCTTTGTTCGAGGCGTACCATGGCTCTATCCCCGAACTCTACCTCGGATACATCGACGACTGCATTGGTGCTACCTCCTGCACCCACACACAACTGACTGACTTCATCCATTTCACCACTAACTTCCATCCGGTACTCAAATACACCTGGACCATTTCCGACATCTCCCTACCGTTTCTAGACCTCACTATCTCCATCGCGGGTGACAGACTACTGACCGACATCTACTATATACCCACTGACTCCCATGGCTATCTGGACTACACTTCTTCCCACCCTGCTTCCTGTAAGGACTCCATCCCCTACTACCAATTCCTCCGACTACGCCACATCTGCACCCAGGATGAGGTGTTCAAACCAGGGCATCGGAGATGTCCTCATTCTTCAGGGAATGGGGGTTTCCCTCTTCTACTATAGATGAGGCTCTCACCAGGGTCTCTTCTATACCCCGTAACTCTGCTCTCACTCCCCATCCCCTAACTCGTAACAAGGGCAGAGTCCCCCTTGTCCACGCCTTCCACCCTACCACATACAACAAATATTCCGCCAACATTTTTGCCACTTCCAACGGGATCCCACCACTGGCCCCATATTAACATCTCCCCTTTCTGCTTTCTGCAGAGACCGCTCCCTCTGTAACTCCCTGTTCAATTCGTCCCTTCCCACCCCAACCACCCCCTCTCCTGGCACTTTCCCTTGCAACCGCAGGAAACGCTACACTTGTCGCTTTACCTTCCCCCTTGACTGTCTCACTTTCCCCAGTCCTCATGCTGCATCTCGATCAGAAATGTTGATCATGTCTGTCCCTTTATGGATGTTACCTGACCCAATAGGTTCCTCCAACAGTTCCTCCAGCAGTTTGCTTGTTGCTTCAGATTCCAGCACCTGCAGTCTATCGTGTCTCTCTGGATATCATGTACTGTGTTTTACTCCACGGTTTTTGACTTGTATAGTGCTGGAGATTGCATAATATATTAGGTACTAGTGCCCATGTGATTTAAATTTCGGGAACAACATGGGGGAAGTTGCATCTATTTTAACATAAATGTTAAATATTGTACATCCTGATGATAAATTTGAATTCTAATTGTTCACTCAAATGAGGTAATGCTATCATCTTTGCAGATGATACAAAAGTGGATGGCTTTGCAGCTGGTGAAGATGGTTGTGAAAAATTACAGCAGGATCTTTTGATCGATTGGCCAGGTGGGCTGAGGAATGGTTGATGGAATTAAATGCAGAGAAATGTGAGGTGTTGCATTTTGGGAAGTCTAACATGTGCAGGACACACACAGTGAATGGTAGGAGTCTGGGGAGTGTTGTCGAGCAGAGGGATCTAAGAGTGCAGGTGCATGGTTCCTTGAAGGTGGAGTCGCAAGTAGATCGGGTGGTCTTAAAGGCTTTTGGCACATTGGCCTTCATCAGCCAGAGTATTGAGTATAGAAGCTGGGAGGTCATATTGCAGTTGTATAAGATGTTGGTGAGGCTGCATTTAGAGTATTGTGTTCAATTCTGGGCAGTAAAAGGAAATATGTTGTCAAGCTGGAACGGGTGCAGAGAGAATTTACAAGGATGTTGCCAGGACTAGAGGTTCTGAGCTTTAGGCAGAGGTTGAGTAGGCTAGGACTATTCCTTGGAGCGCAGGAGGATGAGGGGTGATCTTATGGAGGTGTATAAGATCATGAGAGGAATAGATCGGATGGAAGCACGCAATCTCTTGCCCAGAGTAGGTGAATCGAGAACCAGCGGACATAGGTTCAAGGTGAAGATGAAAAGGAATCTGAGGGGTTATTTTTTTATACAAAGGGTGGTGGATGTATGGAAAAGCTGTCAAAGTGGGTCATTGAGGCAGGGACCATCCCAACATTTAAGAAACAGTTAAGTGCATGGATAGACCAGGTTTGGAGGGATATGGACCAAATGTGGGCAGGTGGGACTTGTTTAGCTAGGACATGTTGGCCGGTGTGGGCAAGTTGGGCCGAAAGACCTATTTCCACACTGTATTTACCCTTCTCGCATAACCTGCTGTTAGATGAAATGCATTATGTATGGCCCACATGAGATGCAAACTGTTTAATAGTTTGAAATTGCTTACTGAATGCATTATTCTACTGAATAGTTATTATGTGCATATTAGATAAATGCTTAGATTCACGCATGGGTGCAAAATTTACCATACTGCCAATCAATTTTCATATATTATATGTTCGATGAGAGTTCCATAAAAACAAAGATAAGCTACTAAGAACGGGATGTGAATTCTTGTCCCCGAAGGTACAATGGTTATGTGCTTCTTGCCATTCAGTTTGACGATTCAGTTTACACCAAATATTTATGTTGATTAATGTTTTAAAAAAAATTATGCAAACTGAACTCCTTATGCATTACATTTTTACCTGAAGCTTTTGGGACAAGGTTTAATATTTATTCATTACACGTTAAGAATAATTAAAGAATATTTTAGAGTTATCAACAAAATTCTCATGAGATAAATCTACATATTTCTGTGGACGCAGGTAAGCTGAGGTAAATTAATATTGGAATTGAAGTGCTCACAAGGTTAGGCAGTTTGAGAATAAGAAACAGAGTTACAGTTTCTTATAGATGACCTTTCACAGGAGCAAGCCACCACTGATTTTCCAGCAACTGATGCCTTCTTCAATCCGTACAAAATTACAAGAGAGCACTTGAAATATCCCAACCTCATTGGTCGGACTTCCAATTGACGGGGCGAATTTGATCACTGCAAACGGGCTCTTGTACTCTGGCCTGGCCAGAGCCGGCAGGTCCGTTCCCACAGCCGACTTCCACTGCCAGACTTCCAATCGGCGGGTCAAATTTGCCTCATTTGGCTGTGGCTCTGAAACTCTGGCCCATAGCCGACTTCCAGTACCAACTATGCAGGCCGGTATCTCGGCCTGCATAGTTGACAGCCAAGGTGGACTTGGACTCCTTGGAGGCCGTGACCTCTGTTGGATAATCTGGCAAGGCTCTGGAATCAAGGGTGCTAGACAATAAGTGGTGAACCGGAATAATTATCAATGATTTTTATGATAGGCCATCAACATAAAGCATTAATGCTGTTTCTATCCATGATTATAGTCTGATTGCTGACCGTTTCCAGTATTTTTTATTCAAAATCAATTAAAGACAAAATAATAAGAAATGCAGCTCGTCTAGACTAGCCGAAATGATTTTTATACAGACAATACTGTTTAGGATGGAACTATTCCAATTTATCGGGTTGAATTTGCAGTAGAAGTAAATTATTTGATGGGTGGCAATTTTAACTTCTCATGCCCTGCTCCCTGTGTAATCACATTTTGCAAATTTTATGATTTAATTCATTATGTCCTGCAACCAACATTTCTCTCGTGCTTTCATTTTGTATTACCATACTGATCACCTGTTTAACATTTTATGTTTATTTTGCTGGGGGTTTCCCCAATTACATCTTTTTTCACCTACCATATCCTAGGGCATATGGGCGACAAATGCTATGAGTTCGCCTTCCTGGTCTGCAAACAGTTATGAATTTCGGGAGAGTATGGTAAAAACAAAGCAGTCTCAGAACACCATTTGGAACGTCAAAGTGGTAATTCATATTATTTCATGCCTTTTTATTCCCGTGGTGAATTTGTTTGGCTTAAATGTTTCTGTCATGTAATTAGAGAGCAATTTTTGTTTCTGATTTTTGTTCATTCCTGCATTGCAATAATCATTACAAATCATTGTAGGCGAATGCAAGTGCTCTTTTCTGTTGAAGAAAATAATGCTGTTGAGATAGATGAAGTTTTCACTCCCTTTCCTTATCCATGCCCTTTATTAGAGGACAGGTTATTTTAAACATGATTATGAAACTAAGTGTATCTTTACAACATGCTCAAATACAGAGCTCCTATATGGGGTTATCTTCCAGATGTCTATCCCTAAACTCCACCATCAGTTTTATTTAACGATTATTGTTATCACTGCTTATTGCTGTACCCCAAAGACAAGTATCATGTTTGCTTGGTTTTCTTTTCATCCTGCAATTTCTAGCTTTGTTGGCCTCTAAGGAAGAATACTCCATTTTCCCATACCTAATTAAGCCCTTTGTCCTCCTCTGTTGGTCTCTGAATTTCTCCCAGTCCTCTGGTAGGCTGCTTTTTCTGGCTAATTTGTACGCTTTATCTTTTTCTTTGATACTATCCCTGATTTCCCTCGTTATCCACAGATGCGCCACCTTCCCTGATTTATTCTTTTGCCATACTGGGATGAACAATTGTTGTAGCTCATCCATGCAGTCTTTAAATGCCTTCCAATGCATATCCACCGTCAGCCCTTCAAGAATCAATTGCCAGTCGATCTTGGCCAATTCACGTCTCATACCCTCAAAGTTACCTTTCTTTAAGTTCAGGACCCGTGTTTCTGAATTAACAATGTCGCTCTCCATCCTAATGAAGAACTCAACCATATTATGGTCACTCTTGCCCAAGGGGCCACGTACAACAAGGCTGCTAACTAACCCTGCCTCATTACTCAATATCCAGTCTAGAATAGCCTGCTCTCTCGTTGGTTCCTCCACATGTTGGTTTAGAAAACTATCCTGCATACATTCCAAGAAATCCTCTTCCTCAGCACCCCTGCCAATTTGATTCACCCAATCTATATGTAGATTGAAGTCACCCATTATAACGGTTTTACCTTCGTTGCACGCATTTCTAATTTCATGTTTAGTGCCATCCCCAACTCCACTACTACTGTTAGGTGGCCTGTACACAACACCCACTAACGTTTTCTGCCCCTTAGTGTTTCGCAGCTCCACCCATATCGATTCCACATCCTCCAAGCTAATGTCATTCTTTTCTATTGCGTTAATCTCTCTAACCAGCAACGCTACCCCACCTCCTTTTCCTCTCTGTCTATCCTTCCTGAATATTGAATATCCCTGGATGTTCAGCTCCCAGCCTTGGTCACCCTCTAGCTATGTCTCCGTGATCCCAACTATATCATAATTATTAATAGCTATCTGCACATTCAACTCATCCACCTTATTACGAATGCTCCTCGCATTGAGACACAAAGCCTTCAGACTTGTTTTTACAACACTCTTGGCCCTTTTACAATTATTTTGAAAAGTGGCCCTTTTAGATTTTTGCCCTGGATTTGTTTTCCTGCCACTTTTCACCTCGCTACCTATTGATCCTATCCTCATTTACACCCCTCTGTCTCTCTGCTCACACATTTAAGAAACCCTCCACTTCTTATTCTCCGTTTGTTATTTTTTTCTTCTTTCCTCCCTACGTGTTGCGTCTGACTGCTTCTCTTCTCTGCCTCCTGCCTCACAAACGGACTACTTGCCTTCTCTATTTGAGTCCCTCCCCCAACCGATCTAGTTTAAAGTCTCCCCAGTAGCCTTTGCAACGGCATCTAGTGTTTTTTTTTTACTATATCTCTATTTCCTGGTAAACAGCGGCCCAGGACACTCCCAGCAAGCAGTGGCCCTGGGCCCTCCTGGCAATCAGTGGCCATGGACATTCCTGGTGAGCAGCGGCCAGGGACACTCCCGGTAAGCAGCAGGCCGAGACACTTATGCAGGCCCGACTTGTCCGCCACGGTCAGACAACAGAGGAGGACTCGCCCTCTGGAAACCAACGACGTAGGAGGACCCGCCCAGCTCACCCACCGCGCTCCAAATTGGCACCGAGCCTCTGCCGTTGATGGGAACTGCTCCACTGAGAGCGAGGAGGGACCAGGAGCGAGGTGGATCGCCGAGAGCAATGGGGGGACCTGGCGGGGGGCTGCAGACAACAAAGGGGGCACCCAATGTGAGGGGGCCGCCGAAAACAAAGGGGAGGACCCGGCATGGGGACTGCTAAAAACAAAGGAGATTCCCGGTGTGGGGGGCCACCGGGAAGGGGGGCCTACTGCCGCCAAGTGCTGTGGCAGACAGTAGATAGGACTGTTTGGTATATTTGAAACTTTGGCAGTGCTAACACGTGGCGACACTCGTGTACTGCCTATGCAAGTACTACTTTGTGTATGCAAAACAAAGCCTTTCACTACCTAGGTACTCCAGGTGCATGTGCCAATAAAGTACCATTCATTCATTTATATATTTATCCAAAGTGGTCAACATCATTAATATCTGGGACCAGGGTTCCACTTTTGCAGTGTATCCTCGCAAATGTTTACCTTTTCTAGAACAGTCTCTGTCCCCTCATATATTTTCATGCAATATTTAATAAGCCTGAAGCTGTTTTAAAATGCAATCGTTAGTGTCATTGCTGAGTAGCTGATCTAAATTAAGTTATCCAGATGTAACAAGAGAGGCTTGTTCAATTTCTACCATGATATCCAGCTCTGTTTCAGCTAGAATTAAGCTTAAATGTACGAAGAATAAAAAAAGGGAACCAATTAATTAAGCTGTTTTGACATTCAACCCCATTCGCCAGTAGCGAGGAGTCTGTTAAATCACATAGGGCAAGTTCTGAACAAAGGGGTGTAATTTTATTTGTTGCACATTTTTCATTATTCACATGGTTAATCGCTGCATTCAATATCGTTATCTGGTTAGCAAAATGTTCACTTTTGTTGAGAGATAGTGAAAAATATAAGGAATTGACTGCAGTAATTATACTCATCCCACTGATATATCATTAAATTTTAAAACTGCTTCTCATTGCTAGAGCTAGTCACTGATCTTGTCAAGTTATTACAGAAGATGTATGGGCTGAATCCAGTCAAGTGTCTTCTGTGCCAGAATGAGCAAAAAAAGTTGTTTTTCTCTCCTGATTCTCAATGGATTGTTTTTTGTATATTCAGCCCAGATATCTCTGATAATGCTTCTGTCATAGACTGCTAATTCATACTGATGAAATGGGGCTTCCCTGTTGCCATTGCCTGATGCCTAAATGTAATTTAACGTGTCCTATTATGGTTGTGAATATTAAATTCTCAGGTCTTGAGGTCATATATTTTCAGTATGTTTCTCTAAAAAACCTCAGCATCCTTTTTAGGTGCATGTGTGATTCTGCCAAACAGGATCCAACCCCGAATTTCATAGCTTCCAGTGTTCTTTGAATTCTCTATCATCTCCTTAATGGCTTAACATATATTTCACTTGGGGAAGGATGAACATACTGTATTTGGCAAGAATACAGGGAATTACTTCCAGTGTTAGAATACAAAGAGATTGTGTTTATTTCTTATATTATGGTTAATAGGGGAGTGGAAGTATAGAAGTAAAGGGATCCTTCTCAGATTGACCAGATGTGACTAACAGGGTACTTCAAGGGTTCGTGCTTGGAACAGAGCTCTGCGCAATCTATATCAAAGATTTAGCTGAGGGGTCTAAATGTCAGATTTTGTTTGATGATGTTACACAACTAGGTGGGATTGTGAGTGTGCAGAACATACAGAGGATTCAACAGGATGTAGACAAACTACATGAATGGGCTAGAGCACAAATTGCAAATTACATGAAAAAACTTAAATTAATTTACTTTTGTGGGCAGAAATAAAAAGAGCAGTAGAGTACCCTTTTCAGTGAGTAATATTGATATTCAAAGGGAATTGAGTGTCCTTGTGAACATGGAAAGTCAACATTCCGATACACAAGATATTAGGAAAGCAAATGACATGTTGGATACTATGGCAGGATTTGTATATAGGATTAAAGTCTTCCTGCAGTTATGAGACCTTGGTGAAAGTTATATCCGTGTTTAGAAAAAGTTAACCACCCCCGTTAACTTTTTCTAAACACGGATATAACTTTCCATAGAGGGAATGCAGTGAAGATTCATTTGATTGCTTGATTTTGGGGATGATAGGTTTGCAATATGAAGAGGGATGGAATAAATGTGGCTTGTATTCTCTGGATTTACATCTGTTAAATTAATTGGCTGAGGAGGCAACATTCTAATAGGTGTTTGCCGGGATGAATTGAGATCCGGAGATTACAGAATAAAAATGAGGACTGAAATGAGAGAAAGACTTCCTCACATAGAGGCCAGTGAATCTTTGCTTTTCTCTAGTCCAGAGTGGTTCTGACACTGAATTTGTTCTAATCAGAGGTCAACAGATTCTGTAGATTAGGGAATCGAGGGATTAAGAGGATCATTAAGGGAATCAAGGAAATGGACATGGAAGTAGAACAGTATGATCTTAATAAATTATGAAACAAGCTCAAATGGCGAAATAACCTAGCCTTCATGTTCTTACATCAGGTGTAATTCATCCACAAATATGAAACAAAGATTTTGATGAATTGTTCGACATTCTAATGATGTGCAATTCATATTATTGGTTTTCATGCTTACACCAACACTTTGATTTTTTAAGTCCGTATTGTTTTATATGGCAACAAATGATTTGTTGCCCGATAAAAGAACTGTGAATGCAGTCAAGTTCCATGGGAAATATGGTATTAGATTTTGAACCTGAAAAGTTCATATTTTGATTACTCTTGTTTTGATCTGCTGAATAGATCATTAAAAGGTCATTTATATAGTTTCTACATTCTGTCGTTTGTTTTCATTATTGCATTTTCATCTTTGAGACTGATTATAGCTCCTCAGCTTGAATGTTCAACCTCAGCTGACATCTGCGTAGCACTAAGGGTGTACAGAATTGCCAGCATCCAAATTAAATGTTAACTTGTAAGGGCAGATCATAAATTGTATTTACTCTTGAGTGCAGTCAAGTAGTAGACACATTTTGTCTATTTCATGGACCACTAAAGTCACATGTTGACTG